>PVLA01002705.1:0-212251 GCA_004027455.1 Hydrochoerus hydrochaeris
GGAGTCTCCACCCTCGACTCCATATTGAGCATTACATAAAAACATACACATGTGAACTACACAAATTACAATTATCAGTACAAAACATTTCAAGATCCCCGCGCCCAATTCCCACATGCGGTGTCCTTTTCCTGGAGAAGCGATTGTCACAAGGTGTGGATGGACTAGGACGCGGCATGGACAGAAAAGGGCGCCGCAGGTAAATGTGGAGCAAAATGGAGGCTGGATATTGATAAGCAGAAAGAACTTGTCCAAATGGGAAGGAAAACAAGAACAAGGCAGGTAGAAGGGAAGGAAAGGAAAAGGAAAAAAGAATGGAAGGACAATGATGTAAACACACTTTTGTAAATGGGGAGGGTACAGGCACAAAGTTCCTGTGATGAATGTTGTCATTATATATGGCAATCATGCACTAATGAAAATAAAGAGAAAATATTTGCCTTGTTCATGGATCAGCAGAATATTGTTAAAATGGTCATAATGCCAAAAGTGGTCTACAGATTGAATGCAGTTCAAAAAATACCAACATTCTTCACAGAACCCTAAAATTCATATTGAATCCAGAATAGCTCAAGAAACCCTAAGCAAAAATAAAGTGATGCTTGTGGCATTACATTTTCCAATTTCAAAATGTACTATAAAGACAAAGTAACAAAAAAACAGCGTGGTACAGCATTAAAAAATGTATGCATGGAATAGAACAGAGTATAGGCTGGGGATTTAACTCAGTGGTGTAAGTGTTTGCCTGGCAAGCCCGAGGTCATGAGTTCAATCCCCAGTACAAAAAAAAGAAGAAGAACAGAGGATACAGGAAAGACCCATACAACTACAGCACTCTGCTTCTTGATTAGGGATCAAAACATGCATAGGGAAAAAACTAGATACCCACAGGCAGAAGACTGAAACTAGATCCTGTCCCCTGCTACTAAAATCAGCTCAAAATGTTTCAAAGACCTACCTGAAAGATTTGAAACTGCTAGAAGAAAATGTAGTGGCAACACTTGAAGCCATAAGCACAGGGAAAGACTTCCCAAACAGGACTCCAACAGCACAGGAAATAATAACAAGAATCAACAAATGAAACTACCTCAAATGTAAGTTTCTGCACAGTGAGAGAAATTATCAACAGGGTAAAGGCACAGCCTACAAATGCGCGAAAATAAAAAAAATTAAAGTTAAACAAAAATAAATGGGTGAAAATATTTGCAAGCGACCCTTCCAACTAAGAATTAATATCTAAAATATACAAAGAAATCAAAACTTTAGTACCATAAAACAACCCAATCAATAAATAAGTGAATTGAAGTCACTTTTCAGAAGTACAATTGGCCAACCAGTATACAAAAAACTGTTCAAAATCTTTGATCATTAGGGAAATACAAATCAAAACTACACTGAGATTGTATCGTGCCCTTGTCAGGTGGATATCATCAAGAACACTACTACTACTATTACTGATGATAATGATGATGATGATGATAATGACGATAAAGAATGCTAAACAGAATGTAAAGAAAACAGAATACTTCATGATCAGTAGAATGTAAACTAGTACAAGCACTAAGGGAACCCATACGGAAGTTCTTCATAAAGTAAACAAAGAAAGGTGAGTCAGCGCCATTCTCAGACTGCAGGGGGAGCCAACCGGGGTTCACAAGGAGGTGATCCCCGCCTGGAAACCAGCACCATGCATGGCACTGCTGCCAGAGTGGGGACAGCCACACCCAAGCTCTCTCCATGAGTCTGCACCTTTCTCAGACTGGGGAGGAAGAGAATCTGGCCTCACTGGGAGGTCATCCCCGCCTGGAAACCATATTGTTTTCTTGGGTTGGGTTTTATTCTCCTGTTTTATTTGATTATGTTAAATCTGATGACATAAGCAGCTATTTAAAAGATAGCAAGACATAGTATGGTAGCCATTTTCAATTTACTATTAGCTTATTTTGAAATCCTTTATTATATTCATTGTTTTGTTTTTATTGTTTCTACTCTATTCTGTTCTGTTCAATTTTTACTGTGTCCAAAGGTATCTGCAGCTATTTTGAAGACAACAAAAGGCAGTATGATAACTATTGCTGATTCTGTAAGGTTTTGAAGTCCTGTATCACTTATACTAGTTCATTTTGATTGGTTTTATTCTGTTTTGTTTTCCTTGGTTTTATCCTCTTTAAAATAAAATTTTTAAAAAAAAATTTAAGGTAAACAAAGAAATACTATTTGAACCAGCTATATGGCTCCTTGGTATATTTCTGAAAGAATTAATAACATAACACCATAGAGATGTCTGAGCAGCCCTGCCTATTGTAACACAGTTTGCCACAGCTAAGATATGGAAGCAGCCTAGATACCCACCAACAGAGGAACACATAAAAAAAAACCTGATATAGATTATATAATTTAGTCACTAAAAAAACTGTCATTTGCAGAAAAAAAAAATTGGTAGAATTGGAAGCCACCATGTTAAGCAAAATAAGCCAGACTCAGAAAGTTAAATATCATGTTTTTTTTATTTAAAAAAAAAATCTTTCTAAAAAAAAAAGAGGACAGGAAAGTAAAAGGTAGATTATTAGGGATCATAAAAGGGAGAGGGAAACAGGTGGAAGAAGAGGAAAATGGGTACTAATAATCAAAATGCACAGGTTATACGTATGTACCAATATATCAAAATAAAATCCATCATTCTGTATTGCTAAAATCTATTAATAAGATATGTTTTAAAACCTCTCTTTCTCTAAATCTCTCCCCCATGTCTCAAACCCACCCAAATCCCCGATTTGCCTTATTCACTTTCCTGTCGCTGGGACAAAATACCTGACTCATACAATTTAAGGAAGAGTCACAATTTAAGGAAGAGTTTATTTTGGCACAAAGTTCCAACCCATGGAGAGCTGGCACCCATGTGGAAATAGAGGGGCTCAGGGAAGGAGCAGCTGCCAGAGAGCAGCAAGAGGAGGAGAGGGGACTGGGGGACGCAGGGTTCAAAGCCGCGTCCTCAGGGATCCACCTCCAAGCAGGCCCCGCCTCCTCACACCGCCATCAACCACGGATCCCCTGGACGGGTGATTCCACTGCTGCGCAGCGTCTCCCTGATCCAGCCACCTTCCACCCACGTGAGGCTTTTGGAGACATTTTAGACCTAAACCACAGCGTCCCCTCTCTCAAGTCCCTGCTCCCCTTTTGAATCTCTCTCTCTCTCTCCCTCTCATACCTTGGTCCCCTCCCTCTCAAATCTCTAACCACCCCCCAAAATCTACCCTCACCGTCTCCAAATCTCCTCACTCTTTCAAAACCTCCCTCTTCTTACAGTCTCTCCCCTCAAAATCTGTCTCCCCACCATCTCAGAATCTCCCCTTTCTCTCAAACTCCCCCAGCATCTCTCCCAGCCCCTCAGTGCCCCTCTCTTTTCTTTCCCCTTTCTCTCCACTCCTGTTTCCCTCCCTCTCTCCCATGAGATCAGCCAGCGTGGCAGAGCAGGGTCACACCACAGGGAAGGCCAGCCTCACTTTCGCTCCCTCTTCTCTCTTCTCCTTGGGGGTCATTGGGCTCAGTTACAAATAAATTGCTTTCGTTCCCATTCTGCTCATGTTCCTTGTGACGCTAGTCTGGGGACAGGGAAATAGAGGTAGGGGTGGGGACAGTAAAGCAAGATGGCTGTCCATGTAGGATGCAGAAATGCCCGAGGCTTGTGTTTACCACAAACCATCAAAATCTCAATTGTTATTTTATCCCTATTTATAGGCAAGCACACAGAGGCTTAAAAAAATATTAAGGCCTTATCCAAGAACACACTGTTAATATGCGACAGAAGCAGCATTCTAGTGCCAGGCCAGTCTCCCAGTCTACCACAATGAGCAACCAGGGCAGACAGATCTTTGGAAAGCACCAGCCCTGGCTCACAAACTCCCTGGGGTCTCAGTTTCTACCCCAGCTGCTTAAATTATCCAGGCTTATTTCCCTCCCCACACCTCCATAGGCACTCATTCCAAATACTGACACAGAGACTAGGGAAAGAACTGGCACCCTGGAAATCATGTTGACATTGGCTCAGCTCAAATGAGAGTTCCAACAGCCTGAGCCATGCTTAGCAGACAAACCAAACCAGAGGCACATTAATCTTTGCTCCCGCATGGGCTTGCTCACATGAGCATACTCAAGGAGGCCCTGCCTGAACCCACAATGCAGGCAGAACGTGCTCAGCCCTGATTCTCTTGTTTTTAATTAGAAGTTCCCATTAAAACCTCTACAGCAATGAGGCACACACCAGGCAGCATACTTCAGGACAATTAGCGCATTCCTCTGGTGGCTACAATGGCCCAGCTCTGGCCCAGGGCTGATATAATTGCACCAAAACATAGAGCCTACCAGGAGGCTCCCATTTTAAGTGGAAAGAAACAATTAGTCACACAATCTATTGGGCAGTTAGATCTGTAGGAAATTATTTATTATACATACTTTAAAGTTTGCCTTGAGTTGAGATACATGGAAATCATCTCTTGCCTGTGGCTCAGTAATCTATAAGCAAATCTCTATCCTTGCTTCCCCACTGCTACTGATACACTGGGGGGAGGTGCTTGCGTGCGTGCATGCGTGCGTGCGTGTGTGTATGTACACTTGCACATGCATATGCAAACACCAACTGTGAGGCAGACATTGCAATTATGGGTCTGATTCACTGGAGACATGAGCATTGCACTCCTGGAATGCAGGAAATCATTAGTGGCACAAACAGGTCCTGGAAACCTCATCTACTTCCTGGCTTCTTTCTGAATCCCCAAGCTACTGATTAAAACCTGCCCGTAAGATAGCTCCTGACCAAGTGATCCTGGTGATTCTGAAGAGCAAGTAAAAAGAGCACATTAGAAGACCAGAAAGACCACTCTGAACACCAGGAGAGCTGCAGACAGTTACCCTGAGGCTCCCTGGACTCTGCCGGAAGCCACGCTCTTGGCTTCCCCATGAGCAAGCATTTGTTCATCCCACTCAGAGGCTTGCGGTGCCTCTGTAATTAATATTCAACGCGCACTGTCACTGCGCACTCAAAGGCTGCGCTTCCAGCCTTTTCAAATCCAATTCAGACCAAAGTAATCTTTGCCCTTGCATTTGGGTTCAGACAGCAGCAATTGTTAGGACTGCAGATGATGGTTTATTAGCAGTTATCGAACAGCAAAGGGGCCAAGCACGATAGCAGTTGTGGTTTCTAAACTAAAATTAACAAACCAGTGGGGCACAAATATTGGGGCAGGAAGGAGGCCCACTTAAAAAGAACTGTGATTTATGGTTCCCCATACAAGACTATATGCAGATGGAGTGGAGGATTTAGAGGTTTTAAAGAAAGCAGCCATCTGGTTAACAGGACTAGGCACTGTTTGATCACTCAGTTTAAAGACTCAATCATCTTTCCTTATTCGTGGATCTAGAAGGAGTAGTAAAGTATAAGGAAGCCTTGGTTCAGATCCTGGACTAATCCAGTGTCTAACCTTGAGCAAATTACTTCATCTCCCCAGGATTCAGCTCATCTTCAAACTGAGAGGTAACAGGAACAGTGGTATTCAAACGATATTCCTCAAAACTACTGGGAAGATGCAGCCAGGGTTAAAAGGGTCAGAACTCCTCTCCTTCATGACCCAGAGCAGCTCTCATCTGACAGTTACATATTCCAGGCTTTCCCCTAAGATCTTATGTGGAAGAGATTGTTCACTTTTAATCTGTAAGATGCAAGTTTGAAGCCACACTCTGACCTCTAAAATTAAAATCTTCCACAGGTCTAGAATCAATATAGTAAAAACTGAGATGATGTAAGGAACACAATATAGAAGGAGCTGTAGGAATCTATCTTGATTAGCCAAAGAGATAAGAGAGACACAAGAAAGAAGCAAATAAGTGAGGAATCTCAGCAAAGCAGAGAAAATATCTGAAAATGCAACTAATGAGCATATACAAGCCAAGTATATGGAGGACCTGAACCTATAACTTTGGAGGATGGGCAGGTTTTGCATAATAATCAATATAGCTCAGCAGTAATCTATGTCAGACTTTTGGGGAACAGATGAAAGATCCTTTGATCCAGGCTGATAGATCCAAATAAGACTTTCTGGGAAAGTGTATCCAGGATGGCTGAACAGAAACACCCGGAGTGTGCATGCCACAGACAAGAAGCAGGGTGAGCAAGGAAAAGCTGTATTTTGAGGAGAGTGATTAATCGAAGACCAAAATCTTAAATCTGAAACTATGATATCACTACAGGAAAACATAAGAGAAACACTTCGGGACTTTGTTGTGGGCAACAATTTTTACATAGGACCCCTAAGGTACAGGCAAAAAAAGCAAACTTGCAAAGATTCTGCACAGCAAAGTTAAGAGATTCTACACAGTTAAGAGACAACATACAGAATGAGAGTGTTATGACTTGTGTCTGGGTCTCTCTTTAACGTCTCATACAGTCTTAGATAGGGGTTTTTCAGAGGCGGCTGAGTCACAGTGTGCGATGCTGGGATGAAGGGTGTATGATTACTAAACCAATTCACTGACTGGTTTAGCACTGCCCTAATTCCAGTATCCTAGATAAAGTATAAAAGGGACAGAAACAGCTGGTTTGTCTTGCTATGTTCTGGATACATGAACTGTTCTCCTCTGCCAAACCATCCTGCACTGGAGTCATCCAGCTATGGAATGAAACCTCTATAAACATATCCCCTTTTACTTTGGCTGTCATTTTGTCACACTGAGAAAAGCAACTAAGACAGGGTGAAAGTGTTTGAAAACCAATCACCCAACAAGGAATTGATATTCAGGATACACAAGGAACACAAAAAATACAAGGAACATAAAAATTAACAATAATCCAAATTTAATATACAGTATAAAAAATAAATAAGTACATAGTTCTCAAAAGAAGATATACAAAAGGATGCAAACAAAAGGAGAAACATCTAACCAAAAGCAAAAACTACAGGCCAATCTCCTTAATGAACATAGATGCAAAAATCCTCAATAAGGGAGAGGTCCAAGATGGCCAATTGATAGGTAGCACAATAGAAAGCCTCTCTGACAAAAACCAACTCAGATGCTAACACCATGAAGAAGACCAGAAAAAAGGAGAGGAATTCTCACAACCCAGGAAGAAACTGAGGAAAAAGAAAAAGAAAAAAAAAGAAGCATGGATGGAGGGCTGGATCTGGGCAAGCTCTGGTCACTGTACCGGGCATGTCTTAGAGTCAGGCGACTCATGATCGAGCTGAGGTCGCAGCCCTGCTGAGAGAGGGGGTTAGTGAGCTCTAGACACTTGGCAGGAGGAGGTGCTGCAACAGGGAGTGGAAATGGCAAGTTGAGAGGTGTGGACTTTGGTGAGTGATGGGAACTGGATTCCCCAGAGCAGGGTGACCAGTTAGATGACATTTTGGAGTTGGGCAGAACAGGCTTGAATTAACAACCGAGGCAGCATCAGTCAGTGGCTCCTGGCACAAAGTGGATTGGTGGAATCTGCTTGGGCTGGGCCAAGCCCCTGGTCGGAACCCGCAGCCAGGGATGAGGCTGTCCCAAGCCTGTGACATCAGCAGGACACACACAAACATGCTGAAGCACTCACTGGTTGACTGACGTAGGGGGAGGGGCTGGCCCACACTGCAGCCCCTGCCTTCCCCTCGCAGATCAGCAGCAGACTGGGGGGGTGGGCACTTCCCTAGCCAGTGTGCTGCAGAAAAACTGTAAGCAAAACAAAAGGCCCAGAGACTTCCACCACTCACACATCTGAAAGAAACCAGAAACATGACAAGACAGAGAAACAGCAAAAGGCCTCCAACCACCAAACCAGAGAAAGTGAGTCCAGGAGAGGTAAATTGGAGGAAGTTGAGGGCAGCAAACATGCAATATTACGCACACCTCATCAGAAATAAAAAACACTTCCGTGATCCCATCGATGAATTTAAATCTGAAATTCTAACTCAGGTGAAGCAAGATATAAGAAGATTAATAAAAGAAATGCTGGGCACTCCTCAAGAAGACACAAATGGAAGAATGGAGGAACAAAGAGAAAGGAGAGAAGCTTTTGCTGAAGAATATAAACAAAATCTAGAATACATGAAACAGATCCAAAGGGAATATCAGGAAATTAAAAACTCCATTGAAAGTTGGCAAAACTTCTTAAAAGAAACCAAAGACAGACTTTCAAAACTTGAAGATTTGCAATGTATGATCACAAAATAAAGGATCTCTTAAAAATAACAAGGAACCAGGAAGTAATGATACAAAGGCTAGAAGACAACAAGAGGATTTATAACCTAAGAATAAAAAATGTGAACAAAGATGCAGGGACAAATAGAAATGAAATAAAAAGGCTATTCACAGAAATAATTAAGGGAAACTTCCTAAACATAGGAAACGGAAGTGATGTTCAGATATATAATGCATACAGAACTCCAGCCACCTACAACCAAAACAGATCTACACCCAGACATATAATAGTCAGGATCCCAGAAATCCATCACAAGAACAGAATATTAAAAGCAGTCAGAGAAAAGAAACAGATTACCTATAAAGGAAAACTCATCAAAATCACAGTGGACTTCTCAATGCAAACTATCTAATCAAGAAGAGTTTGGAGCGAAATATTCCAAGCCCTGAAAGAAAATAACCTCCAACCTAGATTGATGTATCCTGCAAAACTGTCTCTCAAAACTAATGGAGAGACAAGATATTTCCATGACAAAGAAGAACTGAGGGAGTTTGTGGCCACCAATCCAACCCTGCAAAGAATACTGAAGGACATTCTAGAGAGAGAAGAAAATAACCAGGATTCCAGGAACAATGGCAGAAAGGCCTCAATGAAAGGGGCAGACAGTGGAATGAAGGAGAAAAGTAAACAACAATGACAGAAAAATAGCATAGCAGAGATGAGGCAGAGAAGATTGGCTATATCATTGTTTTGTCTTGACTGATTTTATTAGAATCTGGTATGCTTGAGAGTAGCAAGGCTGAGAGGAGAGGCAACTACTCTGAAGATGACACGATTCAATAGGATACCCATTCTGGTTTGATTAACTGCCTCTGAAGTCCTATAATGTCTCCAGTGTTTGGTTTTCATTAATAGTGTTATGTACTGCTAAGTTTAATTATACTATGTCTGACGATACAGACAATTTTATTGAAAATAACAAGAGACATCATAGTAACTACCATAGATCACCTATTATTGTGGTTTTATATATCATTTTTGTGTTTCTCTAGGAATTTGTATTGTTGACTTGTTTTGTTTCTCCCTCTAATATAAAAAGTCTAGGTATACATGTAGAGATTTATACATGTGTAGAACTTCTAAGTAGTTTATGGGAATGGATTATAGTTATTGTAAAGAAAAAAAGAGGAAAAGAAAGTATTCTAAAGGATATAACTGCATGTATGTTTAAGTGTGAAGGACTGATAACCATATTACTAAGTTTTTGTTGAATAGATGAATAGAACCGGTTGCAGTCTCACTGTTTAAATGTCCATTTTGTAGGCTTTACTTTTGTAACTTGAACAACTACTTCTAAGAGGAAAATATATAATTATCAACTAGTGGTTATTATCAACTACTGGTTATTATTTTTTATTTTTTGTTTTGTTTTGTTTTGAAATTTTGTATTATTTCTACCCTCTGTTTCATTTTTTTCTTTAAATAAAAAAAAATCCTCAATAAGATACTGACAAAGAGAGTGAAACAAATCTTCAAAAAGATTACATACTATGACCAAGTAGGATTCATTCAAGGTATGCAGGGTTAGTTCAACATACAAATCAATAAATGTAATAAACCATATCATCATAGCAAAGGACAAAAATCACATGATCATCTCAATAGACGGAGAAAAAATATTTGACAAAGTCCAACACCCATTCATGTTTTTAAAAATCTACAGAAAATTGTAATACATGGTATTTACCTCAATCTGATAAAAGCCCTCAAACCAACACCCAATATCATACTACCCAACAAAAACTGAAAGCTTTCACTCTAAAATCAAGAACCAGACAAGGATGTCCACTATCACCACTCCTATTCAATATAATTTTAGAAACCCTTAGAGCAATTAGATAAGAGAAAGAAATAAAAGGAAGAATGATAAGAAAGGAAGAAGTTAAATTAATGTTATTTGTGGATGACATGATATTCTGCATAGAAGACCCCAAAAACCCCACCAAAAGATTTCTAGATTTAATAAGCAAGTTCAGTAGTGCAGGTAGATACAAAGTCAACACTCAAAAATCAATAGCATTCCTGTAGGCAAATAACAAATTCACTGAGAGAAAATTTAGGGGAAAAATACAATAGCAAACAAAAAAAATGAAATACTTAGGAATAGATCTAACAAAGGAAGTAAAAGATCTACACATTGAAAATTACAGTTCTCAGAGGTTGAAGAGGATATTAGAAAAGGGAAAGATCTCTCTTTCTGATGGATAGAAAGAACCAACATCATGAAAATGGTCATACTCTCAAAATTGTTATACAGATTTAATGCAATCTTGATTAAAATAGCATTATCATACCTCACAGATCTAGAAAAAACTTTCCTAAAATGCATCTGGAAGCAGTAGAGACCTAGAATACCAAAGGCTATCCTGGGCAACAATGACAAGGCAAGAGGTATCACAATCCCTGATCTGAAATACTGCAGAGCCACTGTGTTAAAATCAGCATAGTATTGGGGAAAAAAAGACCTGAGGATCAGTGAAACGGGATAGAAGATGCAGACACAACTACAAACACACTGGGCCACATTATCTTTGGCAAATTGGCTAAACAAATTCACTAGAAGAAAGGTAGCTTCTTTAATAAATGGTGCTAGAAAAACTGGTTTTCCACATGCTGAATATGTAAACTAGACCCATCTCCCACCATGCACTAAACTAAAATCAAAATGAGCCAAAGATTTAAATATTAAAACAGAAACACTAAATCTTCTTAAAGAGAAAGTAGAAATCTTGAAGACCTAGGTACAGGCAGAGACTTTGAACAAAACTCCATTGCTCGGGAAATACTTCAAAGAATCAACAGCTGGGATCTCGTCTTAATTAAAAAGCTTTTGCGCATAGAAATCGCCAACACAGTGAAAAGAAAACACAGAAGGGCTGGGGATATAACTTAGTGGAACAGTGCCTGCCTGGCAAGGATGAGTTCCTGAGTTCAATTCTTAGTACAAATAAAGAAAAAGAAAAAAGAAAATCCACAGAGTGGGAAAAAATTCCAGCCAAATTGTCCCTCAGAAAAAGAACTTATATCTAGAATATATAAAGAAATTTTAAGAAATAAGGCCCCCAAAATTCAAAGATCCAATCCAAAAATGTGCATTTGAGATGAATATATATTTCTCAGATGAAAAAATACAAATGGCAAATAAATACATGAAAAGATGTTCAACAGCACTGGTCATTCAAGAAATGTAAATTAATACAGCACTGAGATTCCAAAAGGAATGGCTGTCATCAAGAAATAAACCAACAAAAAATGCTAGAGGTGTCCTAGAAAAAAGGGAACCATTTTCCACTGTTGGTGAGTGTAGATTGGTGTAACCACTGTGGAAATCAGTATGAAGATCCCTAAAAATAACTTGGATTAAAGGTCCCATTTGACCCAGCTATTCCCTTTCTGGGTATCTTCCTCGAAGAACTGAAAACATTACAACACAATGATATATGGGCATTCGTGTTTATAGCACACTTAGTAATAGCTAAATCTTGTAAACAACACAAATTTCCAACAAAGGAATGGATTTAAAAAAAAAAGATGAAGTCTTTGGCCACACTTTGGGGGCACACCACAGCCAGTGGCACAGGTCCCGGAGGTAGCTCAGTGCAGGACTCCGGGACCATGCTTTGGGGTTGTTTCTGGCTTGCTGTAAGGGTCTTGGAGGATCTGAGCTCTGCCCAGCCCAGCATCCTGGTGCAATCCATCAGGGGAGCACCCAGCCAACCATGTGGGGCCTTTAGGTGCCAAGCCCCACCAAGCCCAGTATAAGGCCCTGGTGCTATACTTCAGTGGTGCACCCCAGCTACCTGCACAGGTCCTGGAGGATCAGCAATCTGCCCAACCCAGTGCAATATCCTGATGCCATCCATCAGGGGAGCACCCTAGCCAACCTCATAAGTCTTGCAGGAGCCAAGCCCTGCCCAGCCCAGCCCAGCACCCAGGCACCATCCATGGGGCACCTCAGGGAGAAGCAAGGATCCAGAAGTCTCCACCCAGAGACCTACCACCATCAAGGGAGAGAGCCCCAGTGAGCTGACAAAGGGCAGAAGTCCCACCCATCATTTTTCTGTCACTCCAGAAACCTCAGTTCAGAAGAACCGAAGTGTCTGGCCCATGCCTTTACACCATGGGACAGTCAGTTGGTGAGGTAAGTACCTTTGACTTAATCAGCTTATGTGGAGGAGCCAGAGAAAACAAACAAAAAAAGGATAAAACTGCAGTCTCAGACCTCCAGCCCACTGAGAACAAGCCCAGGAAACACTGACATGGAGGAATTCGGAAATTACACAATTGAAATTTCTGAAATGATAGCAACTAAAGTAAAGAAACAACTCCATGAGGCTATGGAGGAAATAAGATCAGAAATAAGATCTCAGGTTAAAAAAAAAAGAAATGACAAACATTATGAAAGAAATGTTGAGCATATCTAAAGAAGACGTAAATTTAAAAAAATAGAGGAACATAAGAAAATGATGGAAACCCTGAATGAAAAATATAGGAAAGAATTAGAGTGCTTCAAACATTCACAAAGATATTCAGGAAATTAACAATTCCATTTCAAGTTGGCAAAACTGCTTGAATGAAGCTGAAGACAGACTCTCATACCTTGAAGACAAGATAAAAGCTAGTAATTATGAAAGGAAAGATCTCTTAATAAATAACAAGAGACCAGCAAACATCAATTCAACATCTGCAAGATGATGCAAACAAAAACAATATATGACTAACAGGTGTCAATGAAAAAGCAAGAGTCAGCACAAATAACATAAAAAGACTATTTGCAGAAGTAATAACAGAGAATTTTCCAAGCATGGGAAAAGAATCTGACATAAAGATAAATGAAGCATATAAACTCTAATTAGCCATAACCAAAATAAATCTTCACCAAGACATATAATAATTAGGATATCAGAAATTCAGCACACAAATAGAATACTAAAACCTGTCAGAGAAAAGAAACTGATCACCTCTGAAGGAAAGCCTATCAGAATCATGGGAGACTTCTCAACACAAACCATCAAGTTCAGAAGATTTTGAAGTGAAGTGTTTCAAGTCCTGAAAGAAAACAACCTCCAACCCAGATTGATGTATGCTGCAAAACTATCTTTCAAAAATCAATGGAGAAATAAGATACTTCCATAATAAAGAACAATTGAAGAAACTCATCTACCAAACCAACTGTATAAAGAGTAATAAAGGACATTCTAGGAAACAGATACAAATGACCACAATTCCAACAGCAACAGAAACAAACCACCAAGCAGTACAAACACTTAAACAGAGAAAAAAAAGAGAGAAACAAGATAACATGACAAAGATAAGTCAATACATATTAGTTATAACCATCAATGTAAAAGGCCTCAATTCACCAATCAAAATGCACAAGCTGGCAGAATGGATTAAGATCCAACAATATGCTGTACACAAAAAACACATTTAACACAAAATGAAATTTGTAGACTAAAAGTAAAAGAATGAAAAACAATACTCTATTGACAGGAACCCAGAAAAAAAGCAGGGGTAGCAACTGTATTTGCAGATAATGTTTAAAACAAACCAAGAATGATCAAAAAAGATATAGAATGTCAAGTGGAGATACTTGTTAGAGGGAAATTTCAAGAGCAAGAGATATCACCAATATGTATGCACCAAATATGGGAGCACTGAACTATATCAAATATTAATAAGCATGAAAAGTCAAATAAACAATAACACAATTATAACAGGAGACTTCAACATTCCATTGTCAAAAAGAGATGGGTCAATGACCAAAAGTCAACAAAGAAATAGCATAACTGAACCAAACTTGTGAACAAATGGACTTAGTGGACATGTACAGAGTCTTCCACCCAACAACATCAGAATACACACTCTCCTCAGATGTGCAAGAGTCATTCTCCAAGATAGACCACATTCTAGCCAACAGAACATGATTAACTAAATGAAAGGAAACTCTCCCATGCATATTATCTGACCAAGGAACCATAAAATTAGAATTTAAACACAAAAGAAACCACAAAAACTCCATAAACACATGAAAATTAACTAACACTCCTAAACAACCAATGGATCACAGAAGAAATTAAAGAAGAAATTATATAATATCTACAATCGAACAAAAACGCAAATACAACTTACCAGGACACAATGAAAGCAATTCTCAGTGGTAAATTTATATTGATGAATTCTCACATCAGGAAAATGGAATGAACACAAATAAACAATGCGGCACCTCAAACTTCCAGAAAAAGAAGAGCAAGTCAAGCCCAAAGAAGAAAAGAAATTATAAAGATTAGAGCAGAAATTAATGCAATTGAGACTAAAAAAACAATACATAAAATTTATAAACCCCTAGCCAACCCAAAAGAGGAAAGAAAAAACTTAAACTCTCACAATAAGATATGTAAAGGGTGAAATTACACATATATTGAGGAAATTCAGAAGATCTTCAATACTTATTTTGAAAATCCATACTCTCATAGGATGGAAAACACAGAAGAAATGGACAGATTCCTGGAAATATATGAATTACCAAAACTGGATCAAGAAGATATAAAAATTCTGAATAACCCAATATCAGTTAATGAAATGGAAAACATAATTTAAAACTTACCAACAAAAAAGCCCAGGTTCTGATGGATTCACAGCTGCATTCTACAAGACATTTAGAGAAGATTTAACATCAACACTCCTCAAACTCTTTAATGAAATTGAAAGAGAAGCAATCCTCCCTAACTCATTCCTGGAAGCAAGTGTTACCCTGATATCAAAACCAGAGAAAAACCCAAACAAAGAAGAGAATTGCAGGTCAATCTCCCTAATGACATAGATGAAAAAATCCACAATAAAATACTGGCAAACAAAATGCAACAAATCATCAAGAAGACTGTACACCATAACTGAGTGAGATTCATCCCAGGAATGCAGCAATGGTCAACATACGCAAATCAATAAACATAATATACCACATTAACAGAAGCAAAAACAAAAATCACATGATCATCTCAATAGATGCAGAGAAAGTTTTTTATAAAACCCAACACTCTCCAGGCATGGTGGCTCATGCCTGTAATCCCAGCACTCGGGAGACTGAGGCAGGAGGATTGTTGCTAGTTTGAGACCAGCCTGGGCTACAAAGTGAGTTCAAGGCCAGTTTGAACTGCATAGTGAGACCCTGTCTCAAAAAGACCAAAAAAAAAAAAAAAAACCCAAGACTCATTCATAGTGAAAAAAACCCTAGAGAAAAATCAGAAAGATGGTCTTTACCTCAATCTGATAAAAGCTATTTCTGACAAACCAACAGCCAACATCATGCTATACAGACAAAAACTAAAAACTTTCATTTTAAAATCAGGAACAAAAAAAGGATGTTCACTGTCTCCACTCCTATTCAATATAGTTCTGGAAGCATTAGCCAGAGCAATTAGAAAAGAGAGAGAAAAGGAATAAAGATAGAAAAGGAAGAATTTAAATTATCATTATTCACAGATAACATGATACTCTACATAGAAGAATCCAAAAACTCCACCAAAAGATTTCTACACTTAATAAGCAAATTCAGCAGCATAATTGAGTACAAAATCAACACTCACAAGTCAATAGCTAAACAAACTCACTGAGAGATAAATTAGAAAAAATACACCTTTAACAGTAGCATTTAAAAAAATGAAATACTTAGGAATCAATCTAACAAAGGAAGTAAAATATTTATACATTGAAAATTATGGTACTCTGAAAAAAGAAATCAAAGAGGAATTCAGAAAATGGAAAGATAGCCTTTGCTCATGGATAGGTAGAACCAACATTGTGAAAATGGTCATACTCCCAAAACTGTTACACAGATTTAATACAATCCCCATCAAAATGCCATCAACACACCTCACAAATCTACAAAAAACATTCTGAAAATTCATCTGGAAGCAGCAGAGACCTAGAATATCCAAGGCAATCCTGGGCAACAAAGACAAGGCAGGAAGTATCACAATCCCCAACCTGAAATTATACTACAAAGTTACTATAAAAAAAATCAGCATAGTAGTGGCAAATAAACAGACCTGAGGATCAGTGAAACAGAGTAGAAGATAAAGACGCAACTACAAATACACTCAGGTCCATTATCTTTCACAAAGGGGCCAAACATGTTCACTGAAAGAAAGATAGTCTCTTTAATAAATGGTGCTGAAAAACTTGGCTTTTCACATGCCAAAGACATAAACCTATGTCTATCACCATGCACTAAATTAAAGTCAAAATTGGTAAAAGATCTAGACATTAAGACAGAAACACTAAATCTACTGCAATACAAAGTAGGTAGAAATCTCAAGGACATAGGGGTAGGCAGAGAGCTCGTGAACAAAAACCAAACAGCACAGGAAGAACTTCAAGAATCAGCAAATGAGATCTCATCTTACTCAAAAGTTTTCACAGATCCAAAGAAATCAGCAATGGAGTGAAAAAGAAAATCCACAGATTGGGAAAAGATTTTTACCAACTGTCACTCTGACAAAGGACTTCTACCTAAAACATAAAAAGAACTGAAAAAAATAAGTTTCCCCAAATTCAAAAACTCAATCAAAAACTGGGCATCTGAGATGAACAAACAATTTTTGATGAAATACAAACAGAAATATATGAAAAAATGTTCAACATCATTGGTCATTCAAGAAATGCAAATTAAAACATTGAGATACCATCTCACTACAGAAAGAATGTCTAACATCAAGAAATCAACATATAACAAATGCTGGAGGAGCTTTGGGGAAAAAGGAACCCTTCTACATTGTTGGTGGAAGTGAAGACTGGTGCAATCACTGTGGAAATCAGTGTGGAGATTCCTCAAAAAACTAGGATTCAGAGTCCAATTTGACCCAGCTATTCCCCTTCTGGGTATTTTACCAGAAGAAATGAAAATATCATACCACACCAAACATGTGCACCCATGTTTATAGCTGCATAATTTGTAATAGTTGGATCTTGGAAACAACCCAAATGCCCATTAACCAAGGATAAAAAAGATGAGGTATTTTTATACAGTGGAATACTACTCAGCTATAAAGAAGGATAGAGGCTTTCATAGGTAAACAGATGCAATTAGAGACCATACTCACAAGTGAAATAAATCAGACTCACCCATGTAAACACTATATTGTCTTGTTGTAAGAAATTGAAAGTAAGTAAGAATTGAAAGTTACAATAGATAGAGTGAAAGGGAAAGAAACTGCTAAAAAGGAAATTACAGAGTTTAATCAATTTTGCATATCTGTACCTGGAATTTGACCAACTATTTTGAAGATAACAATATGCAATATAACAACCATTGTTAAATTCTTAACATCTTGTTTTGAAATCCTGTATACTATTTTTTGTTCTTCTTGTCATCACCATTTGGCTTTTGTTTTTTGTTGTGGTTTTTTTGTGCTTTTTCCTTTTTAAAATAAAAAACATGATCTTTTTATACATTTGAATACTACTCAGCCATAAAGAAGGATAAATGAGACTTTTATAGGTAAATGGATACAACTTGAGACCATATTCATAAGTGAATATGCACGTGTTTAAACATCATATTGTCTCTTTCTCATGTGAGAAACAAAGAGTAACTAAGGTCCAGAATGTACAATAGATATTGGGAAATGGGAAGGAATTGTTCCAAAGGAAAAAGAGAGCTAGGATGGGGGAGAGCGGAAAGTAAGGTAGGTAAAAGGAAAAAAACAAAATACAAGGTAGTTATACTACTAGTTTCTCTGAGTTCATTGAAAAGAAAAGTTTGTGCTAATATCATTTGGAGAATTTTTTATGCCTATACCTTATGCTCTAACTATTTTAAAGATAACAATACTCATTATTAATACTCATTAACTATTACTTTCCTATTTTGTCATGACATTTTATTTTACTTTTTTGACACACAGATGGGCATGACATACATGAAAAATATTAAGTCTCACTAGTCATCAGGAAAATGCAAATCAAATTGCACCAAGGTATCATTTCACCCAAGTTAGAATGGCTACCGTAAAAGAAAAAAAATAACAACTGCTGATGAGAATGCAGAGAAAGTGGAGCTTTTGTACACCATTCATGGGGGTGGGGGTGTCTGAATACACACTATGGAAAACGGCACACAGAGTCCTCAAAAAGAAAAAAAAATAAAAATAGAACTACCATGTGATGTGGCACCATTCACAATAGATAAAATATAGTCAACCCAGATGCCTATCAGTGGATGAACAGATTTTTAAAAGTTAAGCGTATACACAATAAAGTGGTACTCCATCAGAGGAAGAACGAAACCTTTCATTTGCAGTAACATGGATGGAACTGGAGGTCATTATGTTAAAGAAACATTAGATGCTAAAAAACAAATATGTTCTCACACAATTTTAGAAACTAGTAAGTCAATCTAGTAGAAGCAAAGAATGGAATAGAGGTAACTAGAAACTGTCACAACTAACAGGGGAGGAGAAAAAGGAAAGAAGTTCCATTAAGGTCACCAAAGCAGAGACAGGAGAAATTGTTTCTTATAGACAACCTGGTAGCTATTGGTTAAAACAATCCATGATATATCTGTAATACATATGCATGAGTTTATGGCAAGGAACTCCACACTACACTGGAACAACACAGAAGCACCAAACAGATAAATCAAGCTGAACTCATTCTATTACCATAATCTAGTTCAAAAACAGCAAATCCACTCATAAGATCACTACCCTCATAACCTAATCATCCCTTCAAGGTCTCACCTCTTAATACCATTACAAAGGTAATTCAATTTCAACATACATTTGGGATGGAACAAAAATTCTTGAGTACTCAATAAGTTCTTTGGGTTGAGAAAGATAAAAGTAATCATAGCATTTTTTTTGAGTGTTTACAGTATTTTAGGACCTGATGTTCTACATGCAACTCAATCTTTTTGACATCTGCACAGAATGTCACCATTTCTATTTTATGGGAGAAACTACAGCTCAGGGATATTAGTTACAAATGACCATGTAGCTGGTATGAGGCAAAGCTGGATTCTCAGTTTAGTTCTTCCAACCCCACAGTCTGTGCTCCTAGTCACCAAACTATGGATTTTTCAGGCTCATTTAGCTTCTATTAAAGCAGGAAATATTATTTACCTCCTTTAAAAGTTTCTTTTTCTTTTTTTTTTTTTTTGCGGTACCAGGGGGTTGAACTCATGACCTTGCACTTGCCAGGCAGGTGCTTATGCCACTGAGCTAAATCCCCAGCCCCAGAAAGTTTTGATAGCACCTTATTGCCTACAACGATGTTTCTCAAAGCTGACATCATGTGTCAGCCAAATTCAGCCACTCACTATTGCCCAAAAAGTCTCAGAGTCCTTCCTCTGTGCTTATTTTCCTAGCTTGAAAAGCATTCTACTATCTAAAAGTACATTACCCATCTTAAGAAATTAGCCAAGGACATGTCTCCTCTAGAGCCTTCTGTGACCTCCACAGCCCCACTCCAGTTTCTTGAAAATTTTTTCTATTCCCTGGGCTTTAAAATTCCTATCATTCATTCTGTATATGTTGTATTGGTCAAGATTCCAACAAGAAGCACATTTCCATTAGCATATTTGGAAAAGCATTTAATAGAGAGATTTACAAAGGTGTGGGAAGGCTAGAGAATCTGCAGCCGCTGGTATGAAACCTACCTGGGAATCGAGGATCTTCTAACCACTCCTAGGCCTAAAAAGGATGAAAAGAGGTGGAACCCGGTATAGACAGTATCCTGAGAGCACCACTGTACAGAAGCTGAGATACTCGGTTAAGAAATTAACCTCACTGGATAGGAGACACAGCTAATAAATATCTTAGTTTGCCCTTGTTTCTTTCTTTCCCACCTCTCCATTGGCAGAAGTCAACCCCATGCTAGGAAGCTCACAACCACCCTGATCACCTGAAGAGCTATTAAAACAGATCCCGCACACACCGCACCGCGGAATCTCTGATGCAGCTGCTCTAAGGTGAGACTCAAGAAGATCACAGGTGGTGCTGCTAAGACTCCGATCCCTGGAGCACACACTGACAAACACGGTTTTCGACCTCAGCATCAGCCAGCTTCCCAGCATACAGAACAGCTGGGAGGAGTGAAATGTTGATCTGGAGGAAACAAATAAGCTATCTGACATATAGGAAATCTATGCCCTTGGATCAGAGGTCAGCAAAATTTCCTGTAAATGGTCTCATGGTCAAACTTTTAGACTCTTCCAGCCTTATTGCCTGTTACTACTAAAAAGTCTCTGGTTTATATTCTATATTCGTGTTTTCAACTTTTTAGTGGTAGGGAAGTTATTAACTATTTCCATTCAATAAAAACTTCTTGGAATTTTGAATTTGACCTTTTCCCAGGCTAGTAATGTGTAGCTCCATACTCTCTAAAGATGCTGGGCAGTGGTAGCAAACTACAGGTCTTCATCGGCCACACAATTATGAATATAAACAACCAATACTGCAGTCCAAGTTGCTAAACTATAATGTTCACTAAGTTACATTAAACACTTTTTCAATATATGGTATATTTAACTTCTGAAAGCTTTACTGGGCTGTAACCTATCCTAAACAGAGCATCTGTATTTGACTCTATTATAGCACAAAAGCAGTCACACATAATGTGTAAATAAATGAGCATGGCTGTGCTCCAATTCAACTCTCTCTATAAATAAGTTCTACTCTAAACTCATTTAAGTCATATCTAGCTTTCAAAAATATTACCAGAATCACTCACTGAGTATGCACATTCAAAATCCAGGAACTTTATTCCCGTTATCCTTTTGCTTCAAAGAAAATTAGACTTGATCTGTTCCAGGTAGGATCAGCACTTGGACAGCTCTCAGTTTAGCTTTGCAGCAAATTTTTCATGTCTCCTGCATTCAGGAACCATGCTAGTCACCCAGGAACCAGGGATGAATGATACCTTAAATTTCCTAGCTTTGTAGAATTAACTCGCTAATGAGAAAGTGTCAGTTAACATTTTCTGGTTACCAGCAACAGACATGACAAATAACAAATAAAACGTAACTTAAATAAAAAAATTTTAAATGTATTGAGAGAATACTGAAATGCCAGTTAGGCTTACAGGACAAACAGATCAGTCATTCCTCAAGAAGGACAGCAACAGAATAAGCCCACAAAAGCAGCCAAGGCACAGCCCTACCAGATTCTCTTGGAATTCTGCCTTGGAAGAGGTCCAGTGTGAGTATTATTCAAACCTCCCCAGATGGGTCTTATTAACTGTGGCTGCTAACTATAGTACTTCTCTGCTCTCTTAGGCAGAGTTGTTTTGCTTTTTCCCTATTTTGGTCTGGTTTTTAATATTACTGACTCCTGATCAAATTATCCTGCACTTTCTAAAATCACTCTAATTGCCCTGATCCCTGCCAAGTATAACAGGTGGGCAGCCATGTGCCCCGTGTTTACAGTGCCTTTATCTTTCCAAAGCATTATCAGGTGTCTATCTCAGGTGCATCTCATGACCTCCTGGGATGTAGTCAGTGGGGGATACGTGTTAATTACACTTCCTTGAGATAAGGAAAAGGAGGCTCAGAAAGGGGATGTACCCTCATTCGCCCAACATGTACATGGCAGGAATGAACCAAGCTCTCCATAGGGAAGTTGTTCTCCAACCTCAGAGTGACTTAGGTGCAGCAGGATACTTGCTCCCAGGCAGAAGTTCTGACTTAGTAAGTCTTGAGTAGGGCACAAATACCTACATTATAACCAAGGCAATTGTGACACATGTGGGCCCAAAAGCACAGTTCATGAAACAACACTATTGAAGAAATAATCTTTAATCTATGACTGAATGTTATTCTTACCAGAAGCAAAGGAAAAGATCAGCAGATCTAAGTCAAGACCTGTATCAGAGTTCAATAGAGGAATGGACTTAATATAAAATATGTGATATATATAAGGATTTGCAAGGTAGGCTTACAACGGCTGCCCCTGACTCAGCTGCGGAAGGGTACACAATGTCCACCTACACAGTAGCGTGCTGAAGGAACCAGTCAAAAGTCGAAGGCCTGGAGCTCACTGCAGAGTCCTAAACAAGTTCAAGAAGCAAAAGCATCTGCACTGGAAGCCTTCAGATAGATATGCGTAGGCAATGGTAAAGACTGGAACTCTTCTGAAGCACAACCAAGACTGCCTTCTTGCCCTTTAAATTTCATTCAGGCTACAAGCCTATTGGTCGGTTGCACCCCTGGGTGGGTCTTCTGTCCTCAGTGAGCCAATTATCCACAGGCTCGGGACTGTGCTAAATGAATCAGCTAGGCACTGATTATTAAACTTGACACCATAGCTCACTATTACAAGACCCTTTCTGCATTCATAGCATTTTTATTTGATTTGTCCTTCATTCTCTTCTTCCCTGCCAATGTTATCTTTCTAGAGAAGCAATAATAAATGGCAAACTGTTGATCAGCAGAAGTCAATGAACCCAAGTTCAGCATTCCAAAGTGGATAAACCTGCAGTGGTTTCTTAGCACTTTAGATTAAGAAGCATTGAGATTGCACTCAGACATAGCAGGAAAACAGACTGTAGGAGCGAACTCCAAGCAGCTAGCAAGGGCTGGAATCCAGTCCAGGCTCTGAACGCATGCACAGGTTGAATCCCAACGCACAGGGAAACCTTGGAACTTCTCTCCCAGGTGGTAAGACCATGCCCTGCATCTGAAATCACCCAAGGACACACAGGAGGTACCTACCGGCCTAACAGGGCCAAGCCCAGCCAACTCCAAGCAGCTAGCAGGGACCAGAATTCAGTCCCAGGACCTGAATGCATGCAGGTTGAATCCCAGCACACAGGGAAGTCTTGGAATGTCACAATAAGACCATGCCCTGCGTCTGAAATCACCTGAGGATGCAGTGTAATCCCTGCAGACCTAACTGGTCCACACCCAGCAAACTCCAAGCAGCTAGCAGTTGCCTGAAGTCTGCCCCAGGAGCCAAAAGTGGGCCAGGTGATTCCCAGTGCACAGGGGAAGCTTTCAAACATCACTCAAAACCCGGAAATAGAGGAAAATGACAAAATGAAAGAGCAAAATGCATCTTGAACTTCCAGCCCAATCCAAGCAAGAGTAGGAGACATGGACACAAAAGAAAATATAAGCCATACACCTGAAATGCCTGAAATGATAACAACTGAGGTGAAGAAACAAATCTGTGAAGCTATAAAAGAACTCAAATCAGAAATAGTCTTCCAGGTAAAAGAAGAAATGATAAATGTAATGAAAGAAATGCTAAACACATCTAAAGAAGACATAGTTAAAAAATCAGAGGAACAATGCAAAAAGATGGAAACTCTGAACAATATAAGAAACAAACAGAATGCATGAAGCAGATTCAAAGAGATATACAGGAACTCAAAAATTCAATCGAAAGTTGGCAAAATCGCCTCAACAAAGTGAAGATAGAATTTCAGGGCTCAGGCCTGGCAAGCCATGGCCATCCCAGGATGAGAACCATCAGTCTTCTGAGATCCACTTCATGTTGGAACTTACAGTGCTCAGAAACCAAGCAGCCTGCTCGACTCCCTGGTAAGTTGCTGTGGCCTGGCAAGCTGCAGCCGCCACAGGGCAAGAACCATCAGCATCTCCTGAGATCCACCTCATGTTGAAACTTAGGACACTGGGAAACCAAGCAACCAGCTCGCCACCTTGGTAAGCAGCTATGAACCTACTGGTGCAGTCCTCAGAGGAAAATTTATTGCGGTGAACTCGCACATCAAGAAAACAGAACAAATACAAATAAACAACCTGATGCTACACCTCAAACATCTAGAAAAAGGAGAGCAAGTCAAGCCAAAGCCAAAACAAGGGAGAAAATTATAAAGGTCAGAATAGGAATCAATGCAATAGAGACTAAGAAAACAATACAAAGAGTCAATGAATTAAAGAGTTGGTTCTTTAAAAGAATAAATAAAATTGACAGGCCTCTAGCCAACCTTATTTTTAAAAAAGGAAAGAAAAAACTCATTCATGCAATAAGGAATGAAAAGGGTGGGAAAACAGGCAAACCAGCTCACCACTCTGGTGAATGGCTGTGAGCCTACTGGGGTGCCAGCTAAGAGTCAAACATCCATCTCGTTCCCCACCCCCCAGCAGGTGAGAGCCAGAAATCTGAGCATCTCTTGCAAGTTTGATTATATGCAAGGAACAATTATTGTGAAGAAAACTAGATATACTATTGTACCTATTGCTGTTATTCTGGTAACCTGCTGTAAGTTGCTGTACCAATTTCACTGCACTGCCTCAATTGGCTTTGTCCTGTCTTGTTCTGGTGTATTTTACTACCTTCAAAATAAAATAAATAAAATAATAATAATTAAGAAAAAATAAAAAAGTAAATAACAACAAAATGGATCAGTAAGGTACTGAGAAACCTGAAAAAAGTTATAACTAAACAGATAATGGACTTAAAAAGCAAAAGGAGGAAAACAAAGTGCTCTAAAGTATATAACTGCATGTATATTTAAGTGTGTAGGATTGATAACCATGTTGCTAAGTTTTTGTTGGATCAGTGAACAGAACTGTTTGCAGCCTCACTGTTTGAATGTCTGTCTACTTTGTATGCTTTGATTTTGTAACTTGAACAACTATATCCAAGAAGACAGTAGGTAAGGTATCAACTAGTGATTTCTTACTGTTTATTTTTTTTAATTCTGTATTGTTTCTACCTTTCTGTTTTGCTTTTTTCCCCCTCTCTTTAAATAAAATTTAAAAATAAATAAATAAAAGAAAAAAAAACTGAAAGCCTTTACCCTAAAATCAGGAACAAGATAAGGATGTCCATTATCACCACTCCTATTCAATATAGTACTTGAAATACTAGCCAGAGCAATTAGACAAGAGAGAGAAATAAAAGGAGTAAGGGTAGGAAAAGAAGAAGTTAAATTATCATTACTTGCATATGACATGATACTCTACATAGAAAACCCCCAAAACTCCATTGAAAGACTCCTAGGCATAATAAATAAATCCAGAAATGTAGTTGGATACAAAGTCAACACTCAAAAATCAATAGTATTCCTATACACTAACAACAAAACCGCTGAGAGAGAAGTAAGAGAAGTCATAGCCTATGCAATAGCATCCAAGAAAATGAAATACTTAGGAATTAACCTAACAAAAGAAGCAAAAGATCTATTCAGGGAAAATTATAATACCCTGAAAAAGGAAATCAAAGAGGACCTCTGAAAATGGAAAGAAATCCCTTATTCATCGATAGGAAGAACAAACATTGTGAAAATGGCCATTCTCCCATGGCCATTCTTCCAAAATTGTTATACAGATTTAATGCAATCAAAATACCACTAGCATACCTCACAGATCTAGAAAATTACCCCTAAAATTCATCTGGAACCAGAAGAGACCTAGAATAGCAAAGGCAATTCTAAGCAACAAAAGCAAGGCAGGAAGCATCACAATCCCTGACTTGAAGTTATACTACAAAAGCTACTGTAATGAAATCATCATGGTACTGGAATAAAGACAGACCTGAAGATCAATGGAATAGATTAAAAGATACAACTACAAACACACTCAACCACCTTATCTTTGATAAAGGGCCAAACACATCCACTGAAAGAAAAATAGTCTCTTCAATAAATGGTGTTGGGAAAATTGGCTCTCCATATGCCAAAAACTAAAACTAGACCCATGCCTATCACTGTGTACTAAAGCCTAAATGGATCAAAGATCTAAATATTGAAACAGAAACACTAAGTTTGTTGAAAGACAAAGTAAGTACAAATCTTGAAGTCACAGGGGTAGGTAGAGAATTCATGAACAAGAATCAAACTTCACAAGAAATACTTCACAGAATCAACAACTGGGATCATGTCCTATTAAAGAGTTTTTGCATGTCGAAAGAAATCTCTTGAATAGTGAAAATAAACCCCACAATTTGGGAAAAAAAATCTTAGTGAATGGTCCCTCAGACAAAGGACTTTATATGTTCCCTCAGAACATATAAAGAATTTTAAAAAATCAGATCTCCAAAATTCAAAGACCTATTCCAAAAATGGGCATCTGAGATAAATACATTGTTCTCAGATAAAGAAATACAAATGGCAAATACATACATGAAAAAACGTTCAGCATCATTGGTCATTAGAGAAACTCAAATTAAAACAGCACTGAGGTTCTATCTCACTCCAGAAAGAATGGCCAGGATAAAGAAAACTGCCAACAACAAATGTTGGAGAGGCTGCGGCGAAAAAGGAACCCTTCTGCACTGTTGGTGGGAGTGTAGATTGGTGCAACCACTGTGGAGGTCAGTCTGGAGATTCCTCAAAAAGCTGGGATTGGAAGTCCCATTTGACCCAGCTATTCCACTTCTGGGGATATTCCCAGAAGAACTGAAAACATCATACCACAGTGACATCTGTGCGCCCATGTTTATAGCTGCACAATTTGTAATAGCAAGATCTTGGAAACAACCTAAATGCCCATCAACTGAGGAATGGATAAAAAAAGATGTGGTATTTTTACACAATGGAGTACTACTCTGCTATAAAGAATAATCACACTGAGATATTTATAAGTAAATAGATGCAACTTGAGACCATACTCATAAGTGAAATAAATCAAACTCACATGTGTAAATACCATATAGTCTCCCTAGTGTAAGAAATGGTAATAGTACATAAGATACAAAACAACTCAATAAAAGTAATGAAAGGATAAGGATCTTCTTAAAGGGGGAAAAATAATATCTCAGGGAAAATGAAGAAAAAGGAAGGGAAAAAATATCTAAATGTATATAAACACACTTAGGATAGCTAAGATGATTGTGCTACAAATTCCATAAGTTCTTGGAACAAAATAGTTAACATTCATAGGATTGGAACAATTGTGCATATTATTGTATGGTGATCTGAGGAGCTCTTGAAGATCATTATATAAAATAACAACCCAAGTTAGGGTCCTACCACCTTGTTTTGAAGACCTATATTGTCAGTGTTCTGGGCTCTTTGCTATTGTTGTTTATATGTCTTTTTCATTTTGTGTTTTTCTAGGAATTTGTTTTGTCTTGTTTTGTTTTGTTTTTCCCTCTAATACAGAAAGAATAGGTATATATGTAGAGACTCATGCATGTGTAAACTTCTAAACAGTTTATGAGAATCAGTTATATAATGCACAATGAAATGAACAGCTACTCTGAAGAAAAAGAGTCACTAAGGTACCCAGTGTTGATTCAGTAGCATCATGATGTGAAATCCAGCAATACTATTATTCTTTGTTCAGAGTGATTTTAGTCTGTTTGGTTTTGTTTAATTTCAACATACGTGAAGGTACGGACAGCTATTTTGAAGAGAATGAGAGATACTCTGACAGCCATTGTTGACTTCCCTATTGTCTGGTCTTGAAGACCTAAAATGCTTTCATCATCCTGTTCTGATCAGTTTTATACTATTTTGCTTTGTATGAATTGTGTGTGAAAATATGGACAACTATTTGGAAGAAAACAAGAGACAATGTGATAGTGAAGATCTCTAGTTGTCTTGCTTTGAAATCTGTGTCTCTTACATTGTTTTCTTATGATCTGTTTTGTTCTGTTTAATTTTACCCTCTTAAAAATAAAATTTTAAAAAAAGAAAACAGACTGTGGTCAGTTAGTGATGTCTGCTGTGGACATAGGATTTCTGCAGCCCACAGCCTTCATTGTCCTAGGTAGTAATTAATTTTCCAGTTTTATTTAGCTAATATTTTTTACAGAGAGAAACTTAGTTTCTGACCACAGATAATGAGAAGTGATTTTTTAAAACTGATTCGATGCTGCCCATAAAATATGTGTTCCTCCTGAGATATTCAGGATGCCATGATTCAAATGTAAATAGCCCCTGAAATCCATCAATGTCTGGGTGGCTGATTGAGCACCATAGACTATAATAGTGTCCCTTTTCTGATCTTCAGGCATTTTTATTTTTGTGAGCTGATGTATTACCACAGCGAGGGGACTTTCTCACACATTCTGCTCATGATAACAGATGAGGCGTGAAATCGATTCTGAACACCTAGGAGGCCTATGATTTATCATCATACATTAGGCCTTGGGGAGTTTTATTGGATGAATCTCAATTGCACTCAGAATCCAACCACACTTCCAGAAAAAGAACATTAAGTGACTCCAGATATATTAAATACAGATGTTTCACCTCTAACATCCATAAGGGTCTCTTTTTCACTCATTCAATCAACGAATGTCACCTGAGCCCCTAATATGTGCTAGGTGCTATTGCAGGAACTGTAACTATTGCAATACACAGGAGAAACAAGGTGTCTTTAGACTCTGTCATCCCTAGAGCTGTCTCCCCTCCCTGATCATAACTTATACTCACTCCTGGGTAACTATGCAAACAGCCTGGTACCTGGGGAACAACATTGGAGGTGGACACCATCCCACACTTTTCTGGACTGCAGAAACTTGGAGGAGCTAAGCTGGCAATAGCTAACACCTTTATCATGACTTCCATTCTGTCAGTACAAGGAGCAAGGATAAGCCCATGAAATTAATGGGGGTGTAATCCAAATAAACCCCTCACCAAGCCACTAAATTCAACGGAAGCTTCAGGCAGTAAGTGGAAGTGGGTAGCAGACACCTGGAAAGAATCCTCTCTTCTCCCAGGCAACCATAAAATCATAGCCTCAGCACAAGTTTGGGTTTGAAAACTGGCAGGCCAGACATCATAATCATATCATAGGGTAGTCAGGTGGGTTTTTTGTTTTGTTTTTATTTTTTCTTTTAATAAACACTCCTAAGTCAGTGTTCCTCCACAGCTGCTGCTTCTTGTGAAGGTTTGGGTTAGGCTCCAGGTGTAGCTATCATGAAGATATATAGCAATGATTCTAATGAATCTAAAAAATTCAGTCTTTACAGTCCCCATAGATTTAGGGTAAATTTCTGTCAAAATACAAGGTACCAGTTTTGTCACAGGTCAGGGATGTAAACCCGCTGGACTGAGAATCAGGGAACTTGAATTCTGGTCCTGAAGTTTTTTAGTCAGCTACATTACCTCAAACTTCAGTTTTCTAGGCCTTTGCTTCATTATACAATGAGTGGGGAAGGAGAACATGATTTCTAAAATGTCTGAAAGAGTTTAGATAATGCAGCTGTGGTTTTTTCACATTTGCGGGCCACTTTCGGACAATAATTGATTAACCGCCAGTATAAATGATCACTGCTAAACAATTCTAACAGGAAAGTAATGCATATTTAAAACATGTTAGTGTGCCAGAGCATCTACAGCACACGGAAGTGTCTTTGGGATCCTTAGTTAAGCTTCGGAGCCGTTCGGTGTGCAGTTTTCATGAACTCCTCAATGGTGGACTCACCCTTGCAACCAGTGCTCCTCATGCGGCCTCCTGCGTCCTGCCTCTCTACCCCCACAAGATGGTGTGTTTGCCAAACTGGGTGGCTAATACTGGTTTTCTCAAACAATGTACCTATAAATTTATTTTTTCATGAAGAATCTAGAATTGTGTCTCGTATAGACCTATAATTGACTGGCTTTTGGCTTAATCATTTCCATCTGGTTAATATACTTGCACTTTCATTCTGATTCCCTGCCTCCTTATCCCATTCACATAGATCTGCCTGCGAATAGTCACTGTACAAAAGGCTAAGACAACACACCAGAGTGGGAGCAGCGAGATTTTTATGTCTATTACTTTTCCGTAAATATTATTAACTCCTTTAAATACTAATGCATGCGATAACAATCTGGTTTTCTTGCCCTGTCCAACTAATTAGTCACACACCTATCCCCAGCCAAACTGCTGTCCAAAATAAACAAGGGTAATTCTCTGGGAATTCACCAGCCCATAATTGACTAAGACCACGGCCATCTTTGGAATGGGGTTCCATTTCATCACTCCCCTAGAGTCATAGCGTGTTAGAAAAACATTTTTGTGATAAGAATCGTACAGAGATGTGGCAATTATTTTCCTATGTCTGTGCCCTGCTTTCTACTGCCAAATCTGAAAGCCTACACATTACATTTCCATGATTCTCATACCAGGACTCTTGGATGAGTTCATCCAGTGAACGCCATCCTGAAAGGCTGAAGGAAAAAAACATCCAGGGCCCAAGTATCAGGAGAAGGGGTGTCTCTCCAGGGATCCAGCAGCAGCAGCAGCACTGCGGTGGCCTATCTCCCTCCAACACCCCAGGACCACCCGCATAGGCCCCAAACAAGCATCCTCCTCATCAGGCAGCACCTTCTTTTTCATCCCACCATATTCCTTTCCTTCCTCCCCTCCCACCCTACTCACACCTGTACAACCTGACACATTGCAGCAACCTCCCTTTTATTGGGGGGAGATATAGTCCAAGACCCCCAGGAAGTAACTTAATTTGTAGATAGTACCAAATCCTGGGTATACTATGTTTTCCCCACATACATATATCATCATAAACTTTAATTTATAAATTAGACACAGTAAAAGATTAACAACTAAGAGCTAACTGGATCACTAGTGGAGAACTTATTTTCTCCTCTTCATCTTTGCTGGAAACATGACAGCAGCTTCTTCATTGGAAGATACAGCCCCTCAGTAGTTTTTATATTTTTCAGTCCAAATCTATTCCCAAATCTCTACCACCACCCTTCCTTGCAGCAAATGACTTGGTGACTCATTTCAGGGGTTTGCTTGCTGAAGTCTTCCCATAGATTCAGTGGTGTCTGGGGCAACACGTTCTATCAGTTGGAGCATATTTTCTGCTCATTTCTCCCACCAACAAACCTAATGACTTTTCTGTCTTCACTAAGAATTTACTGCGCACTCTGGCTGCAACGTTGCTGTTTGAAGCACAACAGCAAAACTAGTCAGATGTCTTGTTCCTTCATCACAATTTCACAGATACAAGCTTAGCTCTTACTGCAAATTTTAGTAATCTCAGAATTAGATTTTTTATTATTTCCTTTACTAAATCAAGAACTTTCACCTCTTCATAAAGGAAACACTTTATGACTTCTCTTAGGCATATCTGAAGTGCCAGTGTGTCTGTTGTTGTGCTCTGGAGCCATTACTAAGTAAAATGAGGGTTCTTGGAAAACAAGTATTGTTGACATTCAACCTGATAACTGAGACAGCCACAATGTGGGGAGGAGCGAGATTCCATCCTGACACTCAGGATGGTGCAACATTTTAAAAACTTCTGTTTCTAGAATTTTCTATTTAATATTCCCAGACCAATATTAACCATGGGTAAATGAAACTACAAAAAGCAAAGCCACGGATGGAGGTGGGGGAAAACTATAGTGGCAGAAAATTGTCCAATGACTCCTTTCCTCTCTCCACAGGCCCTGGCAAAGTGACTATAAAATTCCTCTGATCCAAAAGGAGAAACCCAGCTCTCTCCCTTAAAACTCAGGCTGACCTTACAACTTCCTTAAGCTACTAAACTATCGACTTATACATTGACTTATACAGTACTTACAGTATTCTGAAAAAAGAGAATTGAAAAGATTTCAGAAAATGGAAAAATATCCCTTGATGATGAATAGGAAGAACCAACATAATGAAAATGACCTTAATCCCAAAATAATTGTACAGATTTAATGCAATCCCAATCAAAATACCATTAGTAACCTCACAAATCTAGATAAAACATTCCTAAAATTCACCTGGAAGCAGAGGAGACCTAGAATACCAACTGCAACCCTGGACAACAAAGGCAAAGCAAGAGGCATCACAATCCCTGACTTGAAATTATATTACAAAGCTACTGTAATAAAATCAACATGGTACTGGCAAAAACAAATAAACCTGAGGATCAGTGAAACAGAATATAAGATTCAGACAAATATTGTATCAGCCACATTGCCTTTGACAAAGAGGCCAAACATGTTTGCTACAACAAAGATAATCTCTTTAATAAATGGTGTTGGTTTTTCACATGCCAAAGACTTAAACTAGACCCATATCTCTCACCTTGCACTAAACTAAAATCAAAATGGATCAAAGATCTAAATATTAAAACAGAAACACTAAGTGTTCCAGAAGATAAAGTAGGCAGAAATCTTGAAGACACAGGAGGAGGCAGAGAGTTATGAACAAAAACCAAACTACATGGGAAATAGTTCAAAGAATCAGCAAATAGGATCTCATATTGTTCAAAAACTTTTGCATATCAAAAGAAATCACCAATACAGTGAAAAGAAAAACCAGAGTGGGAAAACATTTTAGCCAACTGTTTCTCAGAAAAAGGACTTCTATATAGAACATATAAAAAGTTTTTTTAAAATCAGGTCCCCCAGATTCAAAGACCCAATCCACAAATGGGCATCTGAGATGAATACATACTTCTCAGATGAAGAAATATAAATGGCAAATAAATGTCTGAAAATATGTTCAACATCATTCAAGAAACATAAATTAAAACAACACTGGGATTCCATCTAACACCAAAAAGAATGACTATCATCAAAAAATCAATATGTAACAAATGCTTGAGGGGCTGTGAGGAAAAAGGACCCCTTCTGAATTGTTGGCAGGAGTGTAGATTGGTGCGACCACTGTGGAAATCGGTGTGGAGATTCCTCAAAAAACTAGACTTAGAGGTCCCATTAGACCTAGCTATTTCCCTTCTGTGTATTTTTCCAGAAGAATTAAAAACATACTACAGTGATATATGTGCACCCATGTTTATAACAGCATAATTTACAATAGTTAAATCTTGGAAACAGCCCAAATGCCCACCAATCGAGGAATGAATAAAAAAGATGTGGTATTTTCATACAGTGGAGTACTACTCTCCTATAAGCAAAGACAAACTCAAGGCTTTTGTAGGAAAATGGGTGCAACTAGAGACCGTACTCATAAGCAAAATGAATCAGACTCACATGTATGAATATCGTATTGTCCCCTAGTAGAAGAAACTGAAAGAGTAAATAAAATTCACAATGTACAATAGATATTGTGAAAGTGGAAGAAGCTACTGAAAAGGAAAAAACAACTAGAATGGGGGAAAGAGAAAAAGAAAGAAAAACAAAAAAAAATTTTGTCTTTTTGAGACAGGGTCTCTCTATGCAGTTGAGGCTGGCCTTGAGCTCACTTTGTAGCCCAGGCTGATCTCAAACTCGCAGTGATCCTCCTGCCTCAGCCTTCCGAGTGCTGGGATTACAGGCCCAACTGGGAAATAAATTTTAAATATATGTATATATGTACACAAGACAGCTAAGATAATTGTACTACTAACTCTAATAGTTCATGGAAAGAACCTTAGTGCTTATATTGTTTGATCTACTTTGCATGCCTATATCTGGTAATCTGAGTAACTATTTTGAAAATAACCATTTGAAAATAACAACATGCAATATCAGTATGGAGATTCCTCATAAAACTAGGATTGGAAGTTCCATTCAATCCAGCTATTCCCCTCCTAGGTATTTTCCCAGAAAAACTGAAAAGGTCATATCACAGTGATAGATGTGCATCCATGTTCATAGCAGCACAATTTGTAACAGCTAAATCTTGGAAACAACCAAAATGCCCATAGTGGATTGAAAAATGTGCTATTTTTATACAATGGAATACTACTCAGCTAAAAAAAAGGATGATCTTGAGGCTTTATAGGTAAATGGAGGCAGCCTGAAAATATCCTCATTAGTGAAATGAACAAGATTAAATATCACATTGGTTCTCTAGTGTAAAAAATAATAAAAACTGAGAGAATAATGGGACCCAAAAGGTATAACAGATATTGTGAAAGCAAAAGGGAAGGAAAGTGTTCTAAAGAGTATAAAGGTATGTATAGTGTGTAAGATAAATGACCGTATGACTGAACTTCTGTTGGAACAGAAGGATTTGCACTGTCAATGTTTGAGTGTCTATCCACTATTTATGCTCTGATTTTGTGACTTTGGCAACTATTTTTTAGGATGACAATGAGTATCAATTAGCGATTCTATGATGATAATTTTTTTAATTTGGCATTGTTCTACCCTTCTTTTCTGTTTTTCTATTCTGTTTAATTCTCTTTTCTTTCTTTGAAAAAAAAGAGAACAATATGCAATATAACAACCATTGTTAAATTTCTTTCATTCTGTCTTGAAAACTTGTTATTGAGTTTGCCATTGCTGTTTATGCCTTTTGCTTTTAGTTCTTTTCTGATTTTTCTCTTTTTTAGATAAACTTTTTTTAAAATACAGTGTTAATTTCCTACAATCGTGTTTTGAAATCTTATATTGTTTTTGTTGTTGCTTTGTCTTTAGCTGTCTTTAAAATAAAATTAAAAATACAATTAACTACAATACATGCACTACTGTATCAATCCTGTAGCTACATATAAAGAGACTGTGCTTTTGGAAACTTACCAAGCTGCCACAAGAGCAAGCCCAACTTTGTCAGCCAGAGGATGAGCCATGGAGCCTGCACAGGGAGGAGAACCAAATGGTCCCAGCCAGCCCCCAGCCGGCCCCCAGAATCAGAGCTGACCTGACATCCACTGCGGGCATATAAGAGAGCTCAGCTAAGACCAGAAAAGCAATCCAGCTGTACAGACTCTGGAGGAATATTAAATGGTTATCATTTTAAGTTGCTGGGCTGAGGATATTTTGTTATGTTACCCCCACATAGACAACAGATACAGAAGCTGATATCTTGAATTAAATCTGCCTGCACTGGTGTTTTTCTGACAGAACATGATTGATAAAGGAAATGTGTTAAAAGTGCCAGTCTCCAAAGTAAGCACTCCAGGAGATTTTGGTATATGTGGTCTCAGACCATGTTTTTGCCAAATACAACTTTCAAAAGATGGAAGAAGTCAATTTGCATGTTTTCTCCTCTCGTAAGTGGTTTATAATAAAAATGGGTTGTAGGCAAAAGTTCACTCTGTTTAAATATAGGGCAACAAATCCCATGTCAAGTGAATGTCGTATCACTGACAAAACTTTTCCATAATTTATAGCCTCATTCCCTCAAGTTTTCTCTTTCCTCTTCTTTCTTGCTAAGAAGGAAAATACGGTGGTTGGTAAATATTTCCTCCCCACCCTTGCCTTTATTAAGATATAATTGACAATTGTGTAAGTCCAGTATATACAATGTAATGCTATGATATACATGTGCACTGTGAAATTACCACAATCAGGCTAATTAATATATGCATCATCTCACATAGTTACATTTCTATAGATGTGTTCAGAATAAAGATTTACTCTTCAAGTATACATTATTAACTATAGTCTTCCTGCTGTACCTTAAGTTTCCAGAATTTATTCACCTTACAACTGAAAGTTTTTACCTTTTGCTCTAAATTCCCCAATTCCCATAACCCCCCACCCCATCCCTGGAAATCACTTTCTTACTTTCTATGAGTTAAATTTCTTTCTTTCAAAACCATGTGTAAGTGACAGCATGCTATATTTTTTGTTTTCCCATGTCTAACTTATTTCATTTAGCATACTGTCCTCTGGGACCATTCATGTGTCCCAGAGGCAGGATTCCCTTGTATTTTCAGGCTGATATTTTACAGAAGTAACTTCCCTGCCCAAAAAAAGACCCACCAAGCTAAAGCACCCCAACCAGATTCTTAAAATTTTCCTCTATGGCCCTTTGGAATTTTTCTTTTAATTTAGTATCAGATTAGTCTTGAAACCCAACCCTATTCTGTGACATTTTGTAAGTCATTAATTTTCCAAACTTCAAACTTCTGAACTGCAGAATAAGGTCTGTTGTAAAAAATTATGAGAGACAAAATTTGTAAAAAAATTTAACCCAGATGAGATGACACACTGTAATCCCAGCTACTTGGAAGGCTGAGGCAGAAAGATCATAAGTTTGAGGCCAGCCTGGGCAATTACTATCTCAAAATAAAATAAACTTAAATTGGAAAGGGCTGGGCTTGTACCATAGTGACAAGACTCTTACACTGTATTCAGGAGTCCCTGGATTCAGTCCCAACTCTGGAAAAAAAATTACATGTATTAGGTCTTGTCTATCTTTTTAAGTCTTTTCTCAAAGGTAGAATTACAGAGTAAGAAATAAAATACTATGCATCTGCTATGCATCTAAATTGTCAAATTCAAAACATTTATCCGAGCATCATAAAAACTCTTCCATGGTGGCCAAAAAGGCACCCAAACCTATGGCAATGGATGAGGAGGACCAGCACAGAAACCAGGTTCCTGCTGCTGCTCGAAGAAAGAACACCCGAGGGAAGCCCCCCTCAAACGAAGACGCAGAACAGACTGACCAATGCGTCTGAGTTCACTTAAGCAGTAAGAAAATGGCTTTCTGTATTCAAGCTAATGTGTTTTAATTAGAAAGAAAAGAAGTCAAAACTGCCAGTGCCCGGAACGAATCACTGTCACCATGTGGATGGGAATATTCACCCACACTTACTGTCATCTCAACCTCTACTTCCAGGTCTATCAAAAGAAGCAACTGGAACAAAAGAAGCAGAGGGCAGTAAATGAAACTAAGAATCTCAAGGGGGAGAGGAAATGGGGAGCTCGAAATTTCACACGGTTCACAGAAACACTTCTAACTTTCCTCATCAGAGTTCTGCTCCCTCAAAGTCCCTCCTACTCTGTGTTTGGGGCAGAAAAGGGAAGAATAAATGATAGGAAGAAGGCAAGTCAAGGAAAGGAACAGTTTCCCTCCCTTCCCCGTAGACAATGTCCAGTTTTGCTGGCTGCTGCCTCCCTCCAAAGCACTCCTCCCACGGTTAGGATCAGTGCCGGCTAGAAGCCCTTGTGGTAAAGACTTATTCACCATTCTGTGGCATTACTGGGACATGGTGGAACCTTCTCTCCTTTGTTTTCAGGACACCATGAGGTAAGTGGCTGCACTCTGCCAAACCCTTCCCACCATGATATGAGCCTTGTGCAGGTCCAGAGAACATGTGACCAAACAACCATGGACTGAAACCTCTGAAGTTGTGAGTCAAAATAAATATTGTCTCCTTTTAAATTGATTTACCTCAAGCATTTACTACCGACAGGGAAAAATGACTAACAAATCCTTTACTTCTTGGGGCAATTTTAGTAGCATTGTTACTTCAGATTCACCCTATTCAGGCCACCCCAAGCAAAGCATTTCTTTTAAGGGCATAAGATACATTCCCCAAGAGAAATACCAGTGAATCGAGCTGTCTCCGCTGATGTGCACACACATACATTATTGGATAATTGAAATTGCATAAATACACAATGAATGTCATACTTATATTTACACAAAATATAATACACAGCATCTGAAATTCTGATGAGGGAATTTGAAAAAGACAACAAAAACTGAGGGAAATGCCCCATGTTCACAGACTAGATGAATTTTATTATTAAATTGTCCAACTACTCAGAATTGTTTATAGATTCAATCCAATCCCTATCAAAATACAAATGGAATTTTTTGCAAAAATAGAAAAAAGAAAAACTAAAATCCATGTGAAAGCACAATATATTCAAGTAGCCAAAGCAATTCTGAGTAGGTATAACAAAGCTAGAGGCATGACACTATAATTTGGAGGCCTAACTCCGAATTATTCTACAAAGTTATACCAATCAAGACATGGACATAAAAACACATAGATCAATGGAACAGAATAGAGTGCCCATCTGTAATTCCATGCATTTACAGTCAACTGATTTTTAATAAATACCCTTGATAGTGGTCTGGAAAAAAGCTGGATATTCACACATAGAAAATTGCACCTAGATAGCTGTTGCTCATCCTGAACAAAAATTAACTCAAGATGGGTCAAAACCTAAATGTAAGACATGAAAGTCTAAATATACTAGAAGAAAACAGGAGAAACTGCAAAACTGATATTGCCAAGCATTTTTTTTACAAGACCCCAAAAGCAAAGGCAACAAAAGCAAAAATTGATAAATGGTATTGTATAAATTAAAAAGCTTCTGCACAACAAAGGGAAAAACCAATAAGCTAAAGAAATAACATATGGAATATAATAAAATATTTGCTCACTCTCAGTGTGATATAGAGTTAATATCCAGAATAAGAAACTTTTAAAAAGTTAAAAACACAAATAATCCATTTTTAAATATGCAAGTTATCTGAATAGAGATGTCTCAAAAGAAGAAATTGAAATCCCCAATAAATTCATTAAAAATACAAAAATCATCAATGATCAGGTACATGCAGATCAAAGCCACAGAAAGATATCCTCTCACCCCAGTTAGAAATGCTATTATCAAAAATACAAAAAAAAAATCAAATTCTGGTTCACATTGGGAGAAAAGAGAATTCTTACGCACCGTTGGAGGAAATGCTAGTATATCCATTATGGACAAAATTGGGGAGACCCCTCAAAAACCTAAAGCTAGAAATGCCATATGATCCAGCAATAGCACTCTGGAGACATACACAAAGGAAATGATATCAGCAAATCAGTTATTCACACTATTCACACTACACCCTAAATGTACATCAATGGATAAATACGTAATAAGAATAAGGCATCTACACAGTAGAATATCATTCACTCTGAAAAGAGAGTCATTCATTTGCACCAAAATGGATGGGATTGGAAGACATTATGTTGTGACACAAGGCAGATACGGGAAGAAAAATACCACATTCTCTCTCAATGATGATGTTAAAAAGTCATCTGAACATAAAATAATGATTACTAGAGGTTAACGAAGGTGAAGAGGAGAAAGGATATAGGAAGTTCGCCTAATAATAGGTCCCAAAACATAGTCAGAGAGGAGGAATAAGTTCTAGTGTCATACCACAGAGTAGGGTGACTACAGTTAACTGTAACCAATGATGTATTTGTTGAATAACTAGAAGAAAAGAGCTCAAAGCTCCCAAACACAAAGCAATATGGAGATAAAAATCTTAACGGCCTTGATTTGGTCAAAACCCACCAAACTGAAATAGACATTAAAATATCACAATGAATTTCATACCTATATTTTTGCTTTTAAAAAATATTTTAAATGTGTAAGGGTACCCCAAGGCCCAGTCACCATCAGGGCTGAGTGCCCCCGGGTGAGCCCACCTCTGATTATGACCCCAGAGAGCCTGCTACTGTAAGCCCAGAGAGGAGGCCACACCCTAAGGCCCCTCCATCAGTGAGCCACCACCCTGCACCTGTCCACCACCCCAGGAACCTCAGATCAGAGGAACCCAGGTGCCTAGCCCAGTCCCCTGCACTGCAGGGTGGACAGCCTGTGTGGGGAGCACCCGGGACTCTGCAACCAGCCACTTCCAAGGAACACAGGAAAATGTCAAGACAAAGCAGCAAGGTACAGTCTCAGACCTCAGCCCTCCCAGAACAAATCCAGCAGACACAAGAGAAATTAGAAGCCACACACATGGAATTTCTGAAATGATAGTAACTGAAGTAAAAAAAAAAAAACACCTTAGGGCTTATATTGTCTGATTAACTTTGCATGCCTATGTCTGGTAGTTGGAGCAATTATTTAAAAGGCTAACCATGTACCGAACAGTAACTATTGTTGATTTCCTACTGTCTTGTTTTTGAAATCCAAGATCATGCTCATTGTTTTGTTTAGTTTCATTTTACTGTTTTCTTTCTTTTTATTCTCTTTATAATAACAAGTGTAAGGATCTAAAAATGTTAATTCTTCTGATTTGGTCATTATACATTATATACACATACTAATTACATAGTACCTATAAATACAATTTCAGTAACTTAAAAGTAAAATAAAATACAATTTCAGTAACTTTTAAAAGTAAAATAAAATAAATATGTTGTTTCATCTCATTTTTTAATGTTCTCTGTCTCAAATGTGTTTATTTTTCAATAAACATTCATTTACAATTTCCTTGTTACAGCTGTAGAGCATCTCGTTGAATGCATACACCAATTTGCTTCAGTAATTATTTTTACCTACAGTAGACAATTTTCAGTTTTTTACGTTATAAAATAAAGGAAAACTATTCTTGCATGATATTTCTTACCTGGGATACATTTGTAAAAAGTAGAAACTGAGTTAAAGGAAAGTAATGTGTGTTTTAACGCTTCTATATACTTTGTCAAATTGTTCCACATGGCTGCACCAGTAGACTTTCTTTCAGCAAAATGCAAGAGCATTCACAAGAGGGGATTCACAAGCTCTAGATAGGAAGACAGACCTATACATCAACACCCTGGAGGTCTGCCCCGGCACTGGCGCTGAACTTTTCTCTCCAAGCAAGTTGATCTCTTCATTTCCTTTGATAGCCAGTGGGCATCTCTTCTTTCCCTCTCTGCCTCCTCCCTGATGCATCCTTAGTCATCAAAGCAACAACTGCAACAACACAAGACCATGCAGAACCCATTTTCAGTTTAGACTGTTGTGCCCTAAGTCAACACTGTGTGTCAGTGAGCTATATTTCTGCATAACAATATATTTCAAACCTTAGGTTCTAATATCCAGCATTATTTGCTTGCTCAAGGGCTTCAGATTGCATCATGTGGTAAGGCAGCTATATGTAGCTCCTGCTGCAGGTTTGCTTCCGCCTCCAGCTGTCTATCAGGAGCCCAGATTAAGGGGACAGTGGCAATCTGGAGCAGTCACTTTTCAGAAAGACCTCAAAAATTGTTAATGCTGTCCATATCCCATTGGTCAAAACAAGTCATATGACTAAGCCAGTGAATTGTAGAAATACACTTTTCTTCCTCTAATGCACTGTGAGAGCACAGGGCAAGGGGGGGAATAAAGATCTGAGAACAGTAATGCAATCTAACACATCAAGTCAATTGTTAAAATACTTTAAGTGGAGCAGTGAAGAGATATCGCCACTCACTGAGACTACAAGTCACCCACTAACCCTGCCTGGCTTCAGTAACCAAAGCCAGTAATGGTCCTCAGGGTAGTGTCTGCATGGATGTAAGCTGCCCTTTTGGGCCATAGATGTGACAGTGATGGTGGTAGTGATGCTCACCAGCAGCAAGCAATGCAGGCAAGCACTGTAGTCAGCCTGCCTCGTGACCTCTTGCCAAGACCATACAGGATCTACTAGCATCCAAGATGTAAAGCCATACTCTTCACCGCCCCAGCTTTGGTTTAGCACCACCCATCAAATCATGGCTCCAACAGATGTCATTCAGCCAGTAACAGCCACATTAAAAGAGGGCATCGGTGACTTGGAAACTAGAATGATTAATTAGAATGATTTTATCAATGTTATGTACCACAATTAACACCATTCACTTGCCAGGAAGTTTCAGGTATTAGACACAGAATAAAAGTTTTCAAATATAGTTGGATATGTCTTTAGTGTGGTAGATTAAAAACTGGTGGTCAACTTAACACCAGCTGAATTAAATCAGTGTGTTGCTAAGTGTAGATGACCCACCTGAACGAAGATGTCAGCATAAAGGAAGACGTGGAGAAGAGCAGAGTGTTGTGGGTTCTCCTAAGTGTCATCTTTGGGAGTCATTGGTTCTCCTGGAAGAGCTTATCATGCTGGCTTCCCTGATAAGAATTCAACCATTATCATCAGAGGAGCTCGGGACCTTGTCTCTGAGAGTGGCTGTGGTTCATGGTGGGGGAACTCTGCTCCTTACATTAAGCATCACCTCTTGGCTCCATAAGGGAAGATGTGTGCTGCTTAATTTCCAGGAGAAGCTTATCATGCTGGCTTCCTGGCACGTACTCGACTGTTCTCATCATTGGAGGAGCTTGGGACCTTACTGTGGAGCTTAGGATGGCTGTGGTACTTTTCAGGACAACCCTGGTCCTTATTTTGAGTGCTGCTTTTTGGCTACAGTACAGAACCTTCAACCTACTGGCACAGACCCTTCACCCCTCTGGCACAGAATTTCTAGCTTCCACCACTGAACTTTGGATCTTCCCAGCATAGATCCATAAAACAGACTGGCGTGAGTCCTTGTCATGGACTCTAGGTCTTCAGCTGGACTCATGCAGGACATTGCTGTGGTATCCAGGCCCTTGGCTGAATATTCTGAGTCTTTAGTGTTGTGGACAGATTTCCTGCACTTTCTTGTACTTAACTTTGAGTGACCATCATAAAATAATACTGTACATTCTGTGTCCTGTATGTAATTGTTCTCCCTGTAACCCCGACTACAATGACTTTCTAATTTAACATGTATTACCAAACAAATTACTAAATCTTTTGAACATCACCCCTGCCTGCCACCCTGCCAAGAGTATTACAATAAATTACTTACACACCCTTGTCCTTCTCATTAGCGCCGACTCCCAATTACTACAGGAATCTCTTCTCTCCTGTCATTAAATCAGCATGCCAAGAAATAGAAAGGATAAACATCTGAGTCACAGATTCATACGGCAAGGGTAGACTTCCCACATTATATCCAGGTTCCACTTCACACTGAAGAAAACTGGAACCTGGGCAAGGGAGCTGATGGGAACCCAGTTTTCCCGATCCTCATGGAGGAGATGCACCATGGTGTAAGGTTTAAAAGCAGGTAGCAGAAAAGCAGTTCAAATCCCAGCCCTGCCACTCATCATTTGAGTGACCTTAGGTAAACTGCTTAATTTTTCACAACCCATTTCCTCACTGGAAAAATGTAGAACTTTTTCCTCCTAAGATACACTAGAAGAGTCAGTGAAACTGTGTGTACATGAGTTTGTGTGTATATATCAATCTCTCATTATTATCATTATACCTTTGACAACTATCCCAAGGAGGTATTTCTTTTCTCATCATGACCCAAATGCCTCTCTTCTCAGACACTGTTATGAGCTGACTAGACCCTCCTGAGATCATGTAGTAGAAACTTAATCCACACTACAGCAGTGTTGAGAAGTGTGACCTCTGGGTAGAGTTTAGGTTCCATGAGCTCTGCCCTCATGCATAAGTTAATCCTGTTAGTGAGTTCCTGATAAAAGGAGGAGCTCAGTCTCTCTCTCTCTCTCTCTCTCTCTCTCTCTCTCTCTCTCTCTCTCTCTCTCTCTCTCTCTCTGTCTCTCTCTGTCTCTCTCTCTATCACATGCACTCTGTCTCTTCTGCCTTTCTGCCATGGAAGATGCAGCCAGAAAGCCCTCACCAGAGACAGTCCCTGGATCTTGGACTTTCCAGCCTCTGGAACCACAAGCCAAATAAATTTCTACTCAAGTTATCTATGGTTTTATTGTCAGACCACAAAACAGAGTAAGACAAATCCTCTCTCCAATGGCAACAACAAGAGCCTGAAAGGACAGGAAGTGAGAAATGGAGCAATTTGACAATTAACTTTTCTAGGAACAGCAAAGCTTATCTAGCTGCACCAAGGAATACAAATAACCACGAATTTAGTAATACCTGTTGTTTCTTTGTCAGTGTGGCTCTGAGTTGCTGTCATGATTTGTAAATTATTTGCAAATTTATGCTAGGGGAGGCAGGCCAGCATTCAGACACACAGCTGACAGCAATGTGCACAGAGACCCAGAGAAGTCTGCTCTTGGGTCCAAGAACCTTAAGCCGTCACTGGTGACATAGGAAACCCTTTCCAGGAGACATGGCCAGCACCAGAATGCATCACTAATAAACGCTCCAGCAGCAAATTTAACCTAATTAGGAAAGAAAAGAACAACTGTGAAAAAGAGGTATACCAGTTGAAAGCTATACCAATTTTTAAAGGTCAAAATCTAGAACATGCATAATTAAAAGAAAATTAGAAACCTAACAAACTAGGATCCCTATCTGGTCACAAATTTGACTCCAAAAACCTCAAAGAGTAACAAAGTATCCAGAAAAATTATCTTGAAGAGTACAGAAGGAAATTCTGCTATAACTAGAAAATAAAGCACATGTGTATGCTACAGTCAGAATGTGTTCCCCAAAAGTTTGTGTGTTAGGAAATCCTCAAATTCATATGCTGATGGTTTTTAGAGGTGAGTCATCGGGAAGTAATTAGGGTTAGGGGCATCACGAGGGTGAGGGCCGTCATGGCATTAATGATTTTATTAAATGAGGAAGAGCAACCTGAGCTAGTATGCTTGCTGCTTGCCCCACCTCACCATGTGGTGCTATCTCCAGATGTCTACAGCAGAAAAATAGACTAACAATGAGCCTAAGAATCCTCCATGAACATCCACACCACCCTCTCCACAAAGGTGCTCGGTGCTCAGCAGCCATTCTCCTCTGCAGCCCTCTCCACTGCGTCCCACCCCAGTCTGCTCTCCCTGGTGGCCCCAGGCCCTTCTTTATAGGATCACCTCCTCTTTCCTCTCTTTTGCCAGCTCTCCCAGTGTGACCACCATTCAGAAGAGCTCTGCAGAGGTTGGCAGCTGAGGCACAATTCTCCTCCTCCTCGTCTTCCTCCTCCAGATGGTGAGCCCAGGAGAGCATGAATATTTGTTCTTTGCAACTTTGTTCCTTAATAAACCATTTTTAGTGCTACTAAGTACATTTAAAGGTGAACAAAAGCTCTAAATGTCACCTTCAAAAAAGTGAAGATCAGTAACATGCACACTGAATCACATTTTTCTCTTATTGCACTGGAAAGACAACTACAATTTGAGAATCTATTTGGGCAGATTCTCCTACAGATTTTATGTTCTAGATTCTCCTGCTCGATTCTGCTTTCTCAAGTTTTAATGAGCCCTTGTTGACTTGAAATTGAGACCTTTTGGCCTTCAGTCTAGCTGGCTTTGTCTCCCCAAGTCTCTGCCAAATGCTTGGGAGCCACATGCCCTTTATTATAACCTCTCCCTTTGAAAGGGCATATACCTGGGTGGATTTCTGCAAACAACTGAGAAGATGAAATCTAAACAGGTATCTCTTAAATCAAGCCAGAGATGGCCACGTTAGTTCCCTGCAAGGCAAAAACATTCTTTTTGAGTCTCATTGTAAAGGCTCTGAGTTAAAATATATAAGACGCCAGGTGTGGTGGCTCACGCTTGTAACCCCAGCACTTGGGAGGCTGAGACTGGAGGATCGCTGTGAGTTCGAGACCAGCCTAGCTACAAAGTGAGCTCAAGGCCAGCCTGAACTGCATAGCGAGACCCTGTCTCAAAAAGACAAATATGTATATATATATATATATATATATATATATATATATATATATATCACAACAGTATTAGGGCTATTTTCATATACAAATAAAGGACAGTTATCTCCATAGTGCAAAAGTTCAAAATTATGACATTATTCAAAAGATACATCAGGTGCCCAAAACCCAAGGATGTCTAAGAGTATGTCAAAAATGTCTTTTTCTCGCCCCTAAATTAAGTATACTTTTATAACAAAGGAGGGGGCATGATAGAAGACAAGAAAACCAAAGTACGAGAAAAAAAGCAAAGCAAGAGAGACGGTGGCAAAAAGAGCCCGGAGGAGCAGGAAGTGGCTGATGGAACAAGTCGACCATTCACTCTACTGTGAGCAACAAGGTCTGTCCAGATACGCCAAAGAATCCAGGTGGTCATGAGTCTAATACCTTACAAATAAGATTACCTCCAATTAAAAAGCTTCTAAACAGCAAAAGGAGCAATCGGAGTGAAGAGACAATCTACAGAGTGGGCGAAACTGCCAACTGTTCATCTCAACGAAGGTTTATGTCCAAAATTTATAATGAACTCAAAAAATAATAACAGCAAAACGGTAGTTGAATTAAAAATGCAAAGTGATCAAATGAATACTTCTCAATGGAAAAAATACAGATGGGCAATAAATACATGAAACATGCTCAGTGTCATTATCTATCAGCAAAATGCAGGACAAAGTAATAATGCAATAACATCTGGCTCCAGTTAGAATGGCTGTGATCAAAAATAACAACCAAGAGAAAATGCAGAGAGAGAAATTCTTATATAACATTGGTAAAAATGCAACAGGTTAGCAAACAGTATGACGGTTCCTCAAAAACTGCAAATGAATGTAACACATGACACAGATCTCTGTCTCCTCAGCACACTCCCAAGAGCACTAAAGTCAGCATTACAGAGAGATCGGCACAACCATATTTATTGTGGCCCAGTTCACAGTAGGTAAGATACGGAATCAGCCTACCAACACATTGACACAGGAAATGTAGTAGATGTACATAATAAAGTTTTCTCTATTTTTAGTTTTCCTCGAATTATGTTTATTGGTACATGTTAGGTATACATAACAACCACATTCATATAGGGAATTTGCACCTGCACATGATAAAACTTGATTCTTATTTTTTCATCCTCCTACCCATCCTTCAACCCTTGTTTACCTCCTTATTTATAAGTTTTGTCTCCATTTTTCCTTCTTTTCTCATTTTTCTCCTTTCCTTCCTTTCCTCTTCTGCCCTCCCTAGTTTCCCTTCTCATTTGAACATTTTCTTCCTATTTCACAATATCTATGTTTTGGTCCTTATTTACACTTTCAGTTTCTCATTCCACAGAAAAATTGTGGCATTTACACATACATGTCTGATTTATTTCACATAAGGGTATGGCCACAAGGTACATCCATTTAGATAGAAATGCCTAAAGTTTATCCTTCTTTATGGCAGAATAGTAATCCATTGCATAGAAAAACCACATCTTCTTTATGCATTCAGCAGTTGATGAGCATTTGGGCTGTTTGCAAGACTTAGCTATTACTGTGCCACAACAGACCTGTCTGTTCAAGTATCACTGTGGTATAGTGCGTTAACTCTTTCGGGAAGATACCAAGAAGGGGAATACCTGGTTGAATAAAACCTCTCATCCTAGTTTTTTGAGAAATGTCCACAGTGGGTTGACCAGTCTACACTCCAACCAACAGTGGAGAAGTTTTCCCTCTTTCCCCACAGCCCTGCCAGCATTTGTTATTGGTTGATTTTTCCTTCATTCTCATTCTCATTTTTCTTTCTCTTTCTTTGTCTTTCTCTTTCTCTTTTTCTTTCTCACTTGTCTTTTTGGGACAGGGTTTACCTATGCAGTTCAGCCTAGTCTTGAACTCACTTTGTAGCCCAGGCTGGCCTCAAACTCATGATGATCCTCCTGACTCAGCTGAGGGATTATAGATGTGAGTCACCATAGCTGACAAGGTTGATTTCTTGAAAACAGTCAGTCTTTCTAAGGTGAGCTAGAACTGCAGAGATGTTTTAATTTCCATATCTTGAATGAAATGATGTGGAATATTTTTTCATATATTTGTTGTTTGTACTTTTTCATCTGTTAAGTGTGTTTTCATCTCAGATTCCTCCTGTTGGATTGGGTCTTTAAATGTGGGGAGAAGTCTGACTTTTTTTCAGATAATGTGGCTGAGTGTGTTTGTAGTTATTTCTGCATCTTCTGTTCTATTCCACTGATCCTCAGGTCTGTTGTTTTGTTTTGCTGTGCTTTGTTTTGTTTTGCCAGTACCATGTTGATTTTTTTTACAGTGGCTTTGTAGTATAATTTCAAGTCAGGGATTATGATGCCTCCTGCCTTGCCTTTGTTGCCCAGGATTGTGTTTGGTATTTTAGGTCTCTTCTGCTTCCAGATAAATTTTCAGAATGCTTTTCCTAGATTTGAGAGGTGTGCTAATGGTAATTTGATGGGAATTGCATTAAATCTATTTAACAATTTTGGGAGTATGGCTATTTTCATTATGTTGGTTCTTCCTATCCAAGAGCAAGGAAGATCTTTCCACTTTCTGATATCCTCTTCAATCTCCTTTCTCTAATTAAAACTATAGTCTCTGAAACCAGAGTGCAAAAAGGACACTGGACCATGGATAGCTATCTCCTGTTCCTGGATAGCAGAACCAATATTGTCAAATAGTCATATTACCAAAAATTATATATAAATGTAATGCAATCCCAGTAATAATACCAACAGCATTCATCACAGAACTATAAAAGAACAATCCTGAAATTTCTATGAACCAGATGAGTCTCAGAAAAGCCAAAGCAATCACAGGTAACAACAGCAAACAAAACAGGAGCTAACATATCCTGATTTCAAATTATATTGCAAAAGTACAGAGATTTTTTTTCTTTTTTTTTTTTTTTGAATTTAAAGAGAAACAAAAGCATGTAAAGGGTAGAGATAATATAGAATTTCAAAAAAAAGATAAACAGTAAGAAATCACTAGTTGATAAATTACACATTGTCCTCTTAGAAATAGTTGTTCAAGTTACAAAATTAAAGCATACAAAGTAGATATTCAAACAGTGAGAGCGTAAACAGCTACACTCGCATGAGTATCTACCTGTGTTTCTATCCTTTCTGTATTAGAGGAAAAAACAAAACATAGCAAAACAAAACAAATTCCTATAAAAACATGAAACCAAAAAGCCATATAAAACCATAGTACAAGGTGATCTACAATGATTACTGTGTTGTTCCTTATTATCTTCAATAGAATTGTCTATATCATCAGGCATAATTAAATATAGCAGTATAATTGAATATAGCAGTACATAACAATATTAGTAAAAATAAAACATTGTAGACAGTATAAAACTTCAAAGGCAGTTAATAATCAAACCAAAGTGGATATTCTATTGAATCTTGTCATCTTAAGTGCAGTTGCCTATACTCTGACTTGATACTATCAATCATAACAGCTTTGAATAAAATATATCAATACAAAACAGTGATCTAACCAGATTCAATTACAATCAGTCATGGTAAAACAGTGTAGGTTATACAGAGCTTTAGATTAAGTTAATAGGAAATTAAGGATGATTATCAAACTATATCCTGTTATTTTGGGGATTACTGCCTGTGCCCTCAAATCTAGTACAGGTAGAATGACTGGAACAGAATATAATACATTTAAGCAGAGTAGTGTGAGTAATGTGGGTTTTAAATCCAGGTGCACTATTAACAATATATGTATCAAGGCCATCTATGTTAAAGATTCTAGCCATCCTTCTCTGCCTCATTTCTGCTATGCTATTTTTCTGCCTTTGTTTGTCTAGTTTTCTCCTTCATTTTACTGTCTGTCCCACTCATTGAGGCCTTTCTGCCACTGTTCCTAAAATCCTGGTATTTTTTTTTCTCTCCCTCTAGAATGTCCTTCAGTATTTTCTGTAGGGTTGGATTGGTGTTCACAAATTCCCCCAGTTCCTCTTTGTCATGGAAGCATCTTGTTTCTCCATTAATTTCTAGTAAGAGTTTTGCAGGGTACATCAATCTGGGCTGATGGTTATTTTCTTTCAGGGCTTGAAATACTTCACTCCAAGCTCTTCTTGATCTAATGGTCTGTGTCGAGAAGTCAGCCGTGATCCTGATGGGCTTACCTTTATAGGTAATCTGTTTCTTTTCTCTGACAGCTTTTAATATTCTGTTTTTATATTGAATTTCTGGTATCCTGATTATTATATGTTTGGGTGTAGATCTGTTTTGGTTGTAGGTAGCTGGAGTTCTGTATGCCTCACATAACCAAATGTCATTTTCTTTTCCCATGCTTGGGAAGTTTTCCTTATTTCCGTGAATAGCCTTTGTAATTCGCCTGTATGTATTCTTGCTTCTTCATTCACATTTCTTATTCTTAAATTGTAGATTCTCTTGTCATCTTCTGGCCTTTGTATTGTTACTGCCTGTTTCCTTGTTATTTTTAAGAGCTCTTTCCTTTCATGATCACACATTGCAAACTTGTCTTAAAGTTTTGATAGTCTATCCTTAGTTTCTTTTAAGGCATTTTGCCAGCTTTCAAAGGAGTTTTTAATTTCCTGGTAGTCTCTTTGAATCTGCTTCATGTACTCTATATTTTCTTTATATTCTTTATTGAATGTTTCCTTTTCTTGTTTTCCTTCATTCTTCTGTATCTTCCTGAGAGATGCTTCCTGAGAGCATTTCTTTTATTACTCTATTTATATCTTGCTTTACCTGATTTAATATTTCAGTTTTGAGCTCATCTACAAGGTCCTGAAGATATCTCTTAATATTCATTGAAGGCCTGTCTAATATTACATGTTTGTCGCCCTCAGTCTCCCTTGTTTTTCCCTCTCCTAGATCATTGCTCTCACAGTTCTGGGCTGGGGGCCTCCTCTTGCCTCTCTCTCCTGTCATGGTCCCAGCTTCCTCCACAAAGGTGTACAGTGAAGGTCCCATCCCCTTTCCCTGTCGACCATGGTTCCTCTGATGCACACTGGCAAGGGACCTCTGCCCTCTCCTGCCTGCCCCTCCCCACCAGGCCAGCCAAACTTCAGGGGCCTTCACCCGGTTAGTGCTTGCTAGGCACAGGGAATTGATTTGGGATGGCTCATTGGGTCCCGGCCAGAGGCATGGCCCAGTCCAAGCAAATCCCACGAATCTGCTCTGGGGAGGGTGCAACCAACTGAAGTCACTGTTGCTCCCATTTCAGGCTCCTCCTGCCCGATTCCAACACGTCACCCATTTGGTCGCACCCTTCCCATGGGGGGTTCTCATTCCCAGCTCTGACCATGGATTAATGAAGGTCCCTTCACTGGCTCCACTCTCCATTGGGCTCACCAACCCCCAACCTCAGTGCTCCTGTCATTCGTGGGAGTGGTGGCAGGAACGAGTTTGGGTGACTCTGTCAGCTGGCAAGGATTCAAGCTGCCGCAAACTCAGGCCAGCACAAACTTGGCAGGTCACAGTGAAAACGCTGTGTCCCGCAATCTTCAGCTGTTCCAGTTGTAGTCCTGACATGTTTGACAAGCTTTTTTACATTTTAATTTCTTCCTGGGTCAAGAGGATCCATCTCCCTCTGTCTGGGTCTCTCCAGGATGTTTTATTCTGGCAAATGAGTTGTTTCTCCCAGGAGGCTTTGTATTTTGTTGTTCACTGATTGGCCATCTTTAGCTCCTCCAGAGATTTTTTTTAAAGCATGGTACTAGTACACAAAAAGATGGGAAGAGCTATGGAACAGAATAGAGGATGCAGAAACAACCGTAGGCACATTCAGCCATCTCTGACAAAGGGGCCAAAAATACATACTAGACGACAGATGGCCTCATTAACAAAGGGAGCTGGGAGAACTGGTTATTCACATGCAGAAGACTGAATCGAGACCTGTATCTCCCACCTGTACTTAAATCAAATCCAAATGAATCAAAGACCTAGATATTAAAACAGAAATACTTCCTCTGCTGAAAGATAAAATAGGTAAAATTCTTGAAGACATAGGAATTGGTAAAGACTGAACAGTAATCCAATCACACAAGAAATAATGCCACAAACTTAAAATGGGATTATATCCCATTAAAAAGCTCCTGCACAGCAAACCACCCTCAGAATGGGTGAGGGGAAAATGCCAGCTCCTTCTTGGACAGAAGACTAATATCTAAAATACACAAATAACTCAAAAAAAGGAAGACCCTCCAAAATACAATACACAATCAAGAAACTGGCAATTTAAATGAATAAATACTTCTCAGAAGAAGTAAAAATGGTCAATAAATATATTAAAAAATTTTCAACATCTTTGGCCATTTGAGAAATGCAAATCAACAGTGAGGTGCCACCTTACTCTGGAGAAAATGGCTATCATCAAGGAGTCAAAAAATAACAAATGCTAGTGAAGCTGTGGGGGAAAAGGAATGATTCTATATTGCTGGTGGGAATCTAAACTAGTACAACCAGTATGGAGTTTCCTCAAAAACCTAGGACTAGAAATTCCATCCAAGACAGCTCTTCCCCTTCTGGGTATCTTCCCAAATGAGTTATCATATTACAGTGATACATGCACTCCTACAGGAGCACAACCCATAATAGCCAAATCTTGAAGCAGCTTGTCTGTCTATGTACAGTTGAATGGATAAAGAAAATGTGACATCTGTACACAGTGAAGTACTACTCAACTATAAAGAAGGATAAATTTGTGCAATTGATAAGAAAATGCATATACCTCAAGTGCGTAATGCTAGCTGAAGCAAATTAGACACTAAAGGTTAAATATCACATAGTTTCTCTTATGTGAGAAACTCTAAATGTAAATAAAGAGTGAAGTAAAACATAGATTAGGGGAGTGATGACAAACCTTTTAGAGCTTTCAGTGATAAACAGTCAGCTATGGCATGCATGCCCCAGGTTCACCACCTCTGGGTTATAAGAAACAGGGAGGACGATCTTTTGAAGATGGGAAGGGAGTACAGGAAGGGAGAGATAGAGGAGGGAAGAAGCAAAGAAGGGGAAATAAAAAAGATTAAGATACAATATGCACATGTATCAACTTTCCACAATGAATGTATTATATATTGCAGACATATACTAACAAAAAAATATATTTTAAAGGTAGAAATAGTAATGACAGTATAAAAAAATACCATATTTGCCAAACACTTAATACTGTTTTGATGCCAAAACAATCTACGATGGAACAGCTTGAGTCAGCCTCTTATTTGGCTTCATATAAACCACTATAGACACGTGTGCAGTCATAGATGCATATATCAGTACACACATGCAAATCACAGAATGGTGATTTGGGTAAATTTAATAAAAAACTCAGTGATTTTCTTCCTTCAATGGCTCTTAACCACTCCAAGAAAAAAATTCAGATTCCAAATGTGGCACTTAAGGTACTTTACCATGGGACCACTGTTGTCCCCCCTCCCAGGCCTCCTCTGCTTTTGTCAACTTCCAGTTCCCCAACTGCACCTTGCTGCCACACCTTTGTCCACCCTCTTCCTTTTCTCCTTCCTTCCGTCTGCCCTTCTTGATGATTAGATCAACAGTTGCCTCCTTTCCATGCAATACACATCTCTCCCATGTCCCTTCTCTGAGCAACAAGTGAATTCCCATTCCATTTCCTGGTGAGTGTTTTATCATTTCCTGTAAAACCTGTTCACTGAATGTTTCCCCAGGACCTGTAAACAGAATCCCAACTCTGCCCCAAGGATGTGACCTCCCTGAAGGCTCCTCAAGTGAAGGCTATGTGCTTTTCTACCCACTAGGTCTAGAGGTGAAATAGCATCCTCCTTTTTTTCAAACAATTTTCCTTGTTTTTTCTCTGTGCAACTCCTACATCTTCTAGCCCCATGTCATCCAATTTATACCACTTACCACCCTTCTTCTTTACAGCTCTATTCCCAAGATCATATGCTCCCTTCCTCCCTTCCTTGATTATTTACCTCCCAGATCACTGTTATTCTTTTTAAACCACTTTTGTCTTAATTACTGGTGATTTCAAGGTCTACACTCTTGATCTTTCCAATATCCTTCTTTTTTAGTTCCTTGATTTGCTCAGCTCCAATGAAAATGGTCTCCGTCTCTCCCATGCCCTCACTAGACCCAAGACCTTGTCATTTCCAATCCCTGTGAAAGCTCAGTGTCAAGCATCCCACTATCCAAGCAATGCCTCCATACTCCCAATGGACTCCCTCTAACACTCTGACTCCGTGATCCTTCAATCCCATAGCAACCTATGATCCATGGCCTCCACCTTGGTCTTCACAGCCCCTTCTCCCCCACGCCCTGTCATCACTGGCTACGCTAACATGGTTCAGAATCCCTGGCCCACTATTAGCATTCTTCCCTCTTGCCCAAATCTCTCCTTGCCAAACTCACTGTCTAAACCACACCTTTCTCAGTTAAAGCCAAAGCTCTGCCTGGTCTGACCTGAATCCTGAGAAGCAGGCACTGAAGAAAGCACAACCATACCAAATGGGTCATCACAGCCTCATGTTGGTGGACCTCAGATGGTTCCTAATATCAGTGCATTCACACCCTCACCCTCCTAGGTGACTTTTGCATGCCATTTGCTCTTCTCAAACTTCAGTCTCCCAATTCTATTTTCAGCCACTGACTTTGCCTCTCTAAATCCTTATGAAAATAAGGCAATCAGATAAAAACTTTCCCAAGCCCCCACTTTCCCACATCTGTACCCACATTCTCTGCCACTCGTTCTATGGCCATGATATAGGACTCCTTTCTGGCCACCCAGGACTTCCAGCCTCTGCCTCACCACAAAGCCACTAATCGTGCCAAATTCTCCAGCCTCTCTAATGATGGGATGATACCACTGAGACAGAGAGTGAGCTGTGCTAGAGATGTGGGTCTCTTTCTACTTTTAACTTGACAATTTAAATTATTCCATTGTGCTTTGTACCCAACTAGGAGAAGGCCCTTGATATGCTATTATTTCAACAAACAAAAGACTAGGCATCCCTGCACAATTCCTCCAGCCGAGGCCTATTTATCGGGCTTCTACTTATTGTGAGAATTGTGACCCAAAGAAGAAAAATAAAATAGGATTTGAAATCCTTAATGTATTGTGTGTTTATTTGGATAACAAAGAACAATTGTTCAATTGAGTCAGTAAATTAAAATTGCTTTCAGTTCTCTTCCTGTGTAATCATTGGAGGATCTCAAAAATGAATAACGCATGGGGGTGGCAAGTATGTGTGCAGGCAGGGTGGCAATGAGGGGGAATGCCACTTTCTGTCAACATCTTTTCTAAAAAGTCTTCACTTTTCCTGGACAATTTTTTTAAAAGAATACTATGTATGACTTTTGGTTTTTGCCTGATCTATCAATAATGCAAATTCCCACCTTCCATATTATGTTAGTTAAAACCACAGGAAAGCATATTCTAAGATATTTGCATTGTAATTTACATTGAGCACTTACCATCTGTCCTGGCATTATGATTGCTTTATAACTATTCTTTCAATCTTCATACTCATAGGGTAAGTAGTATTTAATAAAGCACTAGATAGATTAGATTGATTGATTTGGAAACTGAGACAGGTCAGTTGAGGGATGGTCTTTAGCTACCAAGTAGGAGAGCTAAGACTCAAATGTAATCAGTCGGACTCCTAAGCATGTATCCAAAGATGTCACAGCACATTCTGTTCTCTTCTGTCAGACTCACTTCTGTGCATCCTACAGCCCATTTGAGTATTTAAAAGGAAAGAGAGACGAACAGAATCTTTGCTGAAATGATAATAGACATAAGTTAGATATTACAGAATGGATTGGTTTCCTCCAGGCATGAATTAGTAAGGCAAAATGTAACTTTGGCTGGTGGGGCAGTTCCATTGTTAGTTCTTATCTGCCTGCACATCAGCAAGTACTGGATAAGCCCAGTCTCCCAGCAGCTGAGAGAAGCAGCCAGTGAATTCTGGACTGAAACTGCCAAGGTTTAGAACCAGGCTCTTCTCCTTGCTAACCGTGTGATCATAGGAAAATGTTTAACCTCTCTGACTCTCAGGTTCTCCCCAGGTGAAGTGGGGATAACTGTAATAGTAGCTACTCCACAATCAAGTTGGCATCAGCGTTCATCAAAGGGACACCAACAAACTCTGAGTGCAGCACAAGACACAAAATATATAACAGCTATCTCATATATAAAAGTAGAATTCTAACCACAATCTGTAGCCAGCCCAGAAAACCAACCCATTATCTTCAGGAACCAGTCCAGAAAGCCAGATTTGCAGAAAGTCAGACCACTGATCCAGTGTTTACTAGAGAAGCAAACTACCCAGAAGTCAAGCAATAACCCCTATAACAATCAGCACCCAGAAAACAGGACTTGATTAAAAACTGACAGCTTCACAACATCTTGTTCCTGCTCCCTATTTAAAACCAACCAGGAAGAACTAACTGTGCACTTTTATCCAATCGCAGTGGATGGTGGATGCCTCACTCTTGGTCTAACCCTACTTGGCTTCCCCACCAATCAGAACCCACCTGAAGCTCCTTTTTCTTTCACTCTGCATCTTCCTCATTCCTCTGCCTGCCTTCAAATCTCTGTCAAAAGTCTGATGATAAAGATAAGTCAGATCTATATAAGTTTGATAAATTATGGCTAACTCCCTCCCTAAAGCAAGCTCTAAATGAAAACCATCTCTCAAGTCACATCCAGTTGGTCTTTATTTCCACAAGTATTAATTAAACCCATCCAGGTACAAATAATAGGGAGCAGTCCCAGAGATAGGACACATTTCTAAGGTAGAATTTTCCAATGGAAGGCAAAATAGCTTGGGTAACAAGTAGACAAAAGCCATATGTACAAAGTTGGGGAAGTCTATAATATATATTCAAACTGGAGAGATGGTGCCGATCAGCCCCCTTCTTCCTATACATACAGTAATGTAAATAGCTCCAACCCCCTTGCTCACTAAGACAACTCTGCGAGCCCAACATGCAGCTGGAGCATTGTTCATTGGATGGAAATACTTCTAGGATGTTAGTTCATGGGTATCCATCAGCTCCAATTCCCCAGTTCCCTTCCCATTTACTGCCACTTTCTGCATATCCAGACTCCTCCAAAAGAAAAACAGAAAAGTCTCTACTCCCCTAATATTATACCTGGCTTTAATCACAATTAAAAAGTTAATAAGTCAATACAATCTCAACTTTTTAAAAGTATTTCTGAAAGCAGATACAGCAAAATATTAAATTTTTTTATATCTGGATAGTGATATTTGAGGTGATTTTTAATTTCTTCTTAATATATTTCTGTAGTTCCTAAGCCTTCAATAATGAATAAAGACTTTTCTTATTAAAAAATAGATTTGTTAAGAATTAAGTCTCTACAATGGTTAAGAAATTAAAATCTGTCAGTCATTTACTCTTTGCTCTGACTCACCCATGTGTGAAGCTGGAGCGGGTGAGAGATGGGAGTCCTGGGGTAAGGGTGAAAGGCAAAACCTTTTCCCCAACACTCCTGGACCTGGGCAAAGACCTGGAAAAGCTAAGGGTTAATGTATGGGTCTCTGCTCTGTAATCTCTGCAGCTATGTGAGGCAGAGAGTAGAAGGTTCAGTCAGGGGCAGACAGGAGCTGTGTGAAATACAAACAAACCCCATAGTATTTCCAAACAGTGTTCAGTGGGGTCACCACCAGCCTCAGAACCAGGGAGTACCTATTGCTTAGACAAATAACTAAAGTATTTGAAATGCAACAAAGGCCGTTCAGGAGTAGCCAGTCCCAAGAGAACCTCAAATGGGGCTGAGTGAACCCTAGCCTGACCTCATGGCCAAGCCTAAGCTTGGAGAAGCGCCAAAGTGGGTGGACAGGAAGAGGACGAACCGATTTCAGTCACTGTCCCTCCCCTCAGAAGGAAGGGCCAAGCCATTGTCACCCAACCCCACTACTCTCTGCTCTGAAGCTTTAATTTGTTGAATGATTTCTACACTTTCTTGGATAAACCGAGATCTGTTTTCTTTGGCCTCTAGTGATGAACTGTCCTGTCCTGGGCCTGGAATTTCAAATCCTCACCAGTTTGGTTGGTCGACATGTAAAGGGTTGAAAGAAAGAGATTTTTTGTTTCCAAGGACAACTTTCTCTTGCAACTTTCTCTTGTTATGTATCCATAATGGACTCTAAGGAATCAAAGCCCCAGGGAGGTCCATATAGCACACAGTCTTATTACATAAATATGCTTTTTTCATAAATAGGCCTTTTTTCATTATAACCTTATACTAACTCTTTATCTTAAACTTCCAAATAAAATATCAATATGTGCCTTGTCAGTGTCATTGTTTAATATTCTTATAGAAGATTATTTGATTATCCAAGACTTTGATTTTTTCATTGACTACTTATCAGAGAACATTGTGAAAATAGTTTTAACTTGTGAATTTCTGTCCCCCGGGTTACAATTTCATTAGCCTCCAGGATGCAAACCAATTTTTATCTTTTAGCAAATTTATTTCTGCATTCCTTTGAGTAACTATATACTTCTCTGCTCCTCAAACTCAGAACCAGGTCTACCTTCTTACTAAATGATTCATTAATGAGTTAGATAGAATCTTTGATATAGTTCATTGTCTTTTCTGTAAAACATGTTTCACCTTTTTAAAACTTATTTCTCACTTGGAAGATAAAGAGAGTCAAAGAACCATACATCATTAGGAACACAGTCAGACACTGAAGCCACTTCTGACCCTAAATTTCCTCCCATGCTACCCAACTGAACAGCCAAGTGTCCCTAGCTAAGCCACATCCCCTCTGTGGGCTGTTTGCTTATATATATATATATATATTGTAGCAAATAGAACAGGTGATCTGACAGTTTCTTCCAGATTTACTATTTTCTGGTAAAGCTAATTACTTGGAAAAAATGATCAGAATGGTCTAGAATAATCTTCAGGTCGTTTTGCTTGTCCTCTTCCTCCACCCTCAACCCCAGTGTGTAAGAACATTTTCTCCCCAGGTGGACATCCATGGTCCTGAATTTTCTCTCTGCCCATCAACACTGAGCTGTCTTGTGTCCCATTCATCAGGTAGCCTTCAAACAAGGAACCTGCTTAGGTGATAAACTTTACCATAACCAATGCTCTGGGTAAGAGTTATAGGAGATGGGGCTGGGAATTTAGCTCAGCAGCTCAAGCACTTGCCTGGTAATTGCAAGATCGTGAATTCAATCCCTGGTACAAAAAAAAAAAAAGTGAATCATGCACACACACACACACACACACACACACACAAGCCTTCCTTTACTTCCCAGGCAAGATTAAAATTTTTACTCAAGTGAAACAGAATACCAAGCAACGTGACAGGCAAAAGGGGTCGATTTGTTTGCAAAAGTAAGCAAATCTTAATATTCCTGCATCAGATATATTTGAAAGGCTAGACCAGAGCTGCATACAGTCCAACCCTAGCCACCAGGCCACACCAGCTCCTGCGCAGTTTAAACAGCATCCTTATTTGTTCAGCTTAAATCATATAGTCACCTCTGCCTCCCAGGACAGACAACAGCGACAACACTTCTGCATCTGTTGCTAGTCAATCACTTTTCAAACTCAAAATGATACATTTGCACTGGAACACTGCCGCTGATTAAAACGATCAGACTTGATTCTCATTCTTCTTTAAATAGAAAATAGACACTTGTGTGTTTTTCCTTTCACTTGTTAATCTGTCCTAATGTTTCAACACTGAATATTTCTTCAATGCCAGAATTTAAATAATGGAAACAAGTAACACAGAGACTCTATTAAGGATAAGGAATGAGCTTCCATCCTGATCCCTTCAATGAAGCTTGCCTTTTAATGTCCCATTTCTCTCTTCCTTGGCAATTAAAAGACAAGCATCTTCGCCAGGGAAGGAGCTGTGTGTGTTTCAGAGAAAAACCTAGTGTGACATTTTTTTGCTATTGCAAATGCTCTAACACTCTATGCCTCAACTATATATACCTATACTCATACATACATTTGGACAAGTTCAGACCCAGCAAAGATGCACAGACAAGAGTAGTCCTTGGCCATAGCTCCACACTGAAATTACCTGAGAATCTTTAAAAACATGTTCAAGGCTGGGCAGCTTTCAGTGGGATAAAGCCAGGTACAAAGTCCTGGTAGCAAAGTCCAAGCTTAGGAACAGAAAAGCTCTAGCTCATTCTAATAGGCAACAGGAAAAACAAACCCAAGTTGAAGAGAGGCCGTCACTGAAGTTTTGCTTATTCAAAGAAAACAATGCAAACAACTCAGAGTTTATTGATTAGCTGTGATTCATAGCACTTTTTTTTCCTTAATGAGGCAAACTTCTAAATGTTCATCAAGGCCATTTCCTCCTCCAGTGTTTGGGTATAGAGATTAAGTTTAGGGGGTGGTGCTGTGAAAATATTGGAGAGCTAGAAAATTAATGGTTGTAAACTATAAAATAAAATTGAAGAAATGTAAATGATAAATATTGGACTGTAAAGTATAATGCTATGTCTACTTTGACAATTATGAAGTATTGCATTCATAAAATTTTATTTTACATTTGAAAACAGAAGGTAAGTTATATCCTCACCTGAGGAATTCCCAAGTATGTAAAGTGGGCAGTTTCCAACATGTGACCCCAGAATAGCACCAGACTTACTAAACCATAAAATTCTGGGGTTAAGTCCCAGTCATCTGTTTGAACAAACCTTTAGGGAATTCTGGTACAAGCTTATGCACGATTACCAAATCATCTGCTTATTTGCTACATGATTACCGAAACAAAAGTAAACAAAATCAAAGTAAACAACAATCATAAACAATAAATTATAAGCAAATAATTCATAAAACCCAGTGTAAAAATCCTTTCAAAAATTTTATTGAGACATATATTTTCCAATGATTAATTATAAACTTACCATATTTTTAGTGATATTCAACAGAAGTGCCAAGAATATACAATGAGGGAAAACAGTATTTCAACAAATGCTGTCATGGAAAGTTGATTTTAGGGCCGGGGGTATAGCTCAGCAGCACAATGTCTGCCTAGCAAGCACAAGTCCTGAGTTCAATTCCGGGTACCAAAACAAAATTTTAGCCAGGTATGGTGGCGCATGCCTGTAATTCCAGCACTCAGGAGGCTGAGACAGGAGGATCATTGTGAGACCATCCTGGGTTACAAAGTGAGCTCAAGGCCAGCCTGAACTGTATAGTGAGACCCTGTCTCAAAAAGACAAAAAAAGAAAAGAAAAAAGTTGACATTCACATAAAAAATAATAAAACTATACTCTTATACCACACAAAAAAATCAAATTGGATTTAAGGTTTAAATGCAATATAAAGATTTGAAGATTTCTCCATATACTTTTTTTCTAGGAATTTTATACTTTTAGGTATAAGTATAAAATTCCTAGAAAAAAGTATATGGAGAAATCTTCACAGCAATGATCTTGGCAATGATACACTGGACATGATGACAGAATCACAAAATAAAAACAAAAATAGACAAGGGAGACTACTAAAAGTCTACATAGCTGAGATAACAATTACAAGATTGAAAAGACAGCTTATGGAATGGGCAGAAAATACTTGCAAACTAGGTATCTAATAGGAGGTCAATCCCTAAAATATAGAAGAAATTGCTGCAACTCAACAGCAGAAAGTAAATAACCTGATTAAAAGGATGTAAGTATGTGAATAAGTATCTCTCCAGTAAAAATATAAATGTCTCACATGTAAGACCATAGCTAATTATCAGAAAAATGCAAATTGAAACAAGACATCACCTTGCAACTATTAAGATGGATATTAATTTTTTTAAAAAAGGTACCCAGCACAGAGCTGCCTATCTGCAGGTTCAGCTATCCAGAAAACTGAGGCAAGAGTTTATGGCCAACCTGAGAAACTTACGAAGACTTTTTTGCAAGAAGAAATACAGAAAGGGCTGGCAACGAGGGTTAGTGCTCTCTGGGTTCAAGATCCAGAACCACAAAAAAAAAAAATTAAAAAGTATTGGTGAAAATGTAGAGAAACTAGAACCTTTCAGTGGATACTAACTTATAGTTAAATAAAAGAAAGAAGTTCAGATGTTCTGCTGCATGAGATGATGACCATAGATAACAATGTACTATATATTTCAAAAAGCTAGAAGAAAGGATTTTTAAACACTTTTACCATAAAGAAATGATAAATTTTTGAGGGATAGATTTACCCAATTTGAACACTATGTATGTGTATAAAAATATCACATAGTACCACAAATGTGTGCAATATTTATGTCAATTAAATTTTTAATTTAGGCACATACCAGCTGCCATCAGGGATGCTTCCCACCAGTCACCAGCTCAGATCCAGGAAGTAGCAGCCAGTCTTGCCCCTATGTACACACCAGTTGCCATCTGGGACACTTCCCACCACTGGTAGTGAGTGCAAGCTGGGAAGAGCAGCCCCACACCAGAGCACCCAATCGCCACCATTGGATACCTGTAGCCAGCACTGGCCAGGAGAACCAAACAGTCACACTTCAGAGAAATTGTAACCAACACAGGAAGTGACTGGGACCCCACTATTTGCTTGTCCCGAAGAACTCGGGAAAATGTCAAGATGAAGAAGCAAAAGGTAGTCTCTGGCCTCCAACCCAAGCAGAGCAAGTCCAGGAGATATAAACATGGAAGAGATTGAAATTTGAATGCCTGAAGTTTTTGAAGTGATGGCAACTGAAGTAAAGAAACAACTTCATGAGACTACAAAAGAAATCGGAACAGAAATACTATCTCAGGTAAAAGAAGAGATGAAAAACATAATAAAAGAATTGATAAGCATCTCTAAAGAAGACATAGATTAAAAAAATAGAGGTGCATAGGAAAATGTGGACAACCATGAATGAACAATATAAGAAAGATGTAGAAAATATGAAACATTCAAAGAGATAGCCAGGAAATTAAAACCTCCATTGAAAGCTGTCAAAACTGCTTGAAAGAAAGTGAAAATAGACTTTCAGACTTTGAAGACTGGTTTGCAGCTAGTAATTGTGAAAGACCTCTGAAAAATAACAAGGAACCAGGAAATAACAATTCGACAGCTGCAAGACAACCCAAATAAAAATAATTTAAGAATAATAGGTGTCAGTGAAAAAGCAGGGGTCAATATAAATGATATAAAAGTCTATTTACAGAAGTAATAGCAGAAAACTTCCCAAGCATGGGAAAAAGACATGACATACAGATAAGTGAGCCATACAGAATTCCAGCTAGCCATAACCAGAAGAAATCTATACCCAGAGATATAATAATCAAGATCCAAGAAATTCAGCAAAAAAACAGCATACTAAAAACTTTAGAGGAAAGAAACAGATCACCTATAAAGGAAAACCCATCAGTATCACAACAGACTTCTCAACACAAACCATCAAGTCAAGAAGAGCTTGGAGTGAAGTATTTTAAGTCCTAAAAGAAAACAACTTCCAACCCAGATTAATGTACCTCCAACACTATCTTTCAAAGTTAATAGAGAAACAAGATACTTCCATGACAAAGAACAACTGAAGAAATTCATTCACCACTGAACCAACCCTTCAAAGAATACTAAAGGACATTCTAGAGAGAGATAAAAATTACCACAGTTCCAGGACCAGTGAAGAGGGGCCTCACCAACTGGGGCAGACAGTTGAATGGAGGAGAAAAGTAGGCAGCTAATGGCAGGAAAATGGCATGGCAGAGACAAGCCAGTGCATGTTGGCCATAACCATTAATGTAGATTCCTCAATTCACCACTAAAAAGAAACACAGGCAGAGCGGATCAGGAGACAGAATTCATCAATATACTTCACAAAGAAACACATTTAACTCAAAAGAAAATTCAGACTGAACATCAAAGGAGAGAAAACAATGTTCTATGTGACAGGGAACTAGGAAAAGCAGGGGTAGCTTGCCTATCAACTGCAGAATGGATAAGAGGGTTATAGCATTTTTGTACAATGGAAAGCTACTCAGCTATAAAGAAAGGTAGCCTTGAGGTTCTTGTAGGTAAATGGATACAACTTGAGAGCATGCTCAGGGGTGAAATGGTTCAGAGTCACATGGGTGAGCATCATGTTGTCTCCCTAGTATAAAAAACTAAAGGAGTTAGTGGGATCCAAAATGCACAATAGATATTGTGAAAGTGAAAGGGAAGGAAAGGTCTAAAAGGGAAGGCAGTGTCCATTGTTAATCTATTATCATGTTTTGAAACTCTATTGTTTTCATTGTTCTGATTAGTTTGGTTTTATTCAGTTTTGTTTGGTTTGGTTTTATTATATTTGATGGCATGGGCAGCGATTTTAAGGATAACAAAATATATTATGGTCGCCATTATTGATTTCCTATTATCTTGTTTCAAAGCTCTGTATTGCTTTCATTGCTTTGCTCTGATTGATTTTATTCCATTATGTTTTATTTGATTTTATTATGTCCGAAGGTATAGGCGCTACTTTGAAGATAACAAGAGGCATTATAGCAGCCATTGTTGTTTTCCTATTATCTTGTTTTGAAGTCCTGTATTGCTTCCATGCTTTTGTTTTGGTTTTATTCTGTTCTGTTTTGTTTGACTTCATTATGTCTGATGGCATGGGCAGTTATTCTGAAGATAACAAGAGGCATTATGGCAGCCATTGTTGATTTCCTACTATCTTGTTTTGAAATCTGTATCATATTCATTGCTTTGTTTTGACACTATTCTGTTTTATACTTTTGGTTTTATTATCAAGAAAGAAAGAAAATTTTTTACTTAATTTTGGTTTTTCTTTTATGTTTTGGTACTGGGAATCAAACTCAGGACCTCTGCTTAGCAGGCCAGTGCTGTGCCACTAAGTTATATCCCCAGCCCCTTTTTAATTTAATTTGAAAAATAAATTGGAATCCTTTTTCATGGTTGTAGAGAATATAAAATTTGCAGCCACTATAAAAAAGCTTTATAAAATTTCCACTAAAAATTACCACCATATGATCCAGAAGTCCCATTTTTTGATATTTATTTGAAAGAATTTAAATGAGAATCTCAAAGAGATATTTTTCTGTTATATTGATTATAACATTTTTCATACTATTCAGGATGTCAGAACAGCCCATATGTCCATTGACAGATGAGCTGATGAGAAAGTATGGAGTGATCAGTCTATACAGTAAATGTTTAAATTATGAGACTCATTATAGTAAAAGACATTGTCATTAATCTCCCTCGAAATATTCCCCTTCACTTCAAACACATCTACCATATCATTCTTGACACTCTCCGAAGCAGTTCTGAAGTCTTCTTTCATAAGTGTCTTTATAAAATGTGATCAAAAAGATAGTGCTTGCTGCTGACAAATGTCATCCAATGGAAAAGGAAGCTCATAAAATCATCACAGTGTGTCCTCATCTGCCTTATTCACCAGCTCTGACACCATACGACTTCTGGCTCTTCCCCAAAATCAAAATGACCATGAAAAATTAACATGTAGAACTGATTCAGGATATCAAGGCAGCCACAACAACCCAACTAGAGAAATGAAATAACTGCTTCAGGAAGTAGGCAAGAATGATATGATCCATGTGTTTGAAGTGAGGAAATATTTTGAGAGGGATCAACAGTAATGTGTCTTTTGCTGTAATAATTTTTAAATTTAAACACTTGTCATATTTTTATCATACCCCACATACAATATTTTCTCTGATATTTTGTTATAGTAATACAAAGCCGACTAATACACCATATGATCCGACAACTCCACACCTAAGTATATGCCCTAAAAAACTGAGAGCAGGGGCACAAATGGAAACCTGTACATCAACATTCACAGAACTACTATTCAAAAAAAAGGTGGACCCAAGCGTCCACAACAGATTGATAAGTGAAATGTGTATAAATATATAATAGTCATAAAAGTGAACCTCAAAAATATTATACTAATGCTAAAACACAAAAAAAAAGTACTGTAGCATTCTACTTGTATAAGTTACCTACAACAGGCAAATTCATAGAGACAGAAAGTACGATAGAGGTTACCAGGGGCTACAGGCGATGAGAGGCGGGAAACTACAGTTTAATGAGTACGCAGTTCTGTTTAAGGTGACACAAAAAGTTCCAGAAGTGGACAGTGGTCATGTATTTTAGTGAATGTATTTAATTCAATGAACTGTATACTTGAAAATAATTAAAATGTAGGACTTTGGTTTATATATTTTTTATTAAAATAAAAATATAAATTTTAACACATAAACACTTCAACACATTTGATATGATTGATGTAGAACCTCCAGTCATTACACTTCCTAGGGTCTAAAACCTTTAAACTCCCTACTAATCACTTAGAAATAAGTCAAGGGCCCAGGATATAGCTCAGCAGAGCAACACCTGTCTGGCAAGCTCAAGGCCCTGAGTTTGGTTCCTGATATTTAAAAAAAAAAAAAAAAGAAATAACTCAAAAAAAAATCCAAGTTGTAGGGCTGGGGATATAGCTCAGTGGCTGAGCACTTGCCTAGCATGCATGAGGCCCTGGGCTCAAACCCCAACACTGTGGTTAAAAAAAAAATAAGTGAATGATTGAATTGTTGAAAGCACTTCCTCTGAGAAGTCACCTCCTCCAAAAAGACTTTTATACCATCCTCAGCAGTACCAAAGTATTTGTTTTTTCTCTGTATTCCTTCCATGACTTTGCTTACCTTTACCATGTCACCCAACTGTGTGCTAGAATGGTCTGTTTACCCCAGTAGTCTATAAATTCCTTGAGGACAGGGACATTGTTCATGAGTCTCTGATATAATACCTGGATCTAAGCAACTAATAAATGAATGAGTGAATAAATGAAAGAACAAATAAGTGCATAAACAAATGATTGTCCAGTAAATCTTCATGTGGTGTTGTATCCACTGAGATTGTGTGAGACTTTTTTGTTTGTTTTAGTTTTTAACAGTCCTTATTAGGTCTGGATCAAAGGTGAGTTTTCAAGCAATATTTGTGCATGAGTTTTCCCAAAACAGAAACCTTGGGAAATATTTCCCTAGATTCTCAATGAAACACATGACCCCAAAGTACCTAAAATCCCTGCCATGGAGACAGAGACAGGAAAGACAGGAACTAGGTGATTTTCCTAGATCCTCGGCCTCTGGCAAATATTTTAAGCAGATCAAACAAGAGTGAGCAGCGAATGACATATTGCACTGTAGACATAAGCAAAAAAAGGAAATCAGAGTTTACTACCTGGGACCTGCTTCATGTGTAAACCATCTCTCTTTGATTCTTTGAGGTCCCCATCTTTCTGATTTTACAAAAACAAAATGAATATTCTAGTCATTATCATGACTTGCATTCTCGACACAGCTGTTCCCTACCTTTAAAACTTTTAAGAATGAGCTTGTTACTGAAACACCTGAATCCTCTGCTGAAGACAAAGCCTGGCACTGATCTCAGTCACATTCAACTCAACAGATATGTAATATGGTTTCACTAGCATGACCAGGACCAGCGACACACAGACAATTACACTGTGGTCTTTAACCTATTCATGGTTTCCTGGGGGAAAAAAATAATCTTCTGCTTAACCTCCCTAATAATCAAAGAAATGAGGATTAAAATAGCTATGAGAAATGTCTTTGGACCCATCATGTTGTTGAAGGTACAAGGGGATGTAACTTTCCTGGGAGTGAAATCTAACTTCATCCTGGAGGGAACTATGATGCTGTTTCCACGTAGCCCACCCTGCGTTACCCAAATGTATTCATCGGCTTTCTGTCACTGTGACAAAACACCTGAGAAAACAACTTAAAGGAGGAAAGATTTATTTTGGCTAATGGTCTTGAAGTTTCATCCATGGTTAGCTGGATCTATTGTTTCTGGACCTGTAGTGAGGCAGAGCATGATGGTAAAGTTCATGGTAGAGAAGAGCTAATCACTTCATGGTGGTTAGAAACATAAATAGGTGGGGGAGACCTAAGTCCTACTATCCCCTTCAAGGGTACACTCCAGGTGACCCCACTTCCTTCCACCAAGTCCCACCTCCTAAAGTTCTCACTGCCTCCCAGTGATGCCACAGGATGGCAGCCAAGCTGTTAGCACAGAGCCTTTGGGTGACACTCAAGATCCAAAGCGTAATGCCCTAAAGTATTTACTAGCTTACCCTCTCTCTCAGTAACCTCACTCCTGGTAATATACACCAAGAAATTATCATGCTGCTTCATAAAGAGACTTATGCTAGGGTTTGGTTTTTTTCTGTGTCTCCTGGAAATGCCAGATGCTCTCTTTTTCACTCTTCTCACTTGAGGAGAACATGTTGGAAACATTGGTTAAACAACCCTTTGTCACAGGGAGAAAAAAATTCAGATCTGATGGTCTCAATCCAGCTTTACCACCAAGCTCTTTAGCCATCTCCAATGGCCTAAAGGTCATAAATTATCTCTGCTTCCAGAAACTGGGAGTTATGAGAGGGCAAATGCTCTCTGGATGCTGAGGACAGAAATCAGCTCAGCCAGAAGGCCTACACTGCAATGGACATCTTGGCCATCACTGTCTGGGAAGAGTGAATGAGACACTTGGTATTTAACTTCACAAGTTCATTTCGTCTAGTGCCCGACCCTCAAGAACACAGATCAAGGGAAGTAATGGTCTACTTTCTTCTTATGACTGCTTAAAAGTTCAATTCAGCAGGACTAGTGAGGACTTGGATCAAGAGGGGCTGGAAAGCTGAAGTGGAAACTACAATTGTAACCAACATTCTGAGAGTGGAACCCGAATATGACTGCTTTGGAAATAGCTTTAAAATATCAGCAGAGTTCCATTTATTAGCGAGGCACCCTACCCAACCCTCTCTGAGGGTTAAGGCGGAATCTTCCTCACACAGCTATTGTGAAAAAAAAAGGAATAATAGCTATGAAACATTTAGCATACCTATGTGTGTTAGTCATTATTCAAAACATTAATGTATTCTTTGCCAACAAAATACATTAAGCCCTTTTGTGTCCACTAAATGAGCCATTAGGAATGAAAAGTAGTCCTAAAATTAGAACTTTCTAACTATCATCCAGCCCTTGTTTTTCAAACCAAGTCCTAACTTGGTTTAAAATTTAAAAAGATAAAAAAAATAAGTAAATAAACATAAAAACAGAGCTGCTCCAGTAGATGTGAAAGATGCCCCCTGCCCTACCTAAGAAACCCACGAGTATGCAGAGAAATCACATCCAACCTCTTATCTTACAGATGAGAACCGCAGGTCCATGGGATTGCTTGTCCAAGGTGACACAGCTCAGCTAATCAGGGGCAGACTGCCTCAGCTAGAGGCTGCCTCCCCGGTATCACAGCATTTGCAAACCAGCCATGGAAACGATATGGAAATTTGGTAGGTAGCTGGGAACATAAGACTAATTTTTTTCAAAGTCTATTATCAGAGCCTGGACCTGGACTATGTCCATCACACTTTGGGTTTATTTTTTTCCACTAAACTTTCTGTTTTTGGAAACTTAAGCCTTGGTATACCATGAAGGAAATCAAGGAGCTATGTACTTGGTGACTCCCATACCAATTTCTCATTGAAAATCTTTAAAATGTGTAAGTTTGTCACCAGTATGCAAGCAGAGGACTCACTCATAAGTGAAATATATCAGGCTCACATGCGCAAGCATTGTATTGCTGCTAGTGCAAGAAACTAAAAGAGCAAATAAGATACAATAGATATTGTGAAAGGGAAAGAAACTGCTCAAAAGGAAAGAACAACTGAGATGGGAGAAAGGAGAAAAGGATGGGGGGAAACATCTATATATATATTTACACACAAGGTCACTAAGATAACTGTACTACACATTCTATTAATCTATTGAAAGGAACAGTTAGTCCTTATATCGTTTGATCAATTTTGCATGCCTCTACCTGGTAATCTGAGCAACTATTTTGAAGATAACAATATGCAGTATAATAACCATTGTTAATTTCCTATCACCTTGTTTTTGAAATTCTGTATTTATTATTTTATGTTTGTATTATTTTATTCTCTTTAAAATAAAAAAATAAAATTCTGTATTTATTATGTTATTTTTGTATTCTCTTTAAAATAAAAAAAAATTTTAAAACATTTATCACCTAAATAAAATGCAAATACACTGACATTGTAGTTAAGGAAAATCATGTAGGATGAACTTCATTATATAATTTGGAAATACAAAGAGAACAAACCCAGATAGCAACCATCAAGCTTGATTTTCATTATTTCTCTTCTCTGTATTAAAACTTATATTATTTTTATGTAACACTAAAGTTTTATTTTTATAAAATTACTAAAAAATGCATAAACATACTGACTAAGCTCCACTTGTTCTGCTGGTTTTCTGATTCTGAGCTCCTCAGAATGACAGTGCAACTTGTCGCCTGGTTACACTGCAACTCTGCCCCAATGTCAGGACTGAAGACAAATGGTTTGGAATACTGAATGCCTTCAGAACTGCCGAGAAACAACCATGGAGACCTGCGACATTCTCCAGCACCACTGCGTACTTCCTGGGGTCAGTAACTGAATGTTTGTGCCCTGTGCGAATCTGCACACTGAGTACCTCACGATGCTGTTTTTGCTGCTCTTGAATATCCTAGTCCAGTGATGACAACCAGAGTGCAACCCAAAGCCCACTGCTCACCACAGAGTACCAACCCTGCAACTAACCTCAGCACTGAGGGTTCGGTTCAGAAAGAACAGCTCGTACATTAACATCTTCTGTCTTAAAAGAAAAACAAATAACACACATGCATAGGTTCACCACCACAAGCATAGTTTATACTTGAAATGCTGTTTTAAAAGGTCTCACAGCCATTGGGAGGCTGAGGCAGGAGGATCATTGCGAGTTCAAGACCAGCCTGGGCTACAAAGTGAGCTCAAGGCAAACTGCATAGTGAGACTCTGTGTCAAAAAGACAAAAAGAGACAAAGACAAAGACAAAAAAAAAAAGGTCTCCAATGGAAACAGAGATGGGCTTCAACCAGGGCTCAGGGCAGATGAAATGGAAATGCATTCACCTCTCCCAGCATGTCCTCCCACCACCCCTGGCCCGACAATGGCTGCTTGCCCAGCACACGCATTTGACACAAAAGAACACAGAAGCTGGACCCCGCGGACAAGGAGTATGATCTAGGCTGGTAAAAATTTAGACACACAGACATTAAAAGGGGAAACAACATTACCAGGGAAGACAGTGCCAAGCCAGCTGACTAAACTGTAAATGTGTGGTCACTGCTGCTACTTACCAGGAGGAAAGACTGGGAGGAAGGGACAGACCCGGGATAAGCCTTAAAGGACAGCAGGCTTAGATGAGGGCCGAGGAGGGCGGGGTGCAGCTGGGGAACACGGAGGGAGCAGAGGATTTTAAAAAGGCAAAGGCAAGCTGTGTAGAAGCAAGGGGCAAGGCCCGCCTGGCAGACCCGGGCTGTTTAATTAGAAGTAAAAACCAAAGCCAAACCAGGACGGGCCTTAAATATCAGACTGAGGAGTTTACACCTGGCCTTTTTCCCTTCCATCCCCAGTGACACTGATCAGGTGATTTAATTCACAAACAGGGGTTAACAGCAGGTGCCTCTTAGCCTCAGATAACCCAGGGGGGCAACACCTCTCCTGTGTGATGCAAACTCCCATCTGTTGATAGAAGTCATGTGGTAACTGTTTTGAGAACATTCCAAGGTCACATCTGAGAACAGAGTGAGCACAGTGACTCATTATTGGTGCCTGTGATAAAGCAGGGGCGACCTGCAGTAAGAAGTGTGGGTGCTTTGTGTGTGCCAACCTTGCTTCATCCAAAAGGCGCAACTGTAATGGTAAGAAAGCCGCACACCAATCTTGCTTGACAAGGAAAGTGCTCTGGAGGACTGGAAGACTCACAAGTTCTGCTAGTTAGGCTAACCACCCATCCTGTCTCTGCTAGTTAGGCTAACCACCCATCGTGTCTCTGCTAGTTAGGCTAACCACCCATCCTATCTCTGCTGGTTAGGCTAACCACCCATCCTGTCTCTGCTGGTTAGGCTAACCACCCATCCTATCTCTGCTAGTTAGGCTAACCACCCATCCTGTCTCTGCTAGTTAGGCTAACCACCCATCCTGTCTCTGCTAGTTAGGCTAACCACCCTTCCTATCTATGTGGAAAACCAATTCCAGAAGGATGTTCCGCCCCAGGCAATAGATGAGCATATCAGGTACTAGAGCCAACACCTGCCTCACAGCAGCAAGCTCTGTCATGGGTCACCAAAGTCTGCCATGAAATAAGGAGTCAGAAATAAGGAATGGTGCTATGCATGCTCTGTACTTTTACCAAAAGGAATTTGGTTTGGCTTAGAAGACACAAATTTTAATTCATGTAACCAATTTAACAAGTATTCATTCAATGCAAAAGGACAGCTTGAAATGGACAAATATTATGCCCAACCATGAAGTTCAGTCAGGGCCACAGGGCCCACTCATCACAGAGTTCAGATGTTTTAAAGCATTTAACCAATGAAGGTTTTTTCTTTAATGTTAACCTACCCACTGCTTGTGGACGCACTGCCCACACCTGCCAACACTTCCCGGTGCCCATCGGCCCCTTCAGCCCCACACCCTGCTGTCTGGTGCTCTCCGGCCTCTACTGGCCCTCTTGTTGGAAGTCCATCATCTCCTTCCCTACTACACTCCTGGGGAAGACGGCGTTTGTCAGCACAGAGAGCAATTTTTTCCTCTTCTTTTTTATTCTCCCTGTAAATGCAAACAAGCAACTAGCTCTACAAGAACTTTCATATTTGCAAACACCCCAGGGTGTTTCACGAAAATCAATCTGACCGAAAACTATAAAATATAAATTCACCTGATACAAGCACAGGATGACTGTGGAGATTTCTCCCCCTACCTCCTCATTACACCTCATCCATACAAATGACTCTGGAAACCGCACCAATTACAAGAACCACTGGCTAAATCTCAAGGTCAGGAGAATTTGCAGGAAAAAGAAAACAAATGAAATGCATCTTTAAAGAGATCTCTTTCAGAGGAGAGGCTGGGCTGGAGTGAATTCAATCAAAACCAGATGTCTGGGGCAAGAAATTTTCCACCTTCTCTTGGTGATTCTGCAGCTTGCTGAGAACTGCACCCCTACCATCCCTTCCCAGAGGCCCTTCCTAATCTGAACCACATGATCCACTGCTGTTATCGTGTAAAAACTGAGCATGATGCTGGAGGGTAGAGTGGTAGACTGCAGGAGCCTGGCTGCTTTGTCTTTATGAATAATATTTGCTTTTTTGTAATAATAAAAAAAAATGTTGAAATACCAGGAAATAAAAAATAACGAAATTCATTCCTCATCTCCCTTAACCAGCAATGACCATTGTTGGGTGACATACCCACCTGCATCATCTTGAGAGGCCTGCAGCAGAGCACCCGGTGTATACACGATGTGTTAGTCACCTTCCTTTCACTGGGGCAAAACACCTAACACTCGCAACTTAATGGACCAGAGACCTATTTTGACTCATGGGTTCAGAGGAGTCAGTCCATGACACACTGGCTCTCAGGCAGAAAGAGCCTGGTGGAAGGGCATGGCAGAGGAAAGCTGCTCCATCCACAGCAGCCAGGAAGGGAAGGGCTGGCCACAAGAATTCACCCTTCCGGGTCACACGCCCAGTGACTCCCCTCTGCGGTCCAGGTCCCAGCTCCCAACAGCACATTCAGCTATGAACTCCCTGGTGGTTTAATCCAGTGATGAGTATGGTCCTCTCATTACCCAGCTCCTTTTCACAGCCCCACTTCAGAACACATGTGATTTCTGGAGGGCACCGTAGATCTAACCCGTGACACCCACCCATCCAGGTCTGCAGAATCCGGATGCTCAGGGAGAGACTCACTGGCTTCCACATATTTAAAAAGCATTGCTGGAAATCTGTATGAGAAATTCCTCTCTAACCTATTAACCCTCTATATGACTATTTGTGTTTCTTTGGTTCACAGAGCTCACAGAGATGCCACACTCAATAAATATAGGTTAACTTTTTTTTAAAACTATCTGTTTTCTTTACACATGCATATATACTTTTTCTTCCTTTTTGTTTTTTAAATATATCACCATAGTTTTCTTGATGGACAACGCACCCAACACATGCTTGTCGCTGTTTTGTGAGCTTTGCAAACCCAAGATATCTATAAGCCCACTTCCCAATTTAAAAAAAAAAAAATGTTAGACACAGAGACTCTGTAATGTCAGACGTCACACCGCTAGGAAGTGGTAGAAACCAACTTAAACCCCGGTAGAATTAATCCAGAGACTTTCTGTGTTTTTATCTCAAACCTCTTGGGTTTTCACTATTCTTCTACATGTTTAGTGATAACACAGTGTTCGACTCAATAAGTGCACCAGAATTTATTTAAGAAATTATTGGATTTAACATAATGAAACAAAGCAAAAGAGAATAAAACCCAATCCAAGACTGAGTTTTACATTAATTTTACATTACCATCCTGTGTAAAAAAAGCTTGACCAAGTTTTCCCTATGCATCTTTGTACCCACTTAGACTGATTTCCTACAAGCACAATTTCTAGGTCAAAGAAAAGGAAAGGAATGTCGAGCACCATGCACGGGCCACTGCCAGAGTGGGGACAGCCAGACCCAAGCCTCTGTGAGTCAGCACCATTTGTAGACTGCAGGGGGAGAGAGCCAGGCCTCACCAGGAGATGATCCTGGCCGGGAAACCATATCATTTTCATTGTTTTCTTGGACTGGGTTTTATTCTCTTTTGTTTTGTTTGATTATGTTACATCCAATGGCATGAGCAGCTATTTAAAAGACAGCAAGACATGTTATGGTAGCCATTTGGATTTACTGTTGGCTCATTTGGAAGTCCTTTATTGCATTCATTGTTTTGGTTTTATTGTTTCTATTCTATTCCATTCCATTTGATTTTTGCTATGTTTGAAGGTATCTGCAGCTATTTTGAAGACAACAAAAGGCAGTCTGGTAACTACTGCTGACTTTGTCAGGTTTTGAAGTCCTGTATCACTTATACTGGTTTATTTTGATTGATTTTATTCTGTTCTCTTTTCCTTGGTTTTATCCTCTTTAAAATCACAAAAAATAATAATTTTTTAAAAAGAAAAGAAAAGGAATGTCACTAGAGCTCCTGAATCATACTGTCAAGGCACCCTCCTCAAATATTTCATTAAGATATGCATTCAGAGCAGCATGGAGGTTCTATGCCCCCACTGAAAAGTATGGAAATTTTTAATATGAAAAATATTTACCATTGCCTGTCATATTTTGGGAAGTATTTTAATTCTTTTTACTTTTATTTTTTAACCCAAGGCATTTCTCACAAGGCAGGATTGTAACAGTACCAAGGGACAAGAATCAGGCAAAAAAACAGAAATTATTTCTTTCCCGCACTCTATGCACTTTATTTTGTGTGTTTTTATTTGGTTTTGGTTTTGGTTTTGGTTCTTGCCTCTGTTTCCACCTCTGTTACACTCCCAGCTATTTAAGATGTTTTTATTTCTGTGCATTCTGCAAATTCATTTCCTCCCAGTTTCACTCCTTGGTGATCATACGCCTCAGGTTTGAGAAAGGGCTGCTAAGAGCCTGCTGAAGCCTTAATTTCTCTGATTATCCAGAGCATTAGTAAAGACATCTGGCCCAGCCAGGCTGGTAACTGGCCTGAGGTCACAAAGCATGTAAAGCCTCAGAGTCAGGATTCACAGAACCGGAGCTCTTCACCACCACCCTGTACTGCCTCCCCCTTAGCAAAACTTCCCATTCCCGCCTCTAGCAGAAAACCTGAGTTGCGAATCTATCATTCCTGGGGCTGACTGACTTAGCAACCCCAGAGCAAAGAAAAGAAAAAGCAGAGAAAAGGAAAAAGCCTCCACCCTTAGCCCAGGCATTCAAAGCCATCCCTCCCAGAGCCCCTGGTTTCAAACACTTGGTCTGTGGTGTCTCTGAATCCTTATTGATCTGGAACTTTCTCTAAATAAGCTCACAATCCACCACAGCCCCAAACCAGCCAGGCCCCTGGAGCAGCTGCTTCCATAGTCAGCTCTTCCTAGCTGTATTTACACTGGGAAATTGGAAGTTAGAAGCCAAAGCAGGTAGAGGTGGGATTTAATTGCACATTGCAAAGATGCAACGTGCAAAGAACGCCAAAGGAAATGGTAGGGTCAGAGCCTGGGCATCGTCTGACTTGGCAGCTCCATACCCTCCCTGCCATCTCTGTGGCCCATCAACGTGCACATGAGCTCTGTGTGGGCGGGGACTGCACCTGTCACTCACCACTCTGGCATCTGCAAGGAAAATGACTGATACAGAGGTGATCCTGAACTGTTCTGTGTCTGTCATCTCTCCACCAGAAGCCCAAAAGAAGGCAACCGGAGAGCCGGTCTCACAGCTGAATCAGATCCCATCTCTGTGCTGCTGCTGCTGGCTTCCTCTCCTTGGTACTCCAGGCTCTCAGGCATCGACTGTCTGCCTAAGAATCCTGGAAAGAAGGCCAACCTCCCAGGCCTGTCCAGGCCTACGCTTCTGATCAGAAGCGCCCACCTTCCTCTCACATCTCATCCAGTCTGGGAGATGAGGACCAGAGAAGCTACCGTATCAGCCTGAACAATTTAGAACAATCATGACTGTTCACTGGGGTCAGATTTTTACCCCCACACACACCAAAAAGTGGATGTTCTGTGGAAAAGGAAGAAAGGGAAAGACTGGCAAGTAACCAGGTCACAGCTGTACAATCAGCACACAGCAAGTGCTCAATGAAAGCCTGAAAACTCAGTGAGTACCTTAGACCCACAGGATAGGAGGGAAGCATGGGTTTGAGCACCCTCAAAGAGGGGATCTGGGGTGGGTGGGAGGGTGGCATCCACTTCCACCTGTTCTTACAATGTGTTTGAGATCCTAAGGGTGGGGTAAGAAAGACCAGAACTGGTGGAACCATAACTGGTGACATTCCAGGTGAAAGGAGATGGCCAGAAGCCCATGGCACAGCTCCCAAGAGCCCAAGGACAACAAGGCCTGGCACTGGGTGGGGCCTTTCCCCGGTCAACGACATAACCCAGCAATGTCCTGCCCATGAGACGCTGGAAGCTTTAGGAACGTCCGGAGAGAGCCTGTTGGCGTGGAAAGCCAACAATATCCCCGTGCTCCATGAGTAGCTTGCCAGGCAGGACACTGCAAGGTCAGTGAGGGGCTGTTGGTCAAGGAGGAAGGGGTTTGCATCAACATCATTTGTGTTTCACGGGTTGGTGACATTTTGGTTGCAAGTGAACAAGAGAGTTGGGTATTGCTTTCCCACACTGAGGGACGCTGGCCTAACCAGATCTTCTGAGCTGGTGACACAGCCACTGAGAGGCCTGCTCAAGCAGCCAGACTTAGGCTTTTCCATTGGGATTTGAGGACGGGGCACACAGATTTGGGATCAAAGGAACCACTGGCAGGTGAGACTCCACTACATGAGCTGTGCCCCGAATGAGACCTCTTCTCTTCTCATCTCTTCTCTTCTCATCTCTTCTCTTCTCGTCTCTTCTCTCTTCCCTTCTTCTTTCCTTCTGTTTTCTTCACTGGGCCTCAGTTTCCTCATTTGTAAAATGAAAGGATTATATAACAGTCTCTAAGATCCTAGTGAGCCTGGTGTTCTGTTTTTTAGCTAAGGAATTTATGAAATTCTTTTAGTGAAAATAAAATCAGAGCAACTAAGAGCAACTAAATGGATAAAGGCAGGGCCTGACCAAGAGGCAGCATGACACTGCTGTTGAGAATTCAAGCACTGAACAGGGCCAGCCCACGACTGAGAACCAACATCTGTCACTTACTACAGGATCTAATGAAAATGAGACGATCTTAGTCTTCCTCCTCTACAATCTCATGATGTAACCTTGACAAATAATATAACCATCCTGCCCGGTAAAGCATACACTAGGTACTTTGTAAATGCCACTTTAGACAAAAAGATGAATCCTCAAGATATTGTCTGCCTTCAAGGATCTCATTGTTTTGGTCTTGGTTTCTGACAACCAACTTCACAGTGAAGAAAGCAGCTAGAACTTTCACACCTTGCAAAAAATTGGGTGACGGTGTTTTATTTGGAGAACTGTCAGCATTCACCTCAACTCAGGGAGGAGCGTGGAGGCCTTCTACTGTGGAGGGATGGGCCCCCCTTCTCTGCATAGGCCTTGTCTTGTTGAATAGCCAAGTAAAAGATTCTGCCCAGTCACATTCAAAAATCTATTCATTAATGGGATGCACTTCACATTATGTCCCACTAATTACCCTAGGAAAGCAGTAAAAGTTAATAAGGAAGTACGGTTTAATTGTTCTATAATGACAGGGAGTTCCAAAGTGCCCTCTCGAGTAATAAAATTAATATTTAAACTAGTTCAGTCTAAGAGCCTTCTCTTAAATATACTTCTTCATTACTAGCCTGACTTCTTTATTTAGGTTTCTTCCTGGGCAGGTCTAATGCTGCACAAATGCATCTTTGAGAATCTTTCCATTGTACCAAGTTAGGGACGTGGTGTCCACAGTGCTTTTTCACATGAAGTGGGAATGAACTGGGGGTGGCAGAAGGAGCTCAGTTACACACACACACATGCTCACATGCACGGGTGCACACACAGGCATTAGATTTGATTGTTCTGCATCTATTTGATTATTCTACATTCATTTAATCAAGAGTAGAGTTGCTTCTTAGAAGACAGTACAATTCCCTACTCAGCAATGGGGGTGTGAGGGCAGTTGCCAAAATGCCGTTGTTATGGTTCAGACCTTGAATGTCCCCTGAAACACTAGTGTGCTCAGAAGCAGGGCTTTGGGGAGGTGACCAGACAGTGGGGGCATGATACTCATTGGTGGTTCATCCACTCAAGGGCTCAGCACCGAGGGTGCTGTTAGGGGGTGATGCTTAGAGAGAGGTCAGCGGGTGTAACAGGAGGGTGTATCTCCCGCTCCAGCCCCTTTTGCCCTCCGCTTCCGGACTACCGCAAACCAAAACAAACCTCTCTTCAAGTCGTGGGTGCTGGGTGTTATATCTCAGCAACAAAAAAGTGACCTAGACAGCAGTTCAAGGTAGGGTTCTTTGAGAGCTCAGGAGTGGAATTTTAGTTACGACACCATTCTTTACAGTTGAAACTGTATCCCTATTCCAAGGTCTTCTCTGCCCTCTGTTTAAGGGACTAAAGTGGCTTAAAAATATGCCTGACAATAGGTGGAGTCTGATTTCCTTTCCCTTAACTAGGAGGAGGCGCCTTTCCAACAAATAATATGGGGCAAAAGTTACACTATGTGACATCCAGAAGTAGGTTTTAAAAAGGATATCCAGCCCTCTGTCCTGCAGTGCTCTCTCTGTCTCTGTCTCTGTCTCTCAGTCTCTGTGTGTCTCTCTCTGTCTCTCCATCTCTCTCTCCCTCTCTCTCTCTCTATCTCTCTCTCCCTCTCTCTCTCTCTATCTCTGTCTCTCCATCTCTCTCTCTCCCCTCTTCCCTCCCTCTCTGGAGCTGCTTACCTGCTTGCCTGGGCTGAGTAGGAGTCCGGAGCGTGAAGACAGGCCCCGCTGAGCCTCCAGCAGCATCTTCCAGATTTGTATGTGTGTGAGCCCTAGGCGACTGCAGGACCCAGCCTTCGAGCCATCCCATTTGAGTCTGAAAGCACGGTGAGGAGAACAGGTGACGGCCTCCACCCTTGCTCTGGATGCCTGACCTGCAGAAACCATGTCATATTAAATGCCAACCAGTACATTAAGACACAAATTTCGGGGGGGGGGTTCCCATGGCAGCAGGTGAGTAATGTAAGGTTTCCAGAGATCAGGCCTCCTGATTCCTGAAGAAAACCGTGGTCTTCAAGGCCTCGTCCATCCAGGGCTGAGGAGCAGGCAGAAGGCGCACCTGGCCTGATTGCTGTCCGCACCACTGGCCTCCCATCAGCCCATCAGCCCCACACAGCGACATAGTCCAAAAGCTCTTTAGCTCTGTGCAATTTCAAGGTTGAAGGATTTCCTTCTAATTCACAGAGACAGAGCTCAGCACAGTTTATCAACCCAGGATGTTTGCTTTCCCTAAAGAGCTGAGGCTTGGCATCAATAATCCCCAGGAAGTAGCCTTTCAGGGTCTCCCATCATGGTGTGACCCGTTTCATACTATGCGGGACAGAAGAAAAACCAACAGAAAGGAAATGGCTACATTCTTGGATTGGCCGTGTCCAGTCCTCCACAGTCCACCCCAACTCATACCATGGACCCTCCCACCCAAACTTCTTACTGCCCTAAACCACATCAACTGTCTTCTCACTCACTCATTCATTCATTCATTCCAGAGTTATTGAGTGACTCACTCTTTGCACCAGAAGAGACAGACATTAAGTGACTCATGAAAATAAATAATTCCACTTGTCCTAAGCAGGGGGTCCCCTGTGGAGAGCAAGAGGTGTTTAAATTGAGGCCTAAAATCTTGCAGACTTAGCGAGTCAGGAGCAAGGCAGAGCCACAGGGAGAGCATTCCAAACAAAAGTAGGCAAGCACAAAAGCCACACCAGGAGGACCATCTGCGGTGTCAGGGGCCTAAAGAAAGGTCACTGGGGACACAGGGTGCAGAGAAAGCAAGAGAGAGGGAGGGGGAGGGGAGAGGGAGGGGGAGAGAAAACAAGAGAGAGGGAGGGGGAGGGGGAGCCTTAACCCATTCATGCCTAGTATTCCATTTTTGGAGACTGCAAATAATGGAACATAACAAAAAAACTTTTCTCTTCTAATTGTTGCTCCTTGAATTTTTGTAGATAACATAAATGAGTTTTGTGCAAGAAAAAAATCAAATTATTTCAACCTTCAGCATAAACAGGTTAATGAATTTAAGGGGAAGGATGAAGGGCTTTGGTCCATTTGTCCATCCAAGCAAACAGTAGGAGTAGTTGGGACTTGGGTGATGACAGGTCATGATGGGAAAAGGTGCGAGATTAAAAAACTTATCAGTAAATTCATCAGGGCCAGATGACAGATTGCACACGGAAAGAGAGCAGGGTGCTGTCTCTGGTTCGCTGATGGTATGAGCGACTCGAGAGGAGAGCCGGGTAGCTGATACACAGACCTGTCTTCTGATTCTCTGAGCTTGGACACGCAAGTGGAGATGCCAGACAAGCTACTGACACTAAGGGGACATAGGTGGCTCATGTATAAGATGTAAAAATATAAGCAGCATGATCAAAATGTACAGCAAACATACAGATTTTTCAAAATTTATTACAGTAAAAGAAACATTGCCCTTAATACTTCCCCCAAGAAATAGATATTCCTCCTTGCTCCAAACCCACTTATCCCATTATTCTTACCACTTTCTGAAGCAGTTCTAGAAATCTTCTTTCATGAGTGTCTTTATAAAAGGTGATCAAAAGTACAGTGATGCTCCTGCCAGGTACCGCGCCATGCAGAGGCAGGCTCCTAAACACAGCTCTCCAGCTCCCGAGAGCTCCAGGACGTGTTCATGAACCTGCCTTTCTGTTCGGGCATCAAACAGATTCATTCATTCCGCCGGCATTCACTATATTCTTATCACGTCTCATAAAGAAACTTCCAGAACTGCTTCAAAAAGCAAGGATGATCGGATAAGTGTGCTTGAACTGAGAGGTATTTTGAGGGGTAGTAACGCCAATGTCTTTATCATAAGAAGTTGAATTTGAACATCCATGTCCCTGGGTATTTTGAGCCCATCTCCCACCTGCAGGAAGGTATTAAAGGAACGGGCTAGGAAAGATCACCCAGGGAGAAAACACAATAGAGAGGGAACCGGACCTGGGCCCACGCCTTGAGCAAACACAGCATTTCATGGCAGAGAAAATGAACTTCAAGAGAAACAGGAGGGACAGACCAGAGAGCCCCAAGGAAAAACACAGCAGCATTCTTGTCAAAGGGAAGGAAAGGAAAGAAAGAAAGAAAGAAAGAAAGAAAGAAAGAAAGAAAGAAAGAAAGAAAGAAAGAAAGGCAACAGCACCAAGTGCTGGTAAGAATCCTTAGGGTAAAGACTGAACACCGCCCACTAGATGAGCAACAGATAACACCCAGGTCCTCTCGCGAGAGCAATCACACCCCAGGCCTCTCCAAGCAGGCCCTTCCACCCCCTTGCCTCCTTTCTAAGCAAGGTTCTCAGGGCACCTTGGGTCCTCGGACACCCTGGCTATTCCAGCTCTCGATTTGGGGCTTCAGCTAAGCCTGTAGCCTCCCAGAGTCCCAACACCATCTACAGAGAGAAGGCAGGTGTGTGACACACCTGTCAACAACCACAAGGCCGCGCCCATGTGAGACACACGAAGGGATGGGATGTCATATCTCTGTCACAGTCTGCAGTCTTTCCACCTCCTCGGCTGGGTCACTTGTGCAGCCAGAGCCTGAATCCCTTAACCCACCCCACCGGCTCCAGTCCCCCTCCTCACGTGAGGGAAGCAGAATCGGCAGAGATGAGACATCATCTGGTGCCAGCTCCTCTGTGTCCCTGGTCCCACGTGCCTGACGGCTTGGCGACACTCGACACTCAGCCAGCCAGCCAGATTGTTGCATCTGTTCCCAGGACTGATGTGATTTGTGATGATCTGCGGTGGAAATCAAAGTCCAGGGATTGTCAGTTTTATCTGAAAAGCAAGCCCTGCTCTGCTGGAGGAGAATGACCGTGCTCGGCCCTTTGGTTTGCTAGGTTTCCCCTGCTGGGCACAGCCTCGGCCATCGTGGATGATGCCCGAGCCTCCTCTGCAGTTGATCTGGGAGGACAATGAGCTGAACAAAAGAGCAGATGATGGTGGAGGATTATTTGCAGTCTGCATGGTTTATATTTAGCCATCTTATGACTGTGTGTGATAGCTGCCTTTGGAAAACACAAACCTGGAGAGATGTAGGGATGGAACAGGGTAGGGAGAAGGTACAGAGGAGTTTTCAATGCTGCTTTGGGACACAAGAAGGAGGATCAGATCAAATGCATCAATAAGCAATCGGGTGGAGGACTGTGTTTTGGACACTTTGGGGCAAAGAGTAAGCGTATGTATGAGCAAGCATTTTTCTTAGATCAGCAGATCGCCTAGTACAGGGGCCTGTGGCTACGCTTCACCTCCCCTCATGAGCTCACTCCAGCGTCTACAGGACGGCGGTGGGAAGTCAGACAGCCCAAAGCTGTCTCCTTGGCTACAAAATAAAAACACTGAAGACGATGATCCAGGAGACCCAGGGCCTCCTCCCCAGCAAGATCAAGAGAGGTGACCTCCAGGTCAGGGAGCCGCAGGTTGAGGAGACCCTGGGATGGTTATAACAAGATGCTCTGCAGGGCTGGGGATGTAGCTCAGCTGCACAGCACTGCCTGGCAAGCGTGAGGTCATGAGTTCAGTCCCTGGTACAAAAAAAAAGCCACTCTGTAATCACTAAATATTGTGGGGCTGATGCCACCCACCCAAAAATGAATTTCCATGAAAATAATCTTCAGGGGTAAAAAAGGTGCTAATCTCTATTAATTAAGACTGAACAGACTGACAGCATCTCGCAAAGTGAGCGTGGAAGCAGCCGCTCATTGTCCATTAGCAGGATGGGACAAACAGTGACAGATGAAGAAGGTGGCCCACCCAGGCCCAGCACCTCCCCTCACCCCTGCTCACAGCTGCCCTCTATCTGGGGGATAAATCTATCTGGGAACTTGAATCCCAAACACTGGGGCTCTCAGAGAAAGGAGGTTTTATCCAGCGCTTTGGCTGCTGCTGGTTGTGTTGGGTTTTGTGTCTTTGTGATGGTTCGTGGCTGAGGCAGCAGGAGGAGGCCAGAGTCCTGTACAAAGACTATGCTTTGGGCAGAGGCTGCAGCAGGTCTCCCGGCCTGGCCTCCTCCGAAGGGACTCTCACCCTCCGGTGACAGGCAGGAGCAGGCCTTCCGGGTCAGCCCTCCTGCCCACGGCAGTGCTGGCCTCAGGCCAGGAGCCACAGGGCTGCTTGCCTAAGGTCCTGGACTCCAGGACAGAGGAGCGGCAACTTGAGCCTGGCAGATATTCTCCCGTCTCCCTGGCAGACCCAGAGGCTTCTGCCCCATCACTGACTGACTGCGGGTGTGATTTCAGAGAGCCAGGGGAACGTGCTCACCTCTTCCCCAAATTCCACCCTCAGCTCTCCCTTCCTTCGGGTGGAGTCTACTGCTCTGCCGAAAAGAAAACAGGGCTGAGCTAGGGAAACAAAACGCCTCAGGATGAAAAAGCCTCCCCCAATTAGAAATGACACTAGTGGGCTTCTAAGGAAGCAGCTCCCCAGTTTCAACCATCTTGCCCCCTTGGGTTCTTGGCCTCAGAAAGGACCATTCATGTCCTGTCACCCTTCTAGGAAGGAGAAATTCAGCCCAGGAGGACTGTTTCTTAAGCAAAGTCACACAGCACACTGGGAAAAAAGATGGAGCGTTTTTGCCTCCTAAGCACATTTGGAGGATTAATTTGAATGCAAGACCTCCTCGCTTTGTTTTCCAGACGGCAGGATCCCACCACCACCACCACCACCAGACGCCCCTTCCTCAAAGCAGCCGCGGCGACCGCAGTGTGCAGGGGGAAATCAGCACAGCGGACTCGGTATCTCAAAGGAGACACGCGCTGCTCGGGCTGGGAAGGTGAGGCGTCCCCCAAACCCCCACCGCCACAGACCCTGCCTCCGGGACACCTGCAGACTTCGTTTGCCGCGGCCCTCAGTCCTTTTCCTTGGCACTCCTGCCCCCTAGTGGTGACAAAACTTTACTGCAGTCATATCCCTCTACAGACAAAAATCCCAGGGAAAGGAGAGTAGATGCTTTTTGCAGGAAGGGTAGAGGCAGAATTCATCCGTCTCTAGAAAAGCCAGCTTATTTACAAAGAGAAGTTTAACTCTCCACACACAAGCACAACTTTCTAGACGCTAGTCCAGCACCGATCTGAATTTGGACACCAAGATCCTTGGCTGAAAAATACATTGTGTAACTGACTCTGGGCCTAGAAAGAATGAGGGGGCTCATTCATAGACGCTGTGGGGCAGGAAAAGAACCTGAAAAATGAGGACGGTCCGGTCTCCCCACCGGCTCTGCACCCTCCTTGCTGGATCTGCTCCTCCCCACCGGCCCAGCCTCCACCTTTGCCCTCGTTCCCAGCACCCCTGCACCTCCCAGTTCAACATCCTCTGACTCAGCAGCCACGGTGGCCCCATCTCATTCCCTGGAGACATCGAGAGCGTTCCCAGCATAAGGCATTTTTCACAGCCCCTAATGTGAGGCTGCCCTGCTGATTTTCACAGCCGCAGTGGCGTGTGAGACCCCTGAGGACAGCGCAGAGGCTGCCTTGTGCAGTACTGAGTCTGCATCCCAAAGGCAGTGATTAGCACGCAGGAGGCATTCCATTAATACCTTGCAAGGAAACTAACCAAATCGCAGTGCTGGCTGAGTGACTGAACTGCCTGTGTTTACAGACTAAGGGGACAGATCAGTCTCAAGGGAGAAGGGTGGCAAACTGCATCTTACAGGGCTGAGAAGGGCCTGCCCTACGGGGACTGCTTTTCTTCCTGTGTCCCTGGGTCATGTTGGCCTCAAAAGAGCAGGAAAGGTGGGGCTGGAGACAGGTCCTGGACCACCGCCTTCCATGTTCACCCCACCCTGGCCAGGCGGGGTCCTTACTCTAATGACACTCCCGCGTTGGTGGCCTTCACATGCTCAACTTTTGTCTGCCTGAGAACTGGGCCAGGACATCAGGAACCTTGGCCTTCGGTGCCACCTCTCTGTGTGACCCCCGGTGTCACCACCCCATACAGGACGTTGTATTCTGGTTTGTAAAAGCAGGATCTTGGAGCAAACAGCACTGAAGTCATGCTTTTCAAAACCCCAAGCTTACGATGACTTTGAAAGGAAAAAAAAGGGAAAATGTTGCCCATGAAACAATAACAAAGCTGTGAATTTGAGCTTCACTGCATCCAGGCTGTCAAGTAACACCCTTCAAGCCTGGTCCCTCTTCTCCTTCCTTAGCTCCCTGAGTCCACTCCACTCTTAGGCAGGTGCCTCTTCTGTGAGGGACTCTGAAAGTCTTGGGCTTTCAACTTTGCTACAGAAAAACAAAGGGACTTCTGCTCCATCTCATGAGGTGAACATCACGGAAGCCTGCTAGGCTGGCACCTTTGGCCCATCTGCTCATTCATGAGTCCATCAGAAAGGTCAGGAGACGTTTTCAGTCCATGTGAGTCACAGAGACCAAGCGCAGAGAAAGGCTCCCCCGAGGTGATCCGGGAGCTCTCTGAAGCACAAACCAAGAAGGCACTGCAGAGTGAGCGACCTTTAAGGGCGCTTGCAGGTGTTTTTACCCTGATTCAATTGGAGAACTTGATGCCAGGAGCACGGAAGAGAGGACAAAGCCTGAAATGTTCCCCAGCGCTCTCCGCCCCACACCCTTTCCGAGAGCCTGCGTGCTACATAAGGCCCTCGGACTCCTGCTAAAGGGGCAACAGCAGCAGCCTAGGAAGCGAGCAGTGACTTCGACCCTCCCGAAGCCACGGTGCATGAAATGAATGACATTTTGATAACACGGCGAAAATGGAACATTTCTATCTCCCCAAAAAGACGGACACTGTCAGTGAGATTCATTTAAAAAAAAATCTTATTAAACTTTCCCTTTCACTGCTTCTTTTTATCTCTGGTTGAAATGGAGCAGGCTGCAGGTTGCCATGGTGACAGCTGAATTTTTAAATAACAGGGCTCAGGAGCTCGGGCTGCTGGCTGTACCCGCCCCAGGCATGAAATGGGAGGGAAAAGAGAGAGGCCAGGGAAGGAGAGGAGGAGGGCTGCTGGGCTCACCCCAGGGTGCTCTTTCTTCTCCAGGAATCACAGACCTCCAACATCTTTGTAGAAAGAAACCCGATGCCTAAGAAGAGAACCTCAGAAGTCTCCCTGTCCATCTTCTGCACAGTTCCCTCATGCCCGATAGGTGTCCCCAACATGTACACCCCTCCCCACTCACAGCAGGCCAAACCCACCCAAGTCGCAGCAGAGCTACTGGAAGCCTCACCCAAGAGAAGCATCCAAAAAGCAAAATGTGAAAGAACAGTTAGAGGGCGAGAACCCAGTCCATGCAACAGCCCCAGTCTCAAATTCCAGCTCTGCTCTGCTCTCCAGAGCAATCTAAGAATGAAAATGGAGAGTTTGAGAAAGTGGAGAGTTCCCCAGCCCCCAACTCCTCAGCACCAGCCAGCACAGACTTGAACGGTAGGGATGTTTTTACTTTCTTTTGTTCTGTGACGGAGGGAGCCTGCTGAGGACTGCTCCTTCTAAATACCCAGACTAGAAAAGGAGGACAGAGAGGCTAAGCTTGGAGAAAACTCACAGCTATAAAGCCCAGGAATCTGCTTTGACCCAGGAACTGGTTCAGCAAGAGGCTGCTCTCACCACTGTCTTTATCTGCCTGTCACGGCAGAACCCAGGAGGGACCTTTATCTCAGCCAGCTTCACCCCAGTTCCCCAATCAAGATGGCGGATGGCCAAAGCCATTCTGTGTCTGTCAGGGAAGAAATTCTACAAGTAATAACCATAATCTAGATGAGCATCCCTAATCCAAAACTCTGAATTCTGAAATGCTCTAAAATCCAAAGCCTTCTGACTACCAGCATGATGCCACAAGTCAAAAATTGCTGGCCTGACGTCATGCGACAAGTCTCAGACAAACCACAGGCACACAAAAAATATTGTATACATTTACCTTCAGCAATGTGCATATAAAACACACATGAAGCCCCCAGAAGCCATGCTGGGTCTGGAGGAGCACATCAAGAAGCCAGTTCACCCTTCAGGTAAGTCACACAAACCATGCAGGGCAGGAAGAAGGAAGCCAGATCAACCTGCCCTGAGCTGACCTCAGCTGAACAAGTTGACATTTTCCCAGAAGTCAATGGTGAGTGGTCCCAGGAAAGAGGGGAACAGTCAAGAAAACTGAGAGTCACAGGGACATGGCAGTGTCCTAAGAAGGACAGGAAAGCCAGGGAAAGAAATAGAGAAAGAAGTGACAGAGCACTCACACCTCCAGAGCACACTCTGTTTCTTAGAAACTCAAAGTCCACAGATCAAGAGGCAAGGAAGGCAGCACTGGCCCTGGCCCATAGTGGGCACCTAAGAATGCTCTGCTCACTCCTTCCTGCTGGCCTTTCACTCCCAGCACAAGTGCAGACCCCAGAGGGCCCCTTCTCTTCCCTCCCCAACCACATAAGCTTTCAAATCAGCCCTGCCTGCCCTACACTCCCTCCTGCACACACACGTGTACCAGCTGGGTCAGGACACAGCACAAGGATAGGACCTAGAAATAGTCCCCAGGGTGTGAAAAACACCATCAACAGAAAGGGACCAAAGGGCAGGCAGCTAAGGAATTGAAAACATGATTTATTTCTTCCTGCATGCTTTTTTTCATGGAATATTTCATACATGTATGTATCGCCTTTGCAAAAATAAACTCTGTTCCTATTTCCAGAACACGTATGGAATCTGTCCCTGGTGTCATCCACTCGGCATCAGGAAAACTAAGTCCTAATTCTATTTTGCCAGTAATACTGAAGAACGTGATATCAGACTGGGTCTCAAACATCCTATGGTTTCTGGAGCTGTAAAATGGAGCTAACAAAATCTACTCCGGCCTCCTCACAGGCACTTTAGGGGTTCAGTGAGCTGAAGCAATACAAGCCATGACCACTGTCAAGAGCAGAGTCACTGCCTACCACACACAGGCACGGTGTTATCGTCTGAATCGAAAACAACCCTGTAAGATAACGACCAGTGTAAGCCTCATTTGGAGAGATGAGGCAGAGACAGGAACTTACCCGGTATCATACAATCACACATCCAGCCTGCTAACTCCAGGACCAGCACTTTTACCCCCTTATTCAACACATAGCTTCCTGTCCCAAAAGGTTTGGATGAATGATCGGATCACCTGCATCCGTTGGCTCCAATACCACAGTCTCTGCTTCTGAGTGGGACATTTGGGGGGGAGCTACATCTCGATCTAACCATCAGCAAATCCCACAGTGGGCTCCATCCCAAAATTTACTACTTGGTGTATGGTAGAGACTAGAATCCCAGATCCACTTCCAGGGAGTCCCACAGAAAGCCCGGAAACAATTAGCTTGTTACTGCCAGGTCCCCCACTGTTACCATGGCAATGAAGGACCGCCATTCCGGTCCTCAATCCCTCTTCCTGATTTGCAGTGGCTCCCTAACTCACGCTTTGCACTTCCCCTTTCAGTTTCTTCTCAGGTCCCCCGTGGAGCCGGTGGCCCTCTCTACAGTAATGCCCACCAACTGATAGGCATGCAGCCACTCTTGAATACCACCAGAGACAAGCTGCTCCCTACTCAGCAACCCCTAACCATTCTCAAACCACACCTAACTGCTTGCAAAGACGTCTAATGACCAAAACTCTGACTCCTCATTTTTTCTAACTCCCAGTGCTGTCCGCTAGGGTCTCACACCGTACTTCCTCTTGACGCCTTCGAATACCTAGAGCTCATCCTTCTGTTCTTTCCACCTGGGCCTTCTCATCTGTAGGCCGGCGGCGCTCAGACTTGAGCCCTCATCAGACACAGAGACCCTGCTGAACCACGCAAGGCTGGCATCCACCCCAGAGGAAGTCCGAGGTGGGCCCAGAAACTGACTTCTTGAAGATGCCACTGCTACTGCTTGGGGGTCCCACCCTAAGAACCACTGTTCCCGTTACGCATTTCCCATTCCTTTGAAAAACCCTGTGGTGTGACAGCCCCCAGACCTCTGTACCAACCTAACCTCTTCCCTGTTGCCAGTGTGGCACCCAGAACTAGACCAGGAGCCTTGTGTAGCCTCTTTTGAGGTCAACAAGGAACAAGCGTCCCCTCGGGCTACTTCAAGTAATAGGAGGTGCCTACTGTGGACGGAAGAGGAACCTCAAGTTCAAGGCCGTGTAGCTAGACCCAGGCTGAGGGCACCTGGGACACGTAGAGATGGAGATGCAGCCACCTCTACTCTGCAGCAGGGCTACTTTTACCTTCAGCTCACTCTGCTGCTTTTACTATGGGTGCAGCCACGAACCGGTTCCTTACGCTTCTGCCCTATGGGTCTGGCCCGCCTCACACCACCCACTTCCTCATTCTTGTTTCTTTCGGCCTCTACCACAGCGTGGCTTCTCAGTATGACTCTTTCCGCCTCTGGACCTGCCACCAACTACCTGGTTTGTTGTCTTTTTCCCAGTTCAAATTCCCCCAAAGAGAAAATTGGACCGGGAAGGCTTGTTGCAGTTTGAATAAAGCTCTTCAAAGGTGCCTATACACTGAAGGTGCTTGGATCCCTCGGCGGTCTCTCTGTGGCTGGTAAAATGCTGGAGCACAGTACTGCGCATGTGCTCTCCCCTTTCCTGGGGATCGTAGGGGTCTCTGCAGCCGTGGCTCCCAACAGGTTTTGTATTATTACAGGCCAGCGCCGTGCAGTGCCTGGCTGCAGTGAGGGGCGACACGGAAGCTCAGTGGAATGTGACTAATTAGTGGTGTCTCCCTTGGGTATGCTAACGAGAGGCCTCAGCCTGCAGGTCAGGTGCTGGCCGTCCCTACGGTCAGAACATGTGGCCTGACAGGATAAGCTCAGTGGACTCAGCCCCATCCTCATTCTGAATTCCCTGCTTCTCCTTATGGGGACAAAGATGGCATTTGCTTGTTTAGACAGCTGGGTCACACCAAAGCTCCACGCTGGACTTCAGCCATGTACAACCCTGAGCCTTTTCCATACCTGCTATGCATTTATTATATTGTGCCAAAAAGAAAAAAAAAGAACCAGAGAAATTTTACATTTTTCCCTAAAATAGTTCCTCTTGTCTAATTTAACCCATCACTCCAGCCTATTGTGATCTTATCATGAATGACGTCTTTTTCCAACCCACTTGATAAACTGTTCAAACCACCTGCAGGCTTCTGACTGAGATGGCGGCAGACTGCTTAAGTTACTCTCTCTTCAGAGTTATTTGTTGCCATGAACTACTCTGCACCATGTGGGGAACAATAACCCAGTAATTTCAAGAAATTATCTTAGACCGAAAAGTACACAAACACGGTGCTCCGTTGTGTCCACATGAGAATAGCCAAAGATAGTAGTTATATTACTTGGGGGAAGCAGCTCTCCTCCTGAAACAGTAGCTGTAACTCACCGCGTAACAATCTAGGGTGGTGGAAGCTCTGATAAGTCACTAGCGAGCTTTATTGTCACTTGTTTTTTATAGAGCTGAGGCCAACGAGGCATAAGGTTAAGTCACTTTCCGAGATCACACAGCCTGTGTGTGATCAGACTGCGTCCCAGCCCAGTCGGCTGGCCCCTCCCCTGGGCCTCAGCGCCTCTCCCTGAGCACTGCTTTCTGAGTGACACCAGACTTGCTGGAAGTGACTGAAGATGGAGGGCAGAGCTCGTGCGTGTGGTTGCCTGTGGTTACATTTTTAAACACTACCTGTCCACAGTTAAACACTTACGATGCCTCCTTAGTTAGGCACCTTACAGTCATTCTAAAACCAGGGCATATCTGCATGTATCCGCAAGGTTTACTCTGACCCTACTCTGTTTTTGAAAAGGGGGGAAGAAAACAATAAAAACAATGCTACAGAATTTCAGAAAAAGATAATAGATTAACAATGGTTAATATATTGCATATTGTTATCTTCAAAGTAGTTGCTCAGATTATAAGATTTAGGCATGCAGAACTGATCAAACCATAGAAGCACAATAGAAGCATTTTTTTCAGTGAACTAAAAGAAAGCAGTGGTATAACTATCTTAGCTACCTTTTGAATGTATATATACATATACATACATACAAAAGAAAAGAATATATATATATACATATATATATATGTGTATATATATATATATATATATCTTCCTTCTTTTCTCTTCCTTCTTTTCCCCTTTCACCTATCCCAGTTGTTCTTTCCTTTTGAGCAATTTCTTTCCCTTTCACCATAACTACTGTAGATTTTGGATCTTATTTCCTTTTTCTTACACTAGGGAGACAATATGATGTTTACACATGTGAGTTTGATTTATTTCACTTATAAGTATGGTCTGAAGTCACATCCATTTATCTATAAAAGCCCCAAGTTTATCCTTTTTATAGCTGAGTAGTACTCCATTGTATAAATTATCACATCTTTTTTATCTGTTCTTCAGTTGATGGGCATTTGGGTTGTTTCCAAGATTTAGCTGTTATAGATTGTACTGGTACAAACACGGGTGCACATATATTGCTGTGGTATGATATTTTTAATTCCTCTGGGAAAATATCCAGAAGAGGAACAGCTGGGTCAAAAGGGACCACCAATCCTAGTTTTTCTGAGGAATCTCCACACTGATTTCTAGTTGCACCAGTCTACACTCCCACCAGTAATGGAGAAGGGTTCCTTTTTCCCTAGAGCCCCTCCAGCATTTGTTACTGGTTGATTTCTTATGATAGCCATTCTTTCTGGGGTAAAATGGAACCTCAGTGTTGTTTTAATTTGCATCTATCTCTCAAATGATCAGTGATGTTGAACATTTTTTCATATATTTACTTGCTGTTTTTCGTCTGCGAAGTGTGTATTCATCTCAGATGCCCATTTTTGGATTGCGAGCCCACCTTTTTTAACATTATATTAACATATGAAAGAGGTAGAAAATTATAGACTTCCAGTTTCTATTCTTCACACTTTCATTCTGAGTGGATTTTTACATTTGTGTATTACTTTTTTAATCAAAAAACAAGTTAGAAACCATGTGATAAAATCCTGAGATACCCATTCTTTTCCCTGCACCTCCTCAATCCCAAGGTTCTGGACAATGCATCAAGATCCAGGCTTCCAATGACTTCAATACTAAGAAAGCCTCTGTCTCATGCAAGACAACCTGAGGCAGGGCAGGACTTGGGTTGCTAACCCAGTGGCTTACTGATGGTATAAGGCACCTCTGTACACTCCCATCCTCCACATGAGACCCCCAAGTCCCAATGCCCCAATGCCACAGTACAAAGCATAACAAGCTTGACAATGTCCTGGGAGTAAGAGGCAACTATGTCTTTCTGTGTGACCTTCATAGCAGCAAGAGAAACCTATACAAGAAACAGCCACAGCAGACTTTCCAGAACCAGATAGCACCCTTGGCTAATGCGATCCTTGGCAGAGGGTGAGGACACCAAGCCTGGATCGGATGAATTATTTGCTCCCAGGAACTAAGAAACCCAGTGTCTTGACTGGATTCCTTGAGAGACATGTCTTGATTACTCTCCAAAGAGTTCTGAGATTCCATCAACAAGGAGAAAGAGAGAGGCACATGTGTCGCTAACCATGTCACAGCTATGACCTAAATTATGACACCTACCCTTCTTCTGAGTGGAGAGCAATTCTATGCAGCCCTTCCCCCTCCCTGCCCCATGGAGTCTCAGAAGTACCCTGTTTCAGAGCCAGGTGTGCCAGCTTTATAGACTATTTGATTGTTAAAATGTCAGCTAAAAGTGCTCCTGGATTTGTTACCATTACTTACACTGAGAGTGATATTCATAAAAGCCTCTGGGATGGGCTGTGGGAAATGTCACGGTAAAGATGATTGAAATACACTGATGAAAATCTGCTTTATTAAAGATCCACAGCCATGGTCCAGTGGATTTCAGACACTGCAGATTCTGGAAGGAAGCAAGCAAAATGGGTTTTAGTGGTGGCAATAAATACATGGCTCTGTTTAGCAGGATGTACAGCATTTGATGAGAAGGATTAAGATGAATAGATTTGAGAGGAGAACAAAAACACTGTGTAGATCTGGTTTAAGCGTTTTGAGATGTAGCTTTCCAAAGGTAGAGTTCCCTTGGTCATACCTCTGAGAAAACTTAAAGAAGAAACCACCCTACACAGGTTCGGCCATTTGTTATCTGGAAAGTTCCGGAATCAGATGTCTCAAGCCCTGTGCTTCAAATGAAGACTCTCTGATGTGGAATCAATGATTTTTCTGGTAGGCAGGGCATTAACAAGGCTGACCAACAGGCAGACAGCTTGAGGAGAAGCCGCCCCAGCACCGCAGAAGCTGATGATGAATTCATTCTCATCTTTGTTTCTTCCCCTACTCATCCTCTCTGCTGCAGGGGGAGAGATGTCCTCTTCCTTCTTCAGTTCCTTGGCTGGTCTCAGTGATAGTAACCACCAAAAGGCTCACTGATAGGAGGAAGAAGAGGCGGAGGAAGGGGAGAAGGAGAAACATTTTATCTGTTGTAAGTTTTGTCCAGTGTGAGTTTATAAACAAGAGAAACGCCCTACAAAAATAGCTAGACTTGGGGGAAGCTATACCCCCATTTCATCAAGGGACAATATATTTGTAGGAGAGTGGCAAGACAAAGGAAAGGGACTTTTAGGCCTCCCGGATGGAAAAATGTGAGAGATAAATACATAGGAAGAAGAATGGAAGACAAAGGTTATCGACATTTTGTTTGTGCAGGGACATCTTGGGTGACTCTCTGTCTTCTTCCTGGTAATACAATTTGCAGGGAGAAGGATTTATGGACACCCACATTTCTTGGAAGCTCCTGCCCTCAGTTAGAGAAGGAAGGCTCCAGGAAGGAAACTGTCTGCACCTGGAGATTGTTTAATGCCTTCCCTGTGGGCTGGTGCCTTCCGATGCCCCTACTGAGACCCTCTGTACACTGCCCTGCTCCTCTTCTTGATCCCAAAGACTGACCCATGGCTCCTCGTCCTCTGATTCACAAATGAATTCATCACTGGCAGCATGAGGAGGAGAATTTATTCCCTGAGTGTCTCCCCAGTGGGGTCTCCCAGGACTGGCTGGATCCTACTGCCGAAGATCTTGAATCACTGGCCCTCTCCACAGCCCCACCCCTCTCCCTGGTTCCAGGAACCCTCCCCTTCACATGCCTAAGGGCTTGGCAGTGGTACTAGAGTCTGACTGCTGATAATCTGGGGTTGTGCTCTGTGCCCTGTGGTTTCCCTACACTCTTGCCCACGCCTTTGTAAATAGCTTCTGTATGAAACTCTGCTCAAGTTATCCTAATTTGAGGGTGCCATCTGTTTCCTGCTGATACATGCAGCACTTTAATTTGATCTTATATGGGTTGAATGTTTTTTTGGTCAGTGATGTTTCTGCATTCTTGCCTATCAAAACACTTCTCTACATGGTCGCAAAGACCTCAACTTCTGATACTGCCCAGCACTGGGTTCATAGCATATCCCATCCTTCCCAGGTGGAAGCCCTTGGCCCTTTGCAACTTGGAGAGACTCGGTTTCTCTGTGTGCAAATAACAGTAATAATGGTGATACCTGCTCCCTGAAGAGTCTGTGTGAAGTGGACAATATAACAAGGAGTGGGGAGCAGTGTGGCAGACCACAATGTCTGTGCCCATCTAAAGGGACCTAGGGACTCATCATCATGATGCAAACCAAGCCTGGATTGTCAGCTATTCTGAAACTTCAAAAGGCCAGAAATCTGGTATTATATATAAAATCTTCCCTTTGCTAGAACATGAGTTTTGTGAGGACACTAACGTCTATTTTATTCATCGCCCTCTTCCCAATGAGTCAACTTGCTGGTCTGAAACTCTGCTCTGAAAATAACCACAATTGAAAAGCCTCCTAACAAAGGATGGATCCTCTTAGAGCTAAAGTGAAGGGCTCCAATATGTAGCCCTTAGCTCAGGTCACCTGCACCTGTCAATACCAGCCCAGCAAGCTGCAGATCTGTGACTGACCAGAAGGACACAGCTGTCCTGCAGAAGAATGACTCGGTGGGCACATGGATGATGAATTACGCATGAAACCACTTGTATTTTAACCACGCTCCGCAGTGACACTAATAACTGATGAAAAATGTTAGCATGTGTTTGATGATGTTATAGTGAAAGATGAGACTTGGCAGGATCTGGGCCACTTCCAGTCTGAAAGATGTGAGAAACAGCAGTCTCCCAAGCTAATAAGAATGGTCGCTGTCTGAGGCAGGAAGTGAGGGTCAAAAAAGACCAACACATCACCTTGGCAAATGTGTTGTGCAAGCCCTTTTGTGAGCGTGGGAAGGTGTAGCAAAATACCACAGAGTGAGTGGCTTAAACCAGGAAGTTTGTCACAGTTTGGCTGGGAATGTGAGCTCAAGGTGCCAGTGTGGTCAGGCTCTGGGGAGGGTCCTCTCCATGGTTGGTGGACAACTGCCTTCTCAGTGTGTCCTCACATTCCCAGAGTGCTATGGATCTATGGAATTTGGGTCCTATCCATATTACTTCATGTCACCACCATTACATCCCAAAGACCTTACCTCCTTGAACAGTAGTGATGGGAGTTAAGGTTTCAGTGTATTTCCATGGGGGAACGCAGTTTGGTCTATAGCACTACACTGTTCAGCTGATCTAAAAGTCATTGCCAAACTCCTCTTTCCTAGACATCTTCTACTCCAAGGGTTGAAAGTGTTAAACAATCATTTTCATAGCATCTTCTTAATTGGCAGTCATTGTGTTTAACACAATGATTCATGAGTGGAGTTCTGCAAGAGGAGGGAGGGGGTTCAGGGAAGAAGAGGTACTTTCCTGATAAAAGGAGCAGATGTGGTCAGTCAGGACACTTTTTTCATTCTTTTCCTGCCCTGAATCAGGGTGTGATAGCTAGAGCTGCTGTAGCCATTTTAAAACCCAGAGGCACAAGAGGACTGCAGTGACAGCAGTCTTTCGTCACTTGAGTCTAAAGTAACTCTGATCAGAGTCCATTATCAGACAGAGTGAGAACAAGTAAATGCCTATGTGTATGAGGTTCTGGAAGCTGGATGTTTGGCTTGACATAGATTAATATAGCCTTTGTACCTCTGTGATCACATCTGTATAATGGGAACGTGACAGTGGCTTCTAGTAGGGGAGGTAAGAGTTTTGATGAGCATTGCTGCATACTTACAAATAAGAAGATACAGAACTGTTCTTATACTCTTGAAGCCATCACAGTAATGCCTGGATAAATTAAATCATAAAGCTAGAAGCAAATAGAAACAGACATCTGGCCAAATACACACACACACACACACACACACACATAAAACCAGGAGATTTGAGGTTAGGAGACCTACCTCAAAATGTTCAATGATAAGGAAATGGTGGCTGGGGATTTAGCTCAGTGGCACAGCACCTGCCTGGCAAGCATGAGGTCCTGAGTTTGATTCCAGGTACCAAAAATAAATACATATATAAATAAATAAATAAATGATGACATAAATAAAGACATAACCATTCCATGAAATACATGTGCAGCTATTTAAAATGCATAGAGACCATGTAATATGAGGAAATGCTTATGATCTCAACTTTATAAAAAAGAAATGCAAATGAAATGAAACAACCCAAAATAATTTATGGCCTTCTAAAGTACCCATATCCCCCGTTAAAATATACATAATCATTCCATAAAAACTTTTAATAATTTTAATCTTTTTCTTTTGTACTTTGCTGTATTTTCAAAAGTAATTGCATTGTGCATTAATTATATAAATTACACACACATTTATAATTTATATAAAAAAATTAGTTTATTTTTAAAATATGACTTACATCCGTTGCCCAGAGACAGGTGGAACCTGACCAGTCTTAGCAACACTGCAGGACCCAGAGCCAAGTGCATTAGAGTTTGTTGCAAGCTACCAACAATATAAATATTGAAATATATTGTTGAAATATAACCATATCCCCAGGTGGAAAAGGGAAGGGAGGGAAAGGTTGTGTTACTTGTGAAAACTCCATTTCCCTCTCTTTAAAATTACAAGTTCTAAAAGGGAAGGGAGTGGAGAAGAGAAGGGAGCAAACAAACTGAAGATGTGTTATATACATGTAGCAACCCACCACGGTAAATGTAAATGCTGTGTACTGTAAACAGGTACTAATAAAAATAAACAAAAAAATACCTGCTTTTCCAGGGAGTGCTATGTTCAGCAAATACACTAATGTGTGTGTTATGCTTTGTGTCTCATAAACCCCGCAAAGGTCATTGCGTTGAAGGCATCATTGTTGGTGGGACTTCAAGAATGAGTGAATCATGAGGACTCTAACTTCATCTGGGAATTATCCACCGATGAGCTTGTACCAGAATGGCAATGCTGGTGATAGAAACCGGATTTGGAGCCTAGTGGAAGGAAATGGATTATGGCGCCATGACCCTGAGACTGTATCTGGTTCCTTTCCCTGTACTCTCTGCCTCTGTCTCTTTCTTTCTGCTTCCTGGATGCCATGAGGTGAGCAGCATTCCTCTGTCACCTCTTTCCACCATGATGTTTCTGCCTCACTGCCAACCTGACTCTGGACTGAAACCTCTGAAACCGTGAGCCAAGATAAATTTTTCTTCCTTTAAATTGTTGTTCTCAGGTACTTTATTACTGGAAAGAAAGCTGACTCAGAGTGTCATTTCCAAGTGCCTTGTAAGACATAAATCCCAGAATGTTTAGTGAAAGAAACAGGCTTTGATTTGGCAATCATCATTAAATCCTACCTATTTCATTTAATTTGTGATGCTTAAGCAAGAATATAAGAGAATCTTCCTGACTCTCAGTTTTCAGGTCTAGGAAATAGCCATACTGTATTTCATGACGATAAGACAATTGGAGCATGGTGAATACTCAATAAATGGAAGTTGTATTATCTCAAAAATAATCAAAGTTAGCTGTTCTCCACAGAAAGCCTCCTCAGGAGATAGGAAAAGAAATTCCTTCAAAAACAATTGTAAAGTCACCCGAGTGCTAAGAAGAACAAAGAAGAATTAGACAAGATGCCCACTTCCCCGACCTCCACACCCTGGGGCATGTTTCCAGATCTCTGACCACCCAGACACTTCAGCTGCTTCTCTGAAATATTATTAGAGGGAGGAACAAAAGATTATAGATATGAAAAGAAGTATGGAAAAGAACTCTTCCTTTTTAACTAGTAGAGATTTGGCTGCCGGGAGGATTCAAGACGCCATTGTGCTCCTACATCACCAAATCACATCTTGATAGAGAAGGGACACACAGACTATTGTGTCCAGCTTCCCACCATGTCCATTGATGTGAGCTGATAAATCATTCCCAGCCCCTGTTACCCAGCGCTGGCGAATCAATACATACATCACCATCATCATCATCATCATCATCACTCCCAAGACACCTCTCCAGCTGCATCTGAGCTATTCTTTCCCAAGGATGACAAATTTGCTTGAGACCCCATTGATCACAGCAGGAAGGAAAGGGATGGACTGGAGAGAGAAGCATAAAGGCACAGCAGAAAAAAGAGAAAGTCTGAAAAGGTCTAAACCAGGTGCTCAGACTATCGTCTTAGTATCTACTTGATCATAGGTGGGTGGATTAAAATGATAGACCCCAGGAGATACCAACTCCTTATGTTGGGCTATGACTCAGAGACCTGTCTTAATCAGCGACTTCTTTAGATGATTTTGCATGCCTAAAGTGTGCACCTGAAGAACTTAAAGATCTGTGATTCACTGGTGAAAATCACTAGTAGTGTTCAAGTTTTGTCCTGCTCTCCATCTGTCAGAGGTAAGCTTTGCACAACACGGGGATGCACGCTTGTAGGAATGAGCCAACATCTTTCAGATCAACAACAACAGTGTAGGTCACTGGAATAGGACTATCCTTTGGCTGAGGAAAAGCAGCTCTAAAATTTTAATATAAAATTCAGCCAGGGTGGAGAGGTGACACCGTGGAGGAAGTCCACAGCCTCCCACTCCCAGCCTAAAGTGACAAATGCATAAATTCAGTGGAATCAATCACCTCCAAAGTAACAGATGCAATAGTCTGGTACCTACAGAAGACTGGTGCCTGTGCTCAACAAATAGGGGAAAAATCTGTTGAACAAAGAAAATCAAAGGGTAAAGGAACAAGCTGAAGAAAATAGCACAGGTGAAGCCAGACCTCAGAGATCCTGATTGGTCAGAGGGTCTGCTTTTGCTAAGGCAAAGATTGAAAGTCTCATGACTTCTTTGACTAGAAAAAGAATTGTTCGAGTTGTATTTTTTTCTCTTTTTCTTCTGGTGATGGTTACAAGTCACACTGAGGGTCATCTTTTTCTGGCTCCTTGTCCTTTAGCTTCTTCAAGGTATAATTAAGTGCTAGAAATGCACTTTACTTCTAACTTTCATGGTGTTTTATTTTGAGAGTTACTAAGGCTTGTTCTAAACCACATATTAACTACTCCCAAATGCGAAGTGAGTACATGTTGGATACAGCTAGAACTAGTTTAATATTAAAAACACTTGAGAAAACATAGCAGGTATCTTTCAGCATGATTTACAGAAATTTAAATCTATGGGTGGTTAAAGAAAAATAGGAATTGAGAAGACTTAAAACTAGAAGCAAAATCTCATCAAAATGTGCCTAACACACATACACACACTGTTCCTTTTTACATACAACCTATGCAAGTTTGTTTTTGTTGCCAAAGACACGATTCACTTTTCTGTACTTTGTTCCATTATGATCTTGCTACCTTCATTCTGTATTACAATTTTATATATCATGCACTCTTCTCATTGCCTTCTCAGACTCTTTGTAATCCTCATAACAATCCCTTGATGGACAGATGCTAGTATTATGCCTGCTTCATAGACAGGGGCCCAAATATCCTAAGAGTCCAAAGTCAGCAATCACCCAGTCCGACAGAGCCTCCACACTGTAACCCCAGAGCCACGCTCTGCCACCTCTGTCATGGGGCCACCTGACATAGCAGCAGGAGACAGCACAGTGTGTGTTGCACTTGCAAGCATTTGGAGACAGAAGGAGAAACTCACAGGAGCCTCTCACACTAACAAAGCAATGATTTTCATGGGTTTGATGCCTTTCTTTTTAGTGCTACCATTTTTTTTAAGCATGATTTCAATCCTGCACAATTATTCACAAGTTTTATCATGGAAGAGATATCTCTTAAGTAAATGAAAATACGGCAGAAATTACATATTTGGTTTGAATTCTTGTTTTTGTTTTTAGTGCTGGAGAGAAAACTCAGGGCCTCACATATGCTAGGCAGGTATCCACTACTCAGCTAACCCTTACTCCATTTTTTGTGTGAGTAAAGATACATAGTCATGAAAGAAAAAAAATGGAAAATGCAGAAAAAGCTAACAAAGGATAAAAAAATCTATCATCTTGCTTTTTCATTTGTTTTGTAACATTTATACATGGTTGAGATGATTTTATATCAATTGTATATTATTTTTGCATAATGTCAAAATAAGTTTCAGAATCTTTATACATAATTTAAAATTACTGGAAAATACTATATATCAATATTGGACATTTAAGTTACTTATCTTTTGCTATTATACTTAATGCTTAGGTAAACACTTGTTTATGAAGTTATCTTACATTTTCAATTGTGGATTCCTAGAGTGCATGAAATTGAATGTGTTACCAACACTCTAATTGTTTTTAGAAACTTATCTTTTTGTTGTTAGTAATGTATCACATGAAAATTCTTCCAGATTTCTGTTGATATTTTGTAGGTATAACTATAATTTTTATTAAGTTAATTTTTTGTTAAAGTAAATAATGAGTCTAATTTTAAAAAGGACAAGTCAGTCGGTGGGGTTGGTGAAACAGAGAAACTGCTAGCCCCACCCTCAGTCTATTATTCCCTAGGTTTTGTTGAGGTCTGAGGTTTTACATGTCTAACAAGTTCTCAGGTGACTTCATCCTGATGGTCCAGGAAGCTGTAAAAACCACTGTACAGTGATGTACACCTGTAATCCTAGCCTCTCAGGAGGCTGAGGCAGAAAGATCATAAGTTCAAGCCCAACCTGGACAATTTAGTGACACTCTGTCTCACTCAGGTAAAAAAAAAAAAAATCTTAGGGTATAGCTCATTGCAGGGTGCTTGCCTGTCATGCATAAAGCCCTGATTTCTATCCCCAGTTCTGAAAAAATAAGAATAGAAAATGAAAACCAGTGGCACACAGTGGGAGGGAGCACATGCATTAAGTGCTCTTTTACATACGGGCAGAAAAGAACAATAAGGCAGAGCGAGAAAACCACCTGTTACCTTACCACTACTCACTGGGCTTCTGGGCATCCATACGATCAAGATCACACACACACACACACACACACACACACACGCCTCTTGCAAAGTAATTTTTAAATCACTACACATTGCTGTACATTGAACAACATGTCGGGAATATCCCTCCAGCCACCCAGGAACCATATATACAACATAATTTTTCTAATAAATGCATAGCACCAGTATTCTATGAAGTCAGACAGTGATGTGTCAAATTGTCTTCAGTAACTTATTTTAATTAAATATGTACAGTGTAAGAGTCAAACAATAGAGAAAAATACAAAGGAAAATACACCTCAAATCCCACCCTCCAGCTAACCCTGTTAATAAACTGACATACATTTTTAATTTCATATGTATACATTTGTATACATTTGTAATTTCACATAAATTGAAACAGAAGCTAAGTGCTTACATAACCTGCTTTTTCTGCTTACATAAATTAAGGTTTGGTAAAGCAACAGAACCTCAAAAATCATTGACGAAAACCGGGATTTAGCTCAGTGTCATAAACATTTGCCTGGCAAGTGCAAGGTCATGAATTCAATCCCTGGTACAAAAAAAAAAAAATCATTGGTGAACGCACTACTGGGGATGGAACCAAGGACCTTGCACACGGTAGGTAAGGGACCTGCAGCTGAGCCCAGCTCTTAAGTATTCTTTGATATAATTGTTGCCTGCTCCTCACAGACATGCCAGGTGTATGCCAGGGGTTACATTCATCCTACATTTCATGTATCAGGTCTGCTTTAGGAACAGTGCGCCTGTAATAAGGAAGACACTTTTGTACTAAATCAAAAATTTAGGTCTCCGTCAGTGCCCATAGCCCGGAGGATCTGAAGCCCAGCACATCTGGAGCTCCTGGTGTAGATTCTGGATTTTCTCCAGTAGTCTAGGACTGAAAACACTGATCTCTGGTCTTAGCTGAGAGTCACCAATGGGGCAGCTCTAGAGTGACTCTAGAATGTGCAAAGGGGCTGACAAGCTCAGGGAGGAAAGCAGGGAGGCTCCCAATTTGATCCTGGCCGCCCAGGGGCCATATCCACCTCTCCCACCCCTGCCAGAAAGCGTTCATAGTAACCAAGTACCTTGTGCATTTGTAAAACATGGTTATGCTTTGTTAAAATTTTTCATAACTTTATTAATTCATCCCCATTTTCTAGATGAGGTTTAGTAAGATTCACTGAAATCATGCATGCAAAGCTCTAAGCACGGTCCCAGGACATAGTAGATGCCTAATAAACCTCAGTATCACAGAGAAGAAACAGTGAGAATATGCATGCTGTGGGGTCTCCCCTGGTCTGCCTCCTTCTCTGGATCAGACTACACTGTCATTCTGCAGACAATAATGACAGGACACTAAGAGACGGTGTCAAATCAATGATGAGTCCCCAAATGACAAATCACATTCTTTATGCCCCCAATAGAATCTAATAAAATCCTAATAAAATCTAGTCTAATAAAACCTAGATATTACTCACAAACTCCCCAGTGCTCTGCCTAAAAGTAGAAATTGTCAATATCAAAACAAACCTGAGCCTCAGAAAAGACCCAGCCCACTTGATGCCAGAGGGCACAGGAAGACTCGATCTACTGCACTCTGCTTACCATAAACAAAGGAGGGCACTTCAAACCCCTGTGTGACCCCATCCTGGGAGACATCGGAGATGGTGGCAGTGGCCAGACACAAACTCTTTTTGCCTTGTTTGGAACACATAGGGACAATGTAGCCCCAGTGTATTTATAGAAGTCAAAGAAGTATATATTCAAATAAAAGGCAAGGAGACCTTACGAGGTGTGTCCTCGGGTTTCTCATATTTTTTTTTTCACTGCAGATCTTTAAAAAGAACCAGAAACCATAGCCATCCATGCTAAAGGATAATTGCACAAGCTAATAATTCCATCTGGTCCCATGAAAAGTAGGAGGCTGCGGGGTAAATCATCACATGGTAATGCTCTACATCTCAGGCTTCATTAAAGTGATTTTCCCCAAGAGTCTCCTATAACAGCATGTACAGCACTTAGTCCTGCACCTGAATCATCCTCAGTAATCAATAAATGGAAACGAGTTGAGACCACCCACTGAGCAAGGCAAGACTGCTGGCAGGCAACTCAAGGCTCCTCCCAGCAGGAGGAGAGCTCCTCAGTCACCCTGTACTCCCAGCCCCTGGGGTGGCCTCAGGCTGACAATTGTCTCCAGTCCTCCAAGCTGTTTGGCAGGCGGCACAAGCTCTGCAGGGTCTATCCACGATGACAGAGATATCCCAGCTGAAGAACTGAATTTCACAGGTCTGACACTGACACAACCCATGGAATTCAGTTCTCAAAGCTGAGGATACGCACAGGCTCTTCAGAGATGGCACAAAGGCTTCCTCTCCCGCCTGGCCCAGGCCTGTAAGATACAAGAGAGAAAAGCTCGGTGAATGGGAGCAGCTGCTTCCCATTGCTGGACAGACTTGACTTAGAAGCATCAGGAAGGATATGACCAGCAGCCATGAGTGTTGACAATCATCAAACATAACAGCTGGTCTTTCCAGTCCCAGGGCCCAAAACTCTTGCTTCTCCTCGACGCCAATTCATCCTGAAGTTCTTACCTCCAGCATCACGCCCTCGGCCAGGCCACATGTGGCAGAGACTACCACTTGTTGGTTCTCTCCTCCTTGTCTATTAATAAGAGTCCCTAAATTGTAGCTGGGCACGCGCACGCCTGGCATAAAGACTTCCCTTCCTAGCCTCGCATAACTGAGTTCCGCGTGGGAGCAGAAGCCACACGCTTTCTGCTGTCTTCTTCTCACAGCAGATGTGGTGCAGAGGCCCCCAGGGACCATGCAAATGAGGGCTACTCCCGAGGGAAAGGCAGGCTGCATGCTGGAAGGTCCTTGAAATCATGGGGCTTGCACATGAGCTGCTCGCACCTGGACTCTGACATCAGGGAGCATTCGATTTCCACCCACATGTCCATATGCACACATACACGGTCACTTTCTTAAAACAGAACCCACACACATGTAATTCACCTAAAGTATAAAATTCACTGGTTTTCAATATGTTTGCCAAGTTGTGCTATCTTCACCACAATCAATTTCTGAACATCTTCATCAACCCCAGAATAAACACACACACACACACACACACACACACACACATATATATATATATATATATATATATATATATACATACACACATCCTAGGAGGATTTCCACTCCTAGTCCTGTGTAGCCACTAACCTCCTTTATATCTTATATACAATGAATATGTATACTTTATATGTTTATACATATATTTTTCTCTCATATATACACGAAACATCTAGAATTAGCAAGTATTTCATCTAACATAAATTTCACAAACATGAAACCATGCAATACGTAGTCTTTGCTGACTCGCTCTCTCACTGAGCACAATGCTTTCAGGGCTTATCCATGTCTTAGCTCTTGGTTCAGTAATTCATTCCCTTTCACGGATGAGTACTATTCCCTTGTATGGATATGCCACATTTCGCTTACCCATTTAGCAGCTCGTCGGCATTTGCATTCTTTCCGCTTTTGAACTATTATGAATCCTGCTTCTGTGAACACTCACATACACACTTTGTGTTGACATATGTTTTCATTTGGGGTTGGGGGCTTAGACCTGGGAGTGGAATCACTGAATCATATGTTAGCTCTGTGACTAACCTTGTGAGACTCTCAGAGTGCCCTCCCAGGGGGCTGTGCCACCTTCAATTTCCCACCAGCGGCGTGTGAGAGTTTCAGCTGCTCCACCTTCTTGCCAGTGCTTGCTACTGTCTGCCTGCTGGTTTTAGCCGGCCTAGTGGGTATGGAATTGTACCTTCATGGTCTTTACTTGCATATCCCTGATGGTTAATGACGTTAATTAAGCCTTTTATCATTTGCCTACTGGCCATTGGTATAGCTCTTTTGGAAAAATGTCTATTCAGATCCCTTGCCAATTTCCTAATTCAGTTGTCTTTTTATTATTGAATTATAAGAGTCTTTATATATTCTAGATATAAGTCATATATATTTACTCTGTGGATTGTGTTTTTAACTCTGAGTGTGTGGGGGGGGGGGGCGCGTGCATAACATGGTTTCCAGCTTTAGCACAATGTCTGAATGATGGTAAGCATTCCAGTGATTTGGAAGAAAGGAAAGGAGAAACTTTCAGAGACCATATAGTTTCCTAGATGGAAGAACAGAAAGCCTGAAAGATATTTAGCTGCTGCATAGGGAGATAATAAAAATAAGGAGATAAAAGCTAGAATAGGGCTTTAGTCCCAGCAGGCCTCCTAGCAATCATGAGAACGAGGCAGGCCATGTGAGCATGCTGGACATCAGAGACCTCCTCAAGTAAAGGTCTCTCCTAGTCTAGAGGGTTGGAAATTTCAGCTTCAACCTCCAGCTTTCAGGGATGAGAGAGGCTGAAAGCTGAGCTGAACTGAGTTGTCTAGTGGTTTGATCGGCCACGCCTGAGTAGTGAAACATCCATGACAACCTAGACAGGCAGCATTTGGAGAGCTTCCCAATAGCTGGACGCGTAGATGCGCCTAGAGGGTAGCTAGGTGCCCCAAGGGAGGACCTGCAAGCTATATTCTCCTGCTCGCACCCCTCACTCTATGCCTCTCTTCATCCACATCCTTAGTACTCAGAAGATGCAAACAAACATTTAATAAAAAGTGATGCCACTCGCTCCTATCAGGTACTAACAGGAGCAAAGTGAACTAATATATGAAAACCCATCGCTTGAACATGAACTACCATTGAGGTCCAAGGTCAGGAAGGGAAATCAGCTGAGTCAAGAAAAGGACATGGTGGCAGGTGGCTGTTTCCTGTCCAGGGTGCCTGATGGGATAGCATAGTTCATTTCTCAGTATGTTGCTGATTTCTATCACCATTTGGGGGAGTTGCCTGTTCAGTGTAGAGAATGACACCACTAAATTAGCCCCAAGTCACAGAAACCCTGGGTCCTCCCGCCCACTGTGAATCCTAGACAAGAAATGTGACTGGCACCAAGTGTAGCCCTGAGCAGGGATTATGTCTTCTCCACTCCTGGGGTTCCAGCACCCACCCTGTGCCTGGCACATTACAGATGCATAAAAATCTTATTTAATTGATGAGCAAACCCAATGAGCAGACGAATGGCTGGCTGGGTGGGCGAATGCATGAAGAGAGGAATGAAAACCACGGTATGAACCCAAAGCCGCAGTGCTAATGAGGCCGGCAGACACTGACCGGCCTGGTGAAGGATTCTGAGGTAGCATCTGGACACTCCTGGTGACAGTAAAGTGTGGTGACTAGAAAACAGGACCTGGGGCTCGGCTGCTCAGTTCTGATTCCCACTGAAGTCTGTGACTGCACAGAGCTGAGAAGCAGCAGCTACGTATTCTCACCTCCACCTAAATTTCCATCTATTTGTGTCTGTCACTGTGCCACAGCCACACCTTTGACTCCTGCTCCACACCAGGCTTCGTGTTCCTGTTCCTCCATGGCACTGAGCCAAAGCTCCAGGCATTGTTTAATTCTGGTTGGATCCACACAATTTGGTGATTACAATATAAACGTCTGTTCTGTTCGTGCTGCAGCAGCGATTCCACTGCTCAAAATGATCCACCAGGCGCTCGGTTTCCTCAGGTGACATGTCATGGTTTCTCCTCCCCCCTCAGCTCTGTGTGGCCTTTGACACTTAGCACAGAATATAAATTACTCTCCGCTCTTTCATCTCTCAAAAAAGGCTCTCATGCGGAGGAAGAAAAGCGTGATGTGTAAGGGGAAAAATTGATGGCCTCACCCCAAAGCGCTCCCACCTAGGTGACCGAGAGTTAGGAAAGCCCGCAACACAGAAATCTAAGGAAAAGGGGGCGATGCGTAACATCATAACCCGCGTCTGCCGGTGGCGTCCTAGAATCACACGAGGCACTCTAAATGTAAATCTCACCTCACGCTCACAAAGCCATGCGAAGCGCTACTGGATGAAAAAGAGGAGGAGGAAAAGGAGGGGAGGGCAGAGGAAGAGGAGCTTAGTAGTGAAAAAAAACAAACACCCTACCTCACATGACTCACAGGCTTAGCCATTCTGCCCCACTCTCATCTGCTCTTGAAAATGCAAAAGAAAAAAAAAAATCCTCCCTAAAAGAATGTGAAGACCAGATAAGGTAGCAAAGTACACAGACAAAAACTCAGTGACCCAGACGGCAACAGATAAACTGTACCGAGCCTGGCACCAACGCGAGGGCCCGGTAGAAGGGAATCCTTTCACCGAATACTTCTGCACACCTTGCCGGCTCGGCCATCACAAAGCAGCTGGACCCGAACGTCTGCCCATCACCCACATCTCTGTCGTCTTCCACCAAGACTGTGGTGGCAGCCTTCTGGTCACTTCCTGAGCCCTCTCCTGCCTGTGCAGTCCACCCTCCAAACAGCAGTCTGGGAACTAAGAGATAAGTCTGAGGGAAAGGAAATGAGATTTTTCAAAAAAAAAAAAAAAAACTGACAAAGGATCAATATATGTCATAGACATTGTACCTGCTCCCCACAATGAACGCCATCAGGTGCTACAAACAAGAGGCAAAAAAAAATAAATAAGTAAATAAATGCTAAGTTGGTTTGGGTCCCACCACTTCCCTGAACCCTGAGAATAAAGCCCAACCCCTTGGCATGGCCCAGCCATCGGGCTCCGGCCTCGTGTTCTGCCACCTTCTCCTCCCAGCCGGCCCCTGGCTGTTCCTCAATGCACCAGGCTGCGGCCACTTCCTGGAATTCTCTTCCCTAGGACACATCCACGGTGGCCCATCACTCTGTCTCTTCTCAGAGTCACTCCATGCAGCGCCACCCCCCCAACACGCCACCCAAACAGCCACACACGCCCACATCACCCCGTGTGCGCTCTTCCCCTCGCCAGCTGCCCCTCGCTGCTGAAGTTCATTCCTGAGTCCGTGTCTGCCGTGCACGGTGATGACACGCTTCGTGGGGAGGTTACACCCCTACCCCAGCCTCGCCCCTCCATCCCGTGGTCCCTTTCCCCTTTGCAAATGATCTATCTCCCTGTTTCCTGTTATCTGTCTCTCTATTTTGCTCTTTGATTTATTTCTATTTTGGATTTCTCATATAAAAAAAATCAGGACTTACTGTCCTTTCATAGTAACAGCTGCTTATTTGGTTGCTCCCTGTCTGCCTCGAGGAATACACACTCCCCGGCAGTAGGCACGCTGAACAGAATAATGCCTGGCACAGAGGAGACCGGTTCCCAGCTTGTCGTAATACTCCCCCAAAGGTCCCTCTCCAAATTGTTCCTAACCATCTCCTCTACACAGTTACCATCGCGTGTCTGTTTATCTATCCACGTTCTCTATGTGTAACTGTTTTATACATAAGGAGAGTAAGATCGTTTTACCTGTAAGAGCCAACTTCCATGGCCTTTGGAGGGCACCCTCTCTCCCACGTTCACATTGAAATGCACGGGATGCACGCTTGGATAAATATTTGCTGAATGGATAAAACTCCTGAGGTGAGCAGCCAGCTAGCAGGCAAACATCCTTCAAGGCATCGAGTTGAGCTGGGGAAATTCCAACCTTCCTCCCCGCCCAGCCCCCTCCAGCAGAGCACATCCTGTCAGGCCCGGTAGGGCGACTATCTGGTATTTTTCTAATTCAAGCTCTCAGCTTTTTATTTTTTTTTCCCCTAAGCTTGTTTTGAATCCCAGCTCCCATTGCTACTTCGGATCCTTCAATTCATTTTTCTTCCACTCTCATCAGCACACATGTGAAAACCCAGATAACTGGCCTGCAATTCACCTGCAATTCATTCTCTAATTCACCTGCAATTCATTCTCTCCTACATCCCACAGACCTTCACTGAGTTCCTATGTGAGCCAGGCTCTGGGGACAAAAAGATGACCGTGGTCTAATCCGTGCCCTCTAGAAGCTTATGAACATGTGACTGAGGACAGATGGGAGATGAAGAACAACACGTCAAGTGTCCCCAGACCAGGAGACAAAGTGCTCAGAAAGGACAATTTCATCCCCCAGGTGGACGCTCTGCTTCTACATCCATCCTGGGGAACACAGCACCTGCTATGGGTCAGGCCTGTGTAGGTGCTGGGCCGCAGCAGACAGCAGACAGGCCCGGCCCTGGCCCTTGTCCTTGCAGAGGTCACTACGTGACAAGCGAGACAGGCAGCCCACTGATGGACCAGCAAGTGAGTTCAGATGCGAGAAGAACTATCCATGCAGAAGCCCAAGACCTTCTGAAGCACTTGAGGTTAGGAAGAGTGAACTTGAAGGAGAAATGCCCAAGGAAAGCAAGCTGCAGTCTGGTGAAGACTCAGGGAAAAGAGACCCAGGTTTAAACTCTCAAATAGGACGGAGCGGGCACCTGAGGGGGACAAAGAGGGGAACAGGAGTGGTGCAGGGCAAGGGAGGGCCTGGCAGGCAGTTTCGCGTTGGCTACAAAACACAGAGCAGGCAGAGAAGTCAGATTTTTTAATGGCTGTTGTGGTAAGAGGAGGATAAGGAACAGTTTTCCACATCCATCCTCTGATCATGAGATTTAACACACGACCCAGTGGGGCCTCCGCGTACCATCCATGCAAGTCATATGAGACTGTGAATTCCTCCGACATGGAGATATTTTCTAAACCTTTAACCCCTTAAACAACAGTGCACCTCATACGGCCAATAATTCCAAAACACGTCTTCAGTTATTGTTTTTGTGATAATAAATTTTGGGCTTTTTCTCTCCTCCTCCCTGCCCTCAAACAAGTCCCATCTCTAACTTCATGAGGGGCTCCTTTCTGACCCTCATCACCTCCTTACCCTCTCCCTAACTGAGCTGTCCTGCTCGGAAGGCCACTCTCAGATGACCATCCCTCAAGCTTGCTGAACAACCTCTGTGCTGTGTGGAAAGTCGGATCCAGGGGTCATGAGGCTCTGCAGGGTGACCTGTGCCTCGCTCTGGTCTCTGACCCCTTCTTTCACTTGTACCTGGCCACCCAGGCCCTCAGCATCCAGAACCTCTGTCTCTGTCTCTGGTGAGGCCCTGGCTGGCTCCTCCCTGCCGAGGCAGCTGTGAGCCAGAGCGCGTTCTCAGTGGAATGGAGACCAAAACAGAACAACTCGGCAAAGTCACTGCCTCCCTCTTACCAGAACATACTCTGTACGGGGAGCTACTTCGTCACCTTTGGGAGATTTGTAATCAGAATACACAGAAGCCAAAGAGCAAGATGAAGCTCTTTTAGCCACTAACCATTTACATTTATCCACACACACGATCCCAGCACAGCTTCGCCCCAGCACAAAGCCCTGGAAAACTATAGTTGTTTTAAAACAATAAAAAGCTAGCTTTTCCTTCAAGAACCATTGTGTAACTCTATCTGGCAAATGCATAATTTGTCCTATGGAAAAAAAAAATCCCACACCTCATTTGATCGAAGTTGTAATAGATATGATTTTGTCAGGGCCTCCATCTCTTAAAAAAAAAATACTAGCATGACAGTTTGCTCTTGCCAAATAGATGTATAGAATGAAGTTTTTCATATGTGACACTTTTAAGAAAAATATTTAGCTACTATAATCTTATAAGTTTAATATCCTCTCAAATAATATAATATTTAATATCCTCTAAATTAATCCTGGTGTTCCAGTTCACTCTCAAGCTGTGTAAAGAATAAGCCTGCAAAGTGCTTGCTATTTACAAGCCCCTTAAATATCACTTTATTATAAATTTTTTTAATTTAATTTAGTATGCATAACTACGTCATTTCGATCTCTGTACATAACTTTCGGAAAGCTGGAACAGACAGGAAAATGTTCACGAAGCAGAGTCAGCCGGGCAAAACTGCGGGTGACCCTCCGGGGTTAAATTTGGCCAGCGCTTACTGTAAAGGGAAGCCCTCTCACCACCCTGCGGGAGAGCAGAGTCTTCACAAACCTTGATTCAACAAGTGACAGCAGTTCCCATCTCTCCTTGCCGGTGCCTCTTGGCTCTGGGACCCAGATCCGCACAGTGCCTGGCACAAAACCTGCTTAAAAACAGACAGTGACTGGTGGCTGGGTCACCAGGTGACAGGAGCAGGTGATACTTCCACCCCTCCATGGCCAACGTGGCACTCGCTTCCTGTGCCAACAGGGGCTTCTAGATTCCATACTTCTCTCTCCGCTTTCTTGACCCATGTCTTAGATCCACTCCCTTGGTAGTTTTTAAGGTACCACTCTCTGGTCTAGACGCCTCGGAAGGCTGTCACCTCCTGAAAGGCTTCTCTTGTACCTTCCCACTTTCATGGCCTTTGATGTTCATTCCAACATCCCGGCTATAATCTTTAGAGGCACAAAATGTCACCTTTGACCCAAGTGTATCCCCCTGCTCCTGGGCCACTCGAATAAATAATAATCCTCATTACAACATAAAAAGATGCATATATATCTTATTATGTGCCAGCAACTAGGCTAAATGAATTATACTACATGGCAAAGCTGTGAGGTTAAGTACTATTATCATTATCAGTGCCATCTTTGTTTTTAATTGAAAAGTAGAGTCTCACTGTATAGTTTAGGCTGGCCTCATACTCATGATGTAGCCCAGACTGGCCTTGAAATGCCAATGCTCTTGCCTCAGCCTCCGAGGTGCTGGGATTGCAGGTGTGTGCCACCACACCCAGGCTCATATCATTCTAGAGATGGGAAAAATGCAGCACCAAAGGCTCCATGGCATGGCCAAGGCCCCGCAGCTGCAATTGGAGTACGAGCATTCTGGCTGCCAACCACTGTGGCTCAGGGACTAAGCAAATGAACTCAGCACTACCAAGACGGTCAGCAACAGCCTCACCAACTCTACAGCCCCCAAGCCATGGGCCACGGAACACCCCTCTCCTCTCCAAACCCAGCCCTGGTTACACCAGAAGATGGAAATAGCCCACAGGACAAAGGCACAGACCCACCCTCCGCCAGATCTTCTCACGAGCCGGAAAGAATTATTCCCTCGAAGGGGCTCTCGGGCAACCTTAACAGCAACAATACTGGTTTTGAAAAAGCAGCTACTACAAAAGGGAAAACAAATCTGAGTGACTAAGTCATCTGAACTGCTGGAAAATGAGTTTTGCTTCTACCCATCCCTTCACTCTGAATTGCAAGATGATGGTGTGGTTTATAGCATTCCCAAAGCCATTAAGCTAATGAATAAAGTAAATCCTCTGCCTTTTTATCCCAGATTTCTGTCTTCCCCACTGTCATTACCATCTTGCTTGGAAAAGCATCTCTGGATCTTTCTATGGCTCCGCAGAGTTGATTGTCACTTAAAGGCCTGTTAACCAAGCGGGATTGCTGTTCAGTAGCTGCAAATAAAATTCACATGCAGCGCAGATGAGTTTATCATGGGAGCTGATTAATTAGCAGTTACAGAGCCCTGAAAACAGAGTTCCATTTCATTACCATAGACATGTAATTTTTGGTGAATATTGTTGTGATTTAAATACATTTGCTCCAAGGATGGGGAGCATATGGAGGTAAAAGAGGAACGATCATCAGGAGAAAGATCAAATATAAAAAGGTTTTTATATAAAAAGGATTGTTTTTTAAATAATGGAACAATTGGTCTTTCATCGTCCTGGTCTGGCCTGCCAGGCTCAGTTCCCAGAGCTGTGCTTTTCATGTGCACTAGTTCATTTGGTGCCACACCATGGCAGGACTTAGGCACCATTACTGTTTGCATCCTGCATGGGAAGAAATGGAGGCGCGCACTGAAAAGCATAGCTCAAGTTAACACTTGGCTCACTCCAGAGCAGTAGTTCTTAACTGAGGACATTTGCAGTGTCTGAAAATATTTGTGATTGTCATGTGATTGTGGTCAACATCTTTGAGTATCCCAAGTCTGGGTGTATCTAGTGGGTCGAGGGTAGGGTTGCTGCTATACAATGCATAATACACCCCACAGACACACACACAGCAAATGTACCATCCCAAAATGTTAATAGTGCCAGACTAGAGAAATCCTACCCCAAAACCAGCTTTTTGCTATTGTGAGGAAGGCCTAGCTCAAAGGTAAGGGCATAATGTTTAAGAGGTAAGCCACCAATGATCACTGTGCATCAGCTGTGTTATTTCCATGCAGGTCACCTCTGCAGCGAAAGTCTACAGACAAGATTGATAGTACTCTTCCTGCTTAAATCCTGTATTTTACCTCTTAAAACTTCTAAGTGATTGCAGGTTCTCTATCAAAAGCCAGAAAATCTCCAGAAATAATTAAACATGTGGCATTGGGCCAGAAATTCCAAATGCGTCAATCAAATAAAAACAAGATTCAAGAAGCTATCTATGTACATGCTGAATTTTAGGACTAGGTAAAAATATTCTTTCCAAGCCAAGGAACTAATCGGAAAATAACACACAGAGAGATATGTATTCATTCATTGTTTTAGCTATGCAATTTTTTTCTATAAACCTAAAAGGATCCTAATATTGAAAGCTTATTTCTTACAAAGCAGAATGAAAATTTAATCTATAGAAGAAAAATTAACATCAGATCTGTATCACATCATATGTAAAATATATATCAGATGGATATACGGAAATGCATATAAACAATATAACAAGAGCTTTAAAAATAAATGAAAGAATAAATCTTTGCAACCACTGAAAAAGACTTTCTGACAAAAGTGTCTTGTTTTGGTCTCAGCCTCAGTCTTTATGGAAAAAAAAAAGAAGAAGAAGAAGGCTTAAGACTCTGTGGCCAAACAACTCAAAGAGTATCAGTTCAGGAAAGAAATGATCAGAAATGTTTTTGCATCTTTCCTGTGGGAGAAATTCCACAGCCAAAGAGAAAGGACAGTGGGGGACACCCATGCACATTCCACTCTGGTAGGCTGAGGTAGAAATTCACCTTCCTTCTCTGTTGCTGGTGTCGCTGGTTAAAGGAAGTATCTGATATCTTAGAAAGGCAATGGAATGGTATTTGCACGTAGGAGCATAATTCTGCTAGAACATAATTCTGCTAGAACAATGGACTCTTTTGTTAACCTTTTTTTTTTTTTTTTTTTTTTTTTTCAGTACTGGAGCTTGAACTCAGGGCCTGGCACATACCGGCTAAGTCTACTGACTACTGAGCTGTATCTCAACCCTTCTTTTTAAACTTGAGACAGTCTCACTCAATTGCTCAGGACGGAATCAAACTTAATGATCCTTCTGCTTCAGCCTCCCAGGGTGCTGATATTCCAGGCATACAGCATCACCTGGCTCCTTTCTTGATGTTTTAATGCCTGAGCTAACCTGAGGGACATCTTCTCCTGCAGTGAAAGCAGCTGGTTCCAAGGATTATAGCCAGACAACTGCTGATCTCTGTAGAGCAGGCTGACCCCAAAGTACGATCTTCCCCAGGATCCCAAAAGAAAGCTAGAAAATATGTTCAGCTCCAAATCCAAAACTCTGGAATTAGTATCCCTAGAGATCTGAAGAATTTTATGCCCATGCCTTGAAGATGGAAAGGAAAGGGAACCTAAAAAAGAATTAAGATGCACCTATTAAACTAGTTCCCCAAAATAAAGGTAATCATTACGTACAGCAAACATATCCTAATAAAAAGAAAAATCTAAAGAAAATGAAATATTCACGCAGATTTGAAAGATTAAAGCACAAGGCCTCCATAGCAAACAATTAAAAAATACAAGTCCAAGACAGTCATTTTTTAAGCATGAACTTGTATCTTTTGTCTCAATAGGAATGTATGTAAATAGTCACATACTTAAGGATGTAAGGTTTTAGCAGAGTAAGGAAGTTGGGAAGGATCTATAATACAGTGATGGGACAAGGCCTTCTGGCCACCCCTTTCACAGTGTATCTATTAAGTTGTTTTTCCCTCTGATCTTTCCTTAGAAAACTAAACACTCTTTTCTGAAGAAAAGATAATAAATAACAGGTAGAACAGTAGCTGAGCCAGCCTGGCCTGGGAAGAGTCAGATGTAAGTTTGAGCAACTCTTGGCCAGTAAGGCCTGGGTAGATCACTTGATCATTTGATTCTCAATTCCTTACTCGGCGAATACACACAACTGATGGACCCAACAAATATTAAATAAGCTCTCATAGAATGTGCCAATTTGCTGTCAGAAATTTCATGAAAAATTACGTAACATGGCACAGGAAAATGGTTTCCAAATTATAAATCATAAAAATATTTCATAAGTTACTGTTGAAAATAAAAATAACTTCTATCATTAAGACTAACCCAGTATTTTGTACAACTAATAAGCACTTAAAAAAAAAAAAAAGACTGAGGCTGAAACCAAAACAAGACACTTTTGTCAGATTGTAGAACATCCAGAAGGAGTGATCACTATTACAATTCAAAATGTGCCCCAAAAATGGCTTTTAGGGACTGTACCCCAAGAATATAAGTTGCTGACAGAGGAAATAAATGTTTACTACAGATTTAGCTCGAAGGGATCACTAAGTGAGCGGACTCCACAGAGCTGATCCAGCTCACACTGATCCCAGGGAACCTCTGGGGAAAGTGAGACAATGGGAATTTGGCGATGAGAAGAGGACAGAAAGCTCCATGGAACAGTCCAACCCCTGCCTCGCCCCATCCCACGCTGGGACCCCGTGGTACCCTAAAGTGCAGACCAGATGCCAAGGTTCCACCCTAACAGACCAAGCAAATCCAAACAGCCCGAGCAGACCCTGGGCTCAAACGCTCTGCCTCCCTCCTGGGCTCCACCACCACGGATCTGTGCACCAGGACAGCAATGAGACTCTACGTGAATAAGCGAAGTTCATTCTGCTCCAAAGCCCACTCTCAGCATCTCGGAGACAAAAACATTAGCCCAGTGCTGCAATCAGAAGGACCTGGAGCAAAACGGAAGTCCAACAGGCACAGAAAAATGAAACGATGTACATAGAACATGAAGGCCTCACATAACTAGAAAATACAACAGTGGAGCCCACCAAACCTTCAGGAAAGAAAAGCTACACTCTTCACCCATTAACACAGAGCAAGGGTGGTATATGAAAAAGATCATTTTAAAGCCTAAAAAAACAAAACCCCTTAATATCCAAAGATAAGACTAAATGAGATTAAAAAGAGGAACACAAGGAACAAAGGGTAGCAGCCATAATCCCCCAGCCCCAGAAACACCATGTTTACCGTGCAACGTTTTCATGTTATTGTCACTGCAAGACAGTTTGACACCTTGCTAAATAGGGGCCACAGTCTACCACACCAGGGTTTAAAACATATTTTATGGCCTATCTAGGCTCTAAACTACTTCCCAATGCCACCCCACCCTGAAAAGAAAAGAACAAAATGTTAAAAATATTTTCCTTATGGAAGTGGACGCAGGTCTTAACTAAAGTGCTGGAAATATTTCCTAGCCCCTGACAAAAAGTCTCACCTACTTGCACTCTCATGCCATTCAGTATGCCTTCAACATTTTGATTATATCTTTAATGTGCCATTTACTCTGCAATAATCCACTGTTCAAAAGCCTGCTGCCTCTCAAGCAGACGATAAGTACATAATAAATCACCTTGCAATGATTTTTTTCCTCTAGCGCCTCCTCACAGTGAGCTCCTAAAATTTCATTTTACTTTACCTTTTCCAGTTCAGCCGCCCTTTTCCCCTCTTCATTTTGCTCCTGTCCACCCAGCCCACCCCTCTGGCCCGGCCTCCTGCTCAGATTTTACCACTCCAATTGGTCTGCCGCTGCCACCCTGGGGCGGAGAGCGCTGTCTAGGGTCTCAGAGAAAGAGCATCTTTCTGGAGAAAGGCTCTGGCCCACTGGGGTAGAGGAAGGCACCCCTAGGCCTATTTGCATATGCTTTTATTCCATTTCCACACCCTGCACGCTAACGCTCTCTGGAAAGTCCCTTCTCAATTCCCTCCTAGTGGCACTGAGGGAGGAAGAGGCTGGGCCAGAGTGGAAGGTTCCATCCAAGCAGTGTCAGCGTCTCCCTGGGGGAAGCCTCCAGCTCCCTCCTGATGCCCACAGGGTCCAGACCAACACCAGTGCCAATGGGGACCCTGTCCAGCCCCAGCCGAGAGCTGCAGGCTGCTCTGGCCTGCACGCTCTAGAGAGCTCCTTTGCAAGATGTGCACATCTCCAGCCTCCCCCGAGGAAGTTCTGGTCAGGCGCTGGTCCCCAGGCTTCCTGTCTGTACTCTCCACAGCCCTGTGGGGAAATCCCGAGACCTCTATCGGCTGCCCAATGAGCCAGTTGGCTTTTCAAGTATGCGCAGGGCTGAATTTCGGCCAAAACCTCAATGTATCGTTAACCGAAAACAAATAAATACCGTGTGTAGGCTGGGGGGTGGGAGAGAATTGGCCTTTAGGGTAAGGATCAGGCAGAAAGCCCTTTTTTTGTTGCTGAGGATACAAGAGGTCTGGATCTGCTCCACATTTAAACAAATGGATGCTTTGAACAGTAAACTGACTGCTTGGAGTGAGCAAAGGCCCACCAGGCTGGAGAGTTAGAAATCTCTTCTCAAGCACGCTGCTCCAGGGCAGCATGGAAATTCAAGGCAGGCTTGAGTCTCAGCGGGCACAGGGCAAGCTCCGTTTTGGTGATGCCCTGCAGTCTGAGGATTGTTCACATGCATGTCTTTCCTAACCCCTCAGCAGCTCTATCAGGGAGCCGGTATTACACTTCCCGTTTTGCTGATCCAGAATTTATCCTCGGTGAGGCTAGGCGGATTCGCCTAAAGTCACATTGTTAGTAAGATGCCTCCACTGGTGGCCTCTTTTGTTCCATTTTCCAAACTGGAAAGGCCCTCGGAAGGCGCAGCTGCAGATTCAGATTCCCACTCAGGGTCCGTATCGTGCCTTCCCTGTGAAGTTTGCCCATGGATAGAAACGAGGCAGTTCAGCATGTCACGTCAGGACCAGGTAGTTGTGTTTCTGGCCCCACCAGAGAGCACTCCTTGTCCATCTCGTGCGCTTCCAAAAGAGTTGTTTGAGCTTCTGTCATAGATAACTTTTCAAATGTTTACTGAGCACCTATTACATACCAGACACTATGCAGGCATACAGGTCCTTATTTAACCCTCCCCGCAACCCCCCAAAAGTAGGTACTATTCTTATCTCAAGATTACAAATGAGGAAACTGAGGCTGAGAGATTTAAAATCATGCCCAAAGTTTCACAGATAGAAATGAGTAAAGCCAGGGTTTTAAATTATCTTTGCTGTCCCCAAGTTTCTGATGGCCCCACACACTGCATTACTTTACCCCTCAGAAGGTCCACATCACAGCTATTTCTTCACATGAGATTCTGTCCCTCTGCAAAGGGAGCTTCCTGGCCATGTAGGCTGCTGGCCCCAGTCTCAAAGTCCTGGCTTTGAGCAGACCACACACTAATTAGCTCTGCTGAAGCACTGGGAGGAAGCCCAGGGTGTCCGTGAGAGTTCAGAGCACGCCTAACCCATCCCATGTCAGATTAAGGAATAAATGACCTATTTGTGAAGCTATATAAAAGGTCATGAGTTTCAGCGTGTCAATTGGTGGCCATCCTGCTTAAAGAAATCTGAACCCATTTGGATCCATTAACTGGGGCAAGACTCAAATGGAATAAACCGGAGGAACTCAGGCCTGGCTGGTTTCTGCTAACAAGTTCATTATCCGTTCCAGTCCGTTAACTTCGGCCCTACAGGCGCCTTCACAACACCTGGGGCTCATTAGTACGGTTTTCCAGAAACAGTCAAGTGGATGCTTGAAGCCAGGATTTAAATAGCTACATGCTATATGCACATCTATTGTCTGCATTTTGCCTGGGGAAGAATAGACTAAAATCAATAAGAAAACCTTTCATGGATGCTATATGAATTGAGCCTTGTCCTTTGATAACCAAAATTTGTGTAATATTCTTATTTTCTTGAGGTTGGGGAGGGTGGAGTGAGTTTAAATACACAGCTCATAGAACTTACAAGACGTGCCAGACTGTGCACTTTGCCACTGTCCTCTAATCCTTATCAGATGGGTTTTACCATCTCCATTTTACAGATGAAAATGCACAGAGGACAGAGGCTCAGAGAAGTTAGTTTACAGAGTCAGGAGCTGCTACAAGGAGGATTGTTGTATGTCTATGAATCTTCTTCTGGTTCAAGAATGCTGTTTTCTGGGTGAGAAACCCAACCTAAATGCCAGGCTGCATTTCCTAGGTATAGATGCTCAGAAAAGCAAAACTCAGTGGAGTTGTTGCCTCTGAGCTATTTTCAATTCTGTCACAGGGAGGTAAACTTCAATACTGATATGAAGATTTTATGAGCCCTGAATTGTTCTCAACTCCAAGTGGCATCACCTTCTTTTTCAATATCTCATTCCTCACTCTCCTCCCCTTCGCTGGTGTATTAGGCATTTCAAAATATACCCATATCCCACAGTAGTAAGTGTGGTAAACACACAGGCTCTCCGTAATGTTGCATAGCACTGAGTTAATTCAAATTATACCTAGCAGAATTAGGAACCCCCCTCCCATAGAGGTATGATAACGTGGATATAGGAGTTAAAGTTGATAAATTAATACAATGTTATAAAGTTGCATGTAAGAAAAACTGACTAAATTTCCATCAGCTTTGATTTTATAGTTGCTTTTTAAAATTTTTATTAGCATATATCTGTAATACATAATAAATATATTCATTATGGACCTTTTTGAATTTCAGAGCCAACCATTTTTTTTCTTTTACCCATGGCCCCTGCCCAAGTTCCTAATGTTATATCTGTTCCGTGTTTAAGGTGTGATTTTGCTCCAGGTCTGATGTGCACACACAGGGGACTTGAGAATCTTGCCATGGCTCACCGCTGATGTCACAGGGTGGGTTCAGAGATACGTAAATGTAAAGCTAGAAAGATGACCCCCATTGTGCCCCACGTGAGATGTCTCCACCTGGGTTCTTTGGTCCTCAGAACCTTTGATACGGTACTTGGAAACTGTGACATAGTTGGCTGTGAAAAATACCTATGAACGTCATGACAATGCTTTTGTTTTCAGCCCACTCGGTTGCTGAGCTGCTTGGGGCTCTTGAACCCAGGAAATTCCCCAAATAAACAGCTGCTGTCGGGCTGAGGGCTAGAGCTGGTACCTTGATCAATTCTGCTGGGCCTGGGGTTCGAATTCAGCTCACCTTTGACTCTGTGTGTTCAAGGGGAGGTTAGACCCTTGCTGGACTACCTCTGTGCAAGGAAAATGGCACGTACCACATCCCCTCTGCCCCAGGCGCTGCATACAAAGAATAGTGATCCTTGGAGACGTCCCTGTTGGCCACCACACATGCTTTCTTCCCCATTCATCACAGCACAGGACTGTCTGGCATGCAAACCTTTCACAACGCTTTTCACCTTTCATCTGTGCAAGACTGGTCTTACCAGCCAACCTACACATGTGTAAATACAACAAGGAGTAGCCAAAAGAAGGCCTAGCCAGGCATGGTGGTGCACACCTGCAATAAACGTTGTTCAGAAGGCTGAAGCAAGAGAATTGTGAGTTTGGGGCCAGCCTGGACAATAGCAAGACCCTACCTCAAAATACAACCTAATAAAGAGCAAAATAAAAGACAGATAATAGGAAACAGGAAGATAGATCTTTTGCAAAAGAGAGAGTGACCAATAGAGAAAGGGAGGGAAAAGAAGAGAGAAGGGAGGAGAGGGGAAGGAGATGGAAAAAAGAATGAAGATGTATTATATATATGTACCAACTCCCAGAATGAGTATAATCATTTGTTCTGCAAACATAAATAAAGTGTTTTTAATTTTAAAGCAATATAAAAGGAACTTGGGGCTGGGGATTTAGCTCAGTAGCTTAAGCATCTGCCTGGCAAGCATGAGGTCTTGAGTTCAATCCCTGGTACAAAAAAAAAAATATATATATATATATATATATATATATATATATATATATATATATATAGATATAGATATATAGATATATGGAACTTGGATGTACAGTGATAACCATTGTCAAACTCAATTCATTCCAAATTCTTGTTCAAACACTGAAAAGTTTGAGAACTAAATACATTTTTTTTAACTCATAAGAAATATTGGAAAACAAAATCATTGGTTCTGAGGCTCAAAAACTTACACTGATCAATTCATTTTTCCAGGACTTTAACAAATTTCATGATTTCTTTATCTCTATGGCGGTTCTCCCAGTTTTCTTCTTAGTTTCTCTCCTGGTGTCTCTAACGTGCTTTGGAGTCATGGCTAAGATATCTTACACAAATAAAGTCAAAAAAAAAAAAAAAAAAAGCACAATGACAAATGTTTTACCGCACTAACGTGAGCATCTTATGTTGTCTGGGTGAGGGCGCCCAGACTGAGCTGTCAGCCCTCTGCATCTGCAGCCACATAGGACCCGTGACTCTCTTTCAGCCTGTACTGGTTTTTTTCAAGTCTGATTTTTGGCTGGACTATCAAGGAAAGTTACGAAACACCACACAGAATTTTGTTGAACTTCACTGTTCATGTAGTGAGAAGTTCATGCTTAGAGCTATTGACAACTCAAATATCACTGTAAGTTTTTTAATTTTTTCTCTTCTTTTTTTTTTTTTTTTGGTACCAGGGATCAAACTCATGACCTTGTGCTTGTCAAGCAGGCACTTGTGCTGCTGAGCTAAGCCCCCACCCTTACAGCGCTGTAATTTGATGGTAGTGTCCCTCTAGTTTCGATGGGGGAGAGGGTCCCAGGCCTTAGGTTCTAGCTGGGAAAAACTAACTGCCTTTCTTAGCACATTTCTAATAAAATCAGGAATAACACCTATCTGACAAAGTTGTGCTAAAGATTAAATTTATCTTAATAGCAAATAAAGTACCCAGCATAATCCATGGTCCATAGCATATAGCAGAAAGCTCACCTATTATTTATCTTCCAGAGAACTGGATGTCAGAAAAAGAAATTATACCACACTGCTGATATCTATTACCCAGGAAAACAATAACAATGCCAGTTGCACTCCTGTGTTCTGAAAGTCCGAAAACTGAAAATGTATGGATACCATGGGAAACTCTGCATTTCTGGACATGGAAACAAAGGAAATAGACTTGTATTTGTCCATTTGTTGTTGCTACAACAAAATACCTGTGACTGGGGGCTTTATTTAAAAAAAAAAAAAAAAAGGAACACCCAGTATGGTGGCACAAGCCTGTAATCCCAGCAGTTGGGAGGCTGAGCAGCAGGATCACTGTGAGTTCAAGGCCAGCCTGGGCTGCAAAGTGAGTTCAAGGCCAGCCCGACCTGCACAGTGAAACCCTGTCTAAAAATAAATAGATAAATAAATAAGTAGTTTTTAAAAAATATTTTATGTAGCTTAAAATTTTGGAAGCTGAAAACCCAAGATGGAGTGGGTCCATCCATTCAGCCTCTGGCAAGGACCCACTTGGCTGCTTCACCACACGGCAGATAGCATGGTGGGAACACACAACACATGAGAGAGGGAGGGAGAGCAAGGGGAGGCAGGGGTCCAGAGAAGGGGAGCGTTGCCCTTTCGTGACAATCCACTCCTGAGAGAACTCAGTGCGGGGGGGGTGAGGCCCCATGACCGAATTACCTTCCCCTCAGCCACCTCTGCTCTGGAAGTTTCCCCTACCTCTTACTATCACTACCCTGGGGACAATGCCCTCTACATGAACGTTAGGTGACTAAGTAAACCCAACCATAGCAAGGCCTAGAAGGGAAGTGTAGCGGCCCCACCCTGAGAAGCTGCCTGAGGCTCACGGGCACCAGGAGTCAGTCTTCACACTAACACTGACAATCCCACCCTCCGGGAAGGAAAACAGGACAGACAGACTCCACCAAAAGGGGCACCTCATCCCAGGAGCCTAAGGAAATCACCGATAATGAGGCCAAAGCTGGAGCCAATCAATGTTCAGAGTGAAGCCCTTTGAGCATCAAAATACTGGCAACAAGCCTAATGGTCGGCAGTAGGGAACGGGTTAAGCAAATGACAGTGCTTCTGTGGAATGAGCACATTTACTGTTTAAAACGGTGATGCCAAAGAATGCTTAAGGACTCTAAAAACCCTCTAGCCGACTTGAAAAGGGGAAATAATACTACAAAAGCCTTGTGATTGGCCTCTAATTTCTTGAGAAAAAGTCAGTGCAACACACCAAAAAGATGAGCAGCAGTTTATAAAAGGGAAATGGAACTAAATGGGATCTTTCTTACCTTTTCTCAACTGTACTTTTTCTAACAAAAAAAAAAAAATTTTAATGGATCACATCTTACAAAGAGAAATTTTAGTTTAAGAAAGAGAAGAGAAGAAAAAAAAAAGGAAGCAGAGGCAGTCAAAAGCAGAGTTTCACAAGCATCTTTGCCCAAGCTGCGTCTTCCTCTGCCAACTCTCTGCTCTGCCCTTTCAGAGCTGGGGGAATAGTGGGGCAGCATTAGCCTTGCTTCTAGTCAAAGATTACAGATAAAAGACTAGGAATTCACAATCAGTATATATGTGTAGATCAAAGATAAAGTGCACTCTAAGGGTAACTTTAAACAAAAATTGCTTTGTCTTTTCCGTGTACTCATAAAAGCATGAATGTATCCTGAAACTACCCGAAAGCTTTCAGCAGAATAGAATGATCCAAAGATGGAGAAACAACATCAGCTTCAAAACGCATCTCTTGGGTTTAGGCCACGTAAGGCAAACAGCATGAGAGAAATGATTTCGAGAAGGAGGACCACATGTAGGTCCCAAGCTACACTTGATAAAAAGAAAAACAAAAACCGCATGCCATAGTGTTTCTATAGCGGACCAGCGGGGCTGCCAAATGGGCCACCTGCTTGCTAAGGTCCTCCCTCTGTTGCATCATGCTGGAGGATGAAAAAATAGTGGTAGCACATCCAGTTAATATTAGGGTTAAATGAGTGGACACATGTCAAGAGTTCACAGCCCCTTCAACAGGCCAATGGATGTTTAGTGTGTACTTGCTCCGCAGCACCCATTCCTCTCCCTAACACTCTCCCACCCTGCTTTGTGAAATTATCATCCTCCTCAACTGTGTTATTTTGAGGTGGAAATGATCCTACTCTTACCTCCAAAAGTGGGCAGTGATTGGTTTAAACCACCCTTTGCAACAGTAATGACTGTTCCAGTAAAGTGCCATGACCCACGCGAGACCAGTATGAGAGGAGCGATTCTGAGCTGGTGAAGTGTCTCCAGGAAATACTCTTTCTCCTCCCGCAGATGGTGCATAAAAATGTGGGGCTGGCAATGGCCACAGCCCTTCGGCTACCACAAGGGTGAGTCTGGAGCTCTTAGACAGACTCAGGTAAGTGCTGAAAATAAAGCTTGTGGTAACAGTGCTGGGGTCCCTGGATCCAGCCTCTCCTGATCTTATCTCCTGATGCACATCTCAGTCATATGAAACAGTAAAGCAAATGTACTCTTTTGCAACTTGCATGAAAGAAGCCCTAATTGATTTGCTTCTCTTGAGATGAACAATTCTTTGTATCTCTTTCTCTACAAACGACTTAAGTCCCGAGTGTACTCGACATCAACAGAATTTGGTAGAGAGTTGAATCTCACACTGTATGAGGAAAATAAAAGCAAATTTAGCCTGCTGCTGCCTTCACCATTTCCCCCTCAACTATTTCAGCCTTCTGCCCCCATTTCCAAGTTAGCTGCCAAAACGAACAACTGAGGCCCCTGAAGTAAGAAAAACATAAGAATTATATCAATGGGTAAAACTCTGTGTTCTACATATATGTGTGTATATCTTTTAATCCAGTAACTACTCAAGAGGAAGGAAGGCAAGAAATGCAACTTGCAGCCATGCACTTACCCATTTTGTTAAGGTTATACCACAATATGGATGTTCTAGGAATTCTGTGATGAGTTACCAAGAGAAAGTACACTGATCCCACAGCTTTGAGTCACCTCCACACTTAGGCCAGCTCCTCACATCTAACGTATGACACATTTTTTATGTGAAGCAACTTTCATATGTGCTACACAGATCAAACCACAATAGCAACCCTTTACTGAGCACCTACTATCCACCAGGTACCTTGCTAGGCAATTTGCATACATTCTCTTAGATCATTTATGTCAGAGCCCATCTTCATAGTAAGTGCTGACCTTCCATTCCTATAGAACAAAAAATGAGGTCGGGCAACTTGCCTTGGACCTGGCAGATAATAAATGCTGGTGCTAAGATTAGAACCCGCACCTAATACATAAAAGACACAATGAGAGTGAAACACACATCACATGAATGTCACTAGATGTGTAAAAAATGATGTGGTTACAAGCTGTAAAGGTCAGGGGTGAAGATATTTAAGGTGGGAGGCTGTGCGATGTACAGGAAAAAGAGAACAGGAGTTTGCATAGCTCTGCTCTATCAAGCTGCATGACTGCAAACCAAGGATTCATTCATGCATCTGTTCGACAAACACTCACTAAGAGACCACTGTGCACTTAATTTTCAACAGTAAATGAAGCAACCATGGTCTTTCTTCTTGTGAACTCACAAGCTTGTGAAGATAATAGAAACGGAAAGATCCCAGCCCCACAGGACTTCCAGAACAACTGAGTTGGAGAATATGAAAGTGGCGTAGATGTTTATTGTTATGATGTTATTTACAGCACCGTCAGAAGTGACAGCCAACCGTTTGCATGCACGCAAAGACGCTAGAGAAAACCTCCCAGTGCTCCAAGTGATAGGTTGTTAACCATGACACGTTCTTTATTGGATGATTTTGCTACTGAAAAACAATAACAATAGTAACAGATGTTAGATGCATTGGCTTGGCCTGGAGAATGTCTCCGGTGCTGTGTCAGGCATGAGGGGAAGTCAAGCTGCAGATTGATGAATATAATACGATCTCTTTTCTGTTTGCTTCTTGGATTTAAAAAGAAACTGAAGTTGAATGTATATGTTCTTCACACTCACATCTGAGCGTAGAGGAAGGTGTGAGAAGACACGCTGCCCTGGTTAGCTCAGGGCCTGGAACTAGAAGATGTGGAGAGGGTAGGTAACTTTATATATAGCTCGTGTCAGCTCATTTGGCACAAAACATATACTTTTTTTCTGACATTGGGGATTGAACTCACAGCCTTTGCACTGAGCTACATTATAAGTTCTTTGTTTTGTGCTGTCTTATCTTGTCTTTTCTTATTTTGTTTTGTTTGCAACTCGACTAAATGGTTAAGTTGCCTGCTTGCACATGGCTTAAACTCATAATCCTCTGGCCTCCACCTCCCAGAGTGCTGAGATTACAGGCATACACCACCACGACTAGTTTATAAATAATGTATTTTAATAGGTAATATAGTCACATGTTTCAAAATTCAAAAGAGATCAAAGGGGCTTGGGTACAGCTCAGTGGTAGAGCGTGTGCTTAGTCGTATGCAAGGCCCTGACTTCAATCCCAGCTTTGCTAAGTAAATAAGTAAATAAAATTTAACATTAATTTTTTAAAATCAAGAGTGACAAAAGTATATATAGAGTTAAGTGTATTCTGCTTGTTTTGGATGCCCAAGTAGATGCTAAGCTTCCCAGGAGCGATCCTTTTCCTTTTTACCCTTCCAGAAATATTTACTGACAAGACAGTGGTCTCTGTGTATGCTCCATACACAAGGTGGCACCCTGCCTTTTCCACTTGACAGCTTGCTAGCCTGTGTATCATATCGCTACTGTCACAGAATGTCATAGGGAGGTATTCTGGGTGGCTTAAACAATAAAACCTTGAATGTTCACAGTCCTGGAAGCCAGAAGGCTGAGGTCAGGGTGCAGCATGACCAGGCTGTTGGCGTGAGTCCTCTTCCAGGGGTACAGAGGGACACCTGCTTGCAGAATCTTTGAGTTCTCAGAGCTTAATTACCTCCCAAAGCCCTCACCCCCAAATACCATCATGCTGAGTGAGGATTAGGCTGCAACCCTCACATCTGGGGGAGACACAGATTCAGTCCAGGGGATGCAGCATATCCATATATATCCCACTTTCTTTCCAATAGCTGTGTTTATTTAACCAGCTCCCACTGATGGGTGTCTAGGTAGCTTCTTTGCCCAAGCAAATAATGCTGTAATTAACCTCTTTAATGTATTCTTTTAAAATTGCATCATATCGTGTCACTTTTCTACCCAAACATCTCCAATGGAATTTGGCTTCATTTACCTTCTGCTATACAGCCCAGAGATATCTGTACCTCACCTCACCCCTTAGTTCTGGGACCTTATTTTCTGCTCCCCTCCCTCTCCACCGGGTGACAAAATGTCCCCCAGAGCTCTTCTCCCAACTGTCCCCTTGGTTCACCCCTCGCCTCCTTCAAGGCTTTGTTCAATTTTGTCTTCTCAAGACAATGCCCCAGATGGCAAATAGTGTGTCCACACTTCTGGTCTCTTCCTTCCTCCCTCTCCACTTCCCACCATCTTCACATGCACTTAGCACCTTCTGATGCGATATACAACCTTCTTAATCCTCATCACCTATCTTTCCAGACAAATATGTAAGCTCCCAACAGGCAGGAAATTGTGTCTTACTTGTTCATTGATGTGTTCCTAGGAACTGGGGCTCACTAATCAGCGTTCGTATTACATGCATATTTTTAGTAAGTCAGTTAGGGTGCAAGAAGGAAACACATACTCTGTTTGGAGGGGGAGCAATGGAGTTGTTGATGTAATCTCTGCCTTCCAAAGCAAGACCTTTGCTTATAACCATATTGCATCTTTTATGGGACGTGCTTATGTCATTTTGCATATGCATCACATACCATTCTCACAATAATTTGTGAAATTAGAAAGAACCTTTACTGCTCTCTTTTAGAATAGAGGGAACTTAGAGGAGTAAAGTTCTTTGTCCAAGGTCATTCAGTGGGGAGGAGGAAGAATCTATGGCTTGAAGGCAAAAACCTAGTTCCAAAACCACAGTTTTAACTACCAGACCTTAATTCAAGTTTCTACTTAGGTCACTGCAATTTTAAAGCAAGTAAAATCCTAGGAGGCCACTAATAAATAAATCATCATGGCCCAAAATTCTGAATACTATTTATACATGCGTGTGTACAGACACACACACACACACACAGCATCAAGAGAATCATGAGTCTGCTCCAGGCTAGTGACATCCTGAGATGTAATTAACTCACTCAAAGTCACAGTGCAGTGTGTCATGAAACCAAGATCTGAATCCAGATAATCTTCATTCCTGGGCTTACACTAAGTGTGATAACCACACTGCTGCTCTCGGGCCAGAACAAAAGGAAAGTGGACAGAAGAGCTGCATGCATGCAAGACCAAGGAGCGCCCAGGGATTTGACTGTCCCTGAGGGCTCACACCAATCACCAAGGCTTCCAGTTCCCCTGGGGAGCTTTGACTTACAAGGTTCTTTCAATACGAAGAGCCGCCAGCTCAGAGTAGCCTGATCAGTGTGGTGGTTGGGACCTCTCACAGCCATTGTCAACAGGCCACAAGACCTCGGCTCTGCCAGGTTTAAAATATCATGTACGTAGCAGGTAACAGCCATCCTCCAGCTACCAGTGTAGCCACCAGGATGTCTGATGATGGACAATACCAGCACAGGCAAGTCCCCCAGGCCTGCTTATGGGCACTTTCCACATCTCCTATCAGAACCTCACAAATCATGGTCACGACTCATGGGAGGTCCTTTCTGGGGCAGCGCTGGCTGACAGATGACACTCTGACCCGGAACAGTCATCCCTTCCTCCTGCCTGTCTGTGCCTCTGAAATAGAAACAGGGAACAGCGGCTGCATCTCCTCATGGCTGGTCACTAACCTCCTGCTTACTTCATTGTTTGGTGTTTTGCACTATTTGGGGCTTGTGTTTTACTGTTTAGTGATATCTTTTTGAAGAGGAAAAGTCTTACACTTTGCTTAAACCCAAATTTTTATTTTTCTCTTTTTTTATTAGAGCATTTTGTGTCCTGACTATAAAAAAAGCTACATTTATAATCCAAAATCTCCTCTCAAGTCTTCTTCTCATGTTTTATTCTGGAAGTTTCACATAGTGAGCTTTTACACACAAAAGTCTATACTACATTTTGAGCTAATTTTTTGTGTGATTTGATCCATGTATGTTTTCAGTGTTAGTGTTCTCCATCGAAACAGAAGCAATGGGATGTACAGAGAAGTGTGTGTGTGTGTGTGTGTGTGTGTGTGTGTGTGTGTATAAGAAAGGGTGAGATTTACTTTAAGGATTAGTGACAGTTTGTGATGTCCAAAATTAGTGACATCTTGTGATGACTTTGTGAGCCCAAACACTGATGGGGTAGACCAGCAGGCTGGAGACCCAGGGGAGAGTTGTGATCTAAGTCCAAGGCTGATTGGCGGACAGAATTCCTCTTTTGCTCAGGGAGATCAATGTTTGTTATTAAGGTCTTCAGCTGGTGGAATGAAGCCCATTTATATCACAGAGGGGAAACTGCTCCACTCAGAGTTCACCAATTTAAATGTCAATCTTATCCCAAAAGCACCCTCACAGAGCCATCTAGAACATCGTTTAGCCCAATAACTGGGCACTGTGGCCCAGCCAAGCTGACACAAAAAATGAACTCTCATACTCACTAGCTGTGCAATAGTCCCATGGCCCCTTGTTGGAAAGGGTATATAGCTCTCCTGCTGTGTTATCATGGGAGTTTTGCCAAAATTCAACTATTCACCTGAAGATATATATATAGATATATATATTCTGGGTCTGGTTTTGAACCCCAGTCCACGCATCTGCACTTCCATCATTACACCAACAACCAACTGTCTTGATTTCCGTAACTTTGTAACAAATCTTAAACTCAAGGCATGCAAATCCTTTAAATTTATTCTCCTTTCCCAAGATTATTTTGGCTTTTTCCTTTCTGTTGTTGTTCAGTACATTTTAGAATCAGCATGTCAATGTCCTAAAACATAAAAATCTTATCAGGAATTTGACTGTGAAGGTATTAAAGCTACAGATCATTTTGGAGATCCATTGACATCTTAATAATAGAACTTTTTCAATATATGCACAGTTTATTTCTCTGTTTTTAGGACTTCAATTTCAGCAATGTTTTGCAGTTTTCAGTATTCAGATCTTTTATTGTTAAGTTTATCCCTAAGGTGTTTGTTTTTTGATGCAAATATAAAATATTTCTACTTTTTTTTAATACTGAGGATTGATTGAGCCCAGAGCCCTCATGATGAGCTAAATCTCTAGCCTTTAAAAAAAATTTTTTTCAGGGATGGAACTATAGCTCAGCAGCACAAGCGTCCACCTGGCAAGCACAAGGTTGTGAGTTTGATCCCCAATAACCCCCCCAAAAAAAAACTTTTAAATTTTGAGACAGAGTCTCATTAAATTATTCACATTGAACTCAAATTTGTGATCTTCTTGCCTCAGCCTCCCAGAGTGCTGGGATTGCAGGTATGTACCCCCATGCCAGCTAAAATTTTTCACTTTCCAATTATCCATGGCTATGATATACAGAGGCAATTTATCTTTTAATCCTGTGTGTTACTTCTACTTTAGAGGAAAGTGAGAGCTCGGAGGTCCATGTTAGCTGACACCTCCCTGGGTCTGAGTTCCCCCTTCCTCAGAGCTGGCAGCTGGAATGAGGGCTGCAAATCAGCTTAGTTCCTCCCTGAGCACCGACCCCGGCTGGTCCCAGGGTTTGGGCCCCACTGCTCTCAGGCTGCAGCCTTTTCCATCCCAGCAGTGCGGGGACCATGCTAAGATGGTGCTGAGGACCCTAGAAAGGAGAGACCCCAAAAAGGAACGTCTTCAAAACAACAGGTATTTTAACCAAAACACTGAAGTCACCCATATGGGGAAATACATGAACATTTGGGGAATTTCCTTAAACTAAATTTAGGATTTCTACTGATGTGTTTTGTTTGGTTTGGGTTTGGGTTTTTTGTTTTTTGTTTTTTTTAACTTATGAGAAAGCATATCATAGTCTTTCTATATTTATAACCTTCCAAGCTACCCTATTCTGAAAAAGTAAAGGCTTCTGAACACCTTCCTGTAACTTTGCTCCAAAAAATTCCTAGAAACCTCTAGGTTACTTAATATGACAGTAAAGAAGTTCATACAAACATACTCTTTAAAGCATTATTCATAATACCAGAATAGGGGAAATAATCTAAATGCCTGCTTATTGATTCAATCATGGCCACATCCGGTCTACGGAATACCAGGCTGTCTTTGAAATGAATGCAGTAGATCTATATGTGTGAAATAAAACTTTCTCCAGAATCCTCTTTCTTTCTTTCTTTCTTTCTTTCTTTCTTTCTTTCTTTCTTTTCTTAATGGTAATTGAACTCATGACCTTGCACTTGCCAGGCAGGCACTGTGCCACCAAGCACTATCCCCAGCCCAGATCCATTTCTAAATGAAGGGAGCTAGATGCACAGCATGTATACTGGCTCCCATTTGGTTTTATTTTTCCCAGGGAAATCTATATTCACATATGCTGATTTACACATGAAATTTTTCCAGATGGATAAACAAGAAACCCTGTTAGTGGTTGCCTCTGGTGATGAAAGCAGGCTCCCAAGTACAAGGGAATGAAACTTTATTTTCATTCTATACACTGTTGTACTGTTCAGCTTTTTGCCATCCACGTACAGAATTTCTGTTTAAATAAAATGGCTAATTTTATGCATCATCTCATTATCGATATTAATGATAGAAGGTAACAAAAGACATACTCTGCCTGGCAATTAGAAAGCATCCATTCATTTCAAAGGCTGCCGCAGCATGTAAAAGGCTGCATGCACCAACCACACACAGTTGTCTGTGACAGGGTCCCTCTTCTGAGAAGGAGCAGCCGTTGTCATCCAAAGCTCTGGGAGGAAGCACAGCAGAGTCCCAGTGCTCTAAGGACCCACCACTCCCTTGCACAGTGACTGTGGGACAACCCAGATCACCTCAGCCTCTCTGTCTCCTCCCCACAGAGAGAACCCGTATGAAGAATGAAGCAGCTCAGTCTTGGTTCTTAATTGTGATGCACGTGGGTCATTGTCGTGAGAGATATCACTCTCCATCCAAACACTAGCTCCTCATTCTCTGAAAATATGGGACCTCTGAAGTCTTAAAAATCCACTGGCCCTTGCTTCTGCAGACATGCTATTTGAACCTATCAACAAAACAGATTCAAAAATTTAGGTTGATCCTTATTCCTAAGAAGCTCAGAGGAGGAATCTGAGTCAGCCTTAAAAGAGAAGTAGACAGGCAGAGGTGGGAGTGTGGGAGGAAAGATAGGAACGGCCCGGACCGTGGAGGCCCGTGGAGGAAGCAAAGGAAGGATTCAAAGGCTGCGATGAGAACCTTCCAGAACAAAGTGGATGCCAAAGGTCAGGGAGCAATGGAATTTCTTGAACCCGCAAGAAAGCAATAAGCACAATACCATGAAAATGGAAAGAAGCAGAGAGAACAGGCTTGTGTTTTTGTTTAGTTTCGTTTAGTTTTGTTTAGTTTTCTAGTACCGTGGATTGCAAACCAAGGAGGTCTGAGCTGGACCTTTTCGTGTTTTTAATTTTGAGGCAGGGTCAAGTTGCCCAAGCTGTTCTCAGACTTGCCATCTTCTGGCCTCAGCCTCCCAAGTAACTGTACAGCATGTGCCACCATGCCCAGCAAGAAGAGGGAAGCTGAGTGACCCCAGGATGTGGGCTACCTGAGGCAGTGGGGTGTCCACACTGCAACCCAAAACCCACTTATTATCACAAAGTGCCGACACTGCAAATAAACCCGAACATCAAGGTAGTTCAGGGTGGCCTTGAACTCACTTAGGTAGCCCAGGGATCCTCCTGTTTCAGCCTCTGGAGTGCTGGGATTGCAGGCCTGTGCCACCATGCCCGACGAGGTTTTAGTTTAGACAAAATAACTGTTTCCAGATGCTTGGCTGCTGGGGCGACTTGGCTCAACACAGTGACAGAGCGGGCTCCATGCGCCCACTGCGGCACATGTGCCATAGGTTCGCCACCCCTCGTCTCAAGTTTAGTAAGCAGTTGGATGTTCAGCTAGAAAACCGAGGAACGAGCTGAAGACAAACTCCAGACTTCTAGCGAGTGCAATGAATCTAAGTTTTCGGTAACCTTAGGAAGGGGGATGAAGGTACGTGTGAGGAGGCGTAACACTGTCGACACTGTTTGCTCTTTTTGTTTTAATGCTCAACCTATCAGAAGCCCTGAGCAAACTTCTTTCTAATTCACTTAATAAATTTTTATTCAGCGGCTACTGGGCACCAACTGCAGTGCCATGAGCCAGAAATACGACAGCGGTGAGAACATAGTGCTTGGTCTCGTAGACCTTAAATTCAAATCAGTTAGCAGCCAGGCTTGCGTGGGACTCTGCGAGTTCAAGTACGGGTATTTCCTCCAAGCAGGGTGCCATGAAGGCCTCACCCTAACCATGGCTGTACCCCTAACCCTAACCCTGAGGGAGGCCACAGGAGGACCAGACCATGATGCTTAGCATTTGAGCTTCGTGGGAAGCAGTCTACACACTGCCCAGTGCCAGCCCGAGCACCCATGGCCGTGGCCTTTGCCTCTGCAGCCCTGTTTGCGCCCTGGGGAGGCACAGGGCCGAAAAGCTCAGCCGGCCCTACCGAGGCACAGTCAAGTTTTCATCTGAAATGATGACTTTGCTTTTGTATCACATTTCTAAATAGGGAATTTTCTTTCAGCCCCACCAATGTCATGTGCACTGAGTTCCTCCTTTCACCTCTTTAAAAAAAACCCTTCATGAGAGTGGATACCCTGGTGTAACAAATAAGACATTCGAAAGGCCAGAACCCTGCGCTTCCTACAGTAGTAATAAGAACCTCCTTTAGCAGTTTGTGAATTACAAGGGTGGGAATGCTTGGTTTATTGTTTTTTGAGTCACTTCTCCCTCCCTCCCTCTCTCTCTCTCCTCCCCTGGCCATTCACTTCCCTTTCCTTTCCCACGCTGAGTTGCCCACAATGAAGACTTGCTTGTCTCAAATGATGGAGGTGGAAGAGAAAGTGCCAAGGAATGAATGAAACCGGACAAATGAGGGTGCCCAAAGTGGGCAACAGGAAGAGCAGAAACACTGCTCTTTGCCCACTTTGCCCACTTTGATCACTGCCCACTTTGATCGGGCTGGCAGATGCTGGCTCTCACCGACGGGAAGCCCTGAACATGCGGCAGAAGGTCCTGGCCCTCAGCCTCTGCCATTCCTGCACTTCAGAGTTTTAGTCTCTTGCCCTGCTCTACCAACCAGCTGTACAGCGGTGCTTCTCAAAACCTGGGCCCTGGAACACTAAAGACACATCACAGTTAGGTAGAATTATTGACCCTACTTTAGATCCTGGGCTGCACAAAGGACATTATCAGTTACGGTGTTATGGAAGTGAAGATCAGGTAATAAATAACACTGCAACAATGCTAAACTTCCTGAATTCGATCACTGTGCTTTGTGTAACAGAATGGCCTTGCTCTTAGGATATACGTACTAAAAGATTTAAACTAAGGGGCTTGGTGTAGGTTCACTACTCGGAAATGACTCAGGGTAAAAGTCTTTGTGCATGGAGAGAGAGACGGAGCACAGCAAATGAGGCAAAGATGCTCACAGTTAATGAATCTGGTTAGAGGGCACACGGAAGTTTTTATTCTTGGGGCTAGGGATGTAGCTTAGTGGTAGAACAGTACCAAGCATCAGCCAGGTGCTGGATTTGATCCCGGGGAAGCCAAAAAGGAGAAGAAAGAGAGGAGAAGGGGAGGGGAAAGTGAAGGGGAGGAGGAGGAGATGATTTACAGGAAACAAAACTAGTTTGCAAAATGTCAAAAATGTGGTCCCGGATAAGATGCACCAGAATCCCTGAGAGATTCATTTAAAATATTGTACCAGACCATGAGCTATACCCTAGAATTCTGGAATCTGTATCCCTGGGGCTGAAGGCTGGGAACCAGCACATTAAGTAAGCATTTTCAGCAACTCCTGTGAGCCCTAAAAAACATAACTTTGACCTGTCACATCAGGGCCACTGTAGGACCTCACAACATCAGTGCTCCTGCTATTTCTTAAATTAAAATTCCAGTAAACAAAGCCTGACAGCCAGGCCATCATTGGATGTCAAGCCCATCGCAGGCTGCTACAAATTCAAACTTTGTCTTCTGTGTGGTCAAGAGCCCGGCCCAACTTCATTGGCTGAAGATTCTCATCTCTCGGTCTTCTTTGAGATACCTTTTTTTGTTGTTGTTTTGTTTTGGAAAAAAAAAATGTAAAACACAATTTCCTAATAAGAAGGAAGCAGGGTAGGGAAAAGGGGAAAGGAAGGAAGGAAGGAAAAAGGAGACATCCCTTTTGACTAAGCCAGATAGATTCACCTTTCAAAGGCTACTAAGAAAAGGCAGGTTGCTGACTCAGCCAACATCACACCCTTAACAAAGAGCCCCACCGCAAAACTTCTTAGGCAAGCATCATGGGTGTCTTTCTCAAAAAAGAATATTGACCCCCCAAAATTAGAAGGAATGGGGAGGTTTCATCAAACCTAAACACTGTCTACGAAAAAGAAAAAATTGGGGGTTTTGCTATGCAACTGAAAAGCAAGTGTTTTCCCAGAGGGACATGGTTTCATCACATGGACTGGTAGTACATTTCAGGGCAGGAGGCATAAAGAAATGGACAGTTTATCGAGACTTTATGGGAAAATTTCAAGGTGGTGGAATAAAGATACCCAGCATTCACCTCCCACTCCACAAAAGCGACCAGAAGTAACAGCTGTACACGTTTTTCAAGGTGAGTGACCAGGGAAGAACAATGGATGTCAGCAAGTTCTCTTGTAACCAGAACCTTACAAGAAAGAAAGAAAGAAAGAAAGAAAGAAAGAAAGAAAGAAAGAAAGAAAGAGAGAGAGAGAGAGAGAGAGAGAGAGAGAGAGAAGAGAAGAGAAGAGAAGAGAAGAGAAGAGAAGAGAAGAGAAGAGAAGAGAAGAGAAGAGAAGAGAAGAGAAGAGAAGAGAAAAAAGAAAAAAAGAACAGAACACTGTCTACCTCCCTGGCTTTGCAGGGCCCAGAGGGAAAAAGTGGGCCCTGGGAAACCCCAGTCCTAGCTGTAAGAAAGGTCATCAGACTTCACAGGCTTGCACCCCACTCAGATGAGTGACCTGCAGTCTGCTTAGTAGCCTGGTTTAGGCAAAGAATCTCACATCATATCTGAGTGAACAGAAGGGACCTGTTTCAGAGTTTGGGTGACGCCAGGGATCAGAAGCCCCTGCACAGTCCCATCTCTGGGACTCCACAGACAACACACTACACTGGCACAGGGAGGAGCTGCCTCAAAGGAAAAAAAATAAAACACTTAGTCCAGGAAAGTAACTGTGACCTGAGCTCACCAGGTGCTCTGCTAGCAGGGGTTGGGTGCTGTGACACGGTGGGGGGAGTGGGGAGACCAGATCAGGGAAAACGAGATCTGAGACCAAGGGTGTAGTAGGTCACTAGAGAGCTTGTACCAGCCCTCAGCCCGGAGGCCCGTGCAGTTCTCAGCACCACTCTGTACTGCGCCCCACACAGGCACCCATTCTTGCAGGACAGAACGAGGAGCAAACGCCACTGTTCCTGAGCAAGACTGGAGCAACTCCGCGGCTCAAGCTGTCGCCGTCCTTGATGCAGGGCCAGGGCAGCCAAGAGCTACTCTGTGCCATTCCAGCCACAGTCCCTGGCATGCACAGCCCCTAAAACAACAGAGCCCATGTTCCAGTCCCAGCTGCTTGGCCACCTACATGATTCCTGGGGCCGCCCCACCTCCCACCTTATCTGGGCGCACTGTGTGTGAGCACCGCTGAGCGGGTGCTGCGGTTCCTGCCTCTCTTTCTCCCCATAGGGTTTCTGGGTCCACACCACTGAGTGGCCAGTGACAAGTGCATTAGACCCCTCACCGCTGCGAGAGCCACCAGTGTCTGAGGCCCTTGCGGCAGCATGGCCAGCCACAGCCGTTCCTGAGGAAATCCCCGTTGCTCAATAGACCGGCACTGCCACCTAGGAGTGGCCACACAGGGATCACCCACGCCCACTGCTGTCCACACCACGCCTGCCTGAACCGCAGGGTCCCCACTCATGCATGACTCACAGAGACAGGGAGCCTCTGTCTCCCACTGTGGTAGGCACTGTGCGTATGCACCTTCCCCAAAGTGGCTACAGAGATCACCCTATGGTGCCCAGCTAGAAATGAAGTCCACGCTGCATAGCCAGCACTGCAGGACACATCTCAGAGAAAAGCACTTAATTAAGAAGGGTACCCTGTAACAGTGACAGAGAAACCCAAGTGACCAGATGACTCAGCGTAAGCCTCGGAGGAGAGGCACACAGGAAATACAAAACCTCTAGGTAACATGATGCCTCTGAAAAGAACATAGCTCTCTACCGACAGACCCCAAAGACGTTAATAAAGGTAAAATACCTGATAAAGAATTTGAAAGGACAAGCCAGGTATATGGCATGTGCCTGTGATCCCAACACTTGGGAGGCTGAGGCAGTGAATTTGAGCCCAGCCTGGGCTACATAAGCAAGTTCAAGGTCAGCTTGCACTAAATAGTGGACGCTGTCTCAAAAAGAAAAAAAAAAAAGATTTTGAAAAAATAATTCTAAAAAATTTCAATGATATTTAAGAGAATACAGTTGATTTAAATGGAGATGATGGTAATGCAAGGTATGAATGAGAAATTCAACAGAGACAGAGACTGAAAATAAACAAAAGAAGCCAAGTACGGCGGCACATGAGTGCAATCACAACTCTTGGGAGGCTGAAGCAGGAGGCCATGAGTTTGGGACCAGTTTGGGCTACAATGAGACCCTGCCCTTTAAAAAAGGAGGGGGATCTTAGAAATAAAAAAACTCAATTAGGTCAAAACACACAGTTGAAAGCCTCAATAACAACTGGATAAAGCAGAAGAAAAATGTCTAAACTCAAGGATGGTTCTTTTGAGATATTCCAGCCAGATGGATGGATAGATGGATGGATGGATGGATGGATGGATGGATGGATGAAGAGGGAAAAAAGAAGGAAGGAAAAGGGGAAGAGAAAGAAAAAACAAGGGAGAGAGAAAGGAAAAAAGGAAAGAGAGGGGAAGCAGTTGAGGTGATAGAAAAGAACATTTGAGACCGTTGGGACACCATTAAAAACAAACATTTTTAAATGTGAGGAGAATAATATAAGGACATGGAAAAACTGTTCAATTAAATAAAAGCAGAACCCCTCACCAAACTTAAGAAAGATTCACGTATAGGGGTTTCATAGAACCCTAAATAGAAACGACCAGAAAAGATCTTCACCAAGACATACTACAGACAAACTGTCAAAAGTGCAAGACAAAGAATTTTTCAAATCTGTAAAACATTTCAGGATACCTACATCAGACTAACTGCACAATTCTCAGCAAACACCTTACAGACCTGGAAAGGATATAATATATTCCAAGTCATGAGCCAAAATGACTGCGACCAAGCAAAACCTGAAAGAATTCATGACCACCAGACCAGCCCTTTTTTTTCCCCACTTAATATTTGATATTCTTAATTTTTAGATTTTGTTTGTAGTACATAATTATTACATTCACTGTAAGCAGTGGTTTCACATACATAATGTACCTTAATTTGTTTTTATTTTCTGTTCTTGCTCATTTCCTTCTCCCTCCCTCCATCTCTTAGTCTCCTTCCTATTTGCAAAAGATCTACCTCTCTGTTTCCTATTTCCTATTTATTTTGCCCTTTTAATTATTTATATTTTGGGCTCCTCATATAAGAGAAACCATGCAATATCTGAACTTGTGTCTAATTTATCCTACTTAACATTGTTGTTTCAATGTGCCTTTAAAAGATGCTTAAGTGGGTCTTATATTCAGAAATAGAAAACAACAACAAAAAAGATAACTACCATTATGAATAGCATGTGAGGATGTACAACCCACTAGAAGAATATATACAAAAGAGAAATAGAAAAGAATTATCAATGCGACAAATGATCAAAACACAAAGATGAACAAGAGTGGAAAGAAAAAACAAAGAATACACAAAACAACTAGAAGAAAATCAATCAAATGATAAGAACAAGTCCTAATTTATCAAGAGTAATTTTTCATGTAAACATACTAACTCTTTCAGTAAAACATACAGTCTGGCTGAAGAGTGGAAAACCAAGACTCAACAATATTCGACCTATAAGAAATTCACTTCTCTAGCAAAAACACACACAGACTGTAAGCAAAAAGGTAAAAAATGATATTCCAAGAAAATAAAAACCTAAACCAAACAGTAGTACCTACCATTATAATTGACAAATAGACTTTAAGAAAAATAACTGCCACTGTGCAAATTTGAGAAAGTGTGAACATAAAACATAGCAATAAAGAGGAAATAAAATATAAATACTGTATATGCTCACTTTTGTGAAAACAAAAACAAGTAAGATGTGAGAAACTAAAAAAAAAATAATAAAAGAAAATAAAAAAGAAAAATAACTGTAAGACAAAAAGTGGCCCCTTATTAATAATCAAGAGATCAAGTCACCATGTGATATAACAATTATAAATTTATATGAACCTAAAGTCAAAGCATCCAATTGTTTAAAACCAACACTATTAAATCCAATATAGGCTCCAATACAATGATCGTGGTAAATTTCAACTTCTCATTTTCATCAATGAACAGATGAGTCAGAAAAAATATCAGCAAAGAAACATCAGAGTTAAACAATATTACCAGTATAAATCAATGGACTTAACAGATATTTATAAAATATTCCATCCAACAGCCACAGAGTACACAGTCTTTTCATCTGTGTGTCACACTCTTTCTAGACAAGGCCATATAACAGGCCACCAAAGAGCTCTTAATAAATTCAAAAACAATGAAATCATATCATGTATCTTTTCTGATCAAAATGGAATAAAACTAGAAGTCAACTACAAAAGTAAACTTTAGAAATTGTGCTAATACATGGACATTCAACTGGGCCACTGAAAAGTGAGAAGGTAAAATTAAAATTTTCTCTAAACAAATGAAACAATAACACAATGTACCAAAATTTGTGGGATCCAGCAAATTCATTACTGAGATAAATGTGTAGCACTGAATGCCCACATCAAAAAAGAAAATGTAGAAAGATTTCAATTACATAACCTCATGACACAGCTCAAAGGCTTAGAAAAGCAAGAACAAAATGAACTCAAAATTAGGAAAAGGAATGAAATAGCAAAGATCAGAGCAGAAATTAGTAGTCTAAAAGAACAATACAAAAGATCAGTAAAACAATTTGCCCTTTAAAAAAATAAATAAAATTGAGTGATCTTTAGCTAGATTAACCAAGAAAAAAGGAGAAAAGGCACAAATAAATAAAACTAGAGCTAAAAGGAGACATTACAATTGATACTACAGAAATGGTCAATAATGATTATTCTAAAAAAAATACACGTTAATAAATTTAAAAGCCTATAAGAAATTGAATAAGTTCTGAACACATAGGACCTACAAAAATCGAACCAAGAGTGCCAGATGCGGTGGTACATGCTGATAATTCCAGTATTCTTGGGGGTTGAGGCAGGAGGGTGTCAAATTCTAGCCTATCCTGGGCAAGTTAGTGACTTACTGGGACCCTGTCTTAAAAGAAAGAAACTTCTATAAAAGAGGGTGGGGGGCAGTCAGGGTTTGCAAGGGAATAGATTTAATACAGGAAACATAATCTATAGGATTATTTTGTAATAGTCACCCAAAGAGTCAGATGCAGAATATCAGAAATCTGTCCACATACTACAGGCCCAAAGAATACAGGCAAGGGCCTGGATCTCATGGCAATGTCCTGCATGATTCCAGCTGAAAACCTAGAACCCATGGCAATGTCCTCCTCCATGAATCCTACTGGAGGTCTAGAACCCAGGGCAATGTCTCAGGCAAGTCTGTGTCAAGGTTCTGCACTGGGAAGTCCCAAAGGTCAGTGGTGGAAGCTAGAAAGTCTGCACGGAGAATGATCTATGCCAGCAGAGGGATCGGCATTGTAGCCAGGAAACAATGCTCAAGGTAAGGACCAGAGCTCCCTCAGAGAACTACAGCCATCTTCAGCAACAGTGAGTTCATATCAAGAAAGCCAGTGTGACAAGCTTCTCCAGGAGGATCAACAGCACACCCTCTTCCCCTCCAATTCTGCTTTATGCTGCTGGTAACAACTCTCAGGTGGGCCTTCCACACCCAGCGCCATGCTGACTCAGTGTTCCAAATTGTTCATTAGTTAATCTACACAGGGGCCAAGAGACATAGCTCACTTTGAAAGCCCTGGGTTCAATCTCAGCATCACCAAAATAGAACCAAGGGAATATAAAAAACATGAATAGACCAATATAAAGTAATGAGATTGAACCAGCAATTTTTTTTAAATGTATCCCAAACAAGAAAAGCACAGGACACAATCACTTCATGTCTGAATTTTGCCGAACTTTTAATGAACTAATGCCTATTATTCTCAAACTATTTCATAGAATTAAAAAGGAAGGAACCCTTCCAAACTCATTCTACAAAGCCAGTATTACCTTGTAGCCAGAATCTGATAAAGAAACAAGAACACAATATACCCGATGTGCATACATGCAAAAATTCTCAGTGAAGTATTAGCCCATTAAATTCAATAAGACATCAAAAAAATCAAACACCAAGATCAAGCTGATTCCATTCCAGAGATATAAGAATGATTTAACTTATACAATACATAAAACAGGGGCTGGGGATTTAGCTCAGCAGCACAAGTGCCTACCTGGCAAGTGTGAAGTTTGAGTTCAATTCCTGGTACAAATAAAAAAAAAGCAACAATACAAATATAAATATATTCAACATTACAAATAAACATACAAATCAATAAACACAAACCAACAACATCAACAGAATAAAGAATAAAAGTCATATAATCATTTCAACAATACAGAAAAGAATTTCATAAAGTTCAATATCACTTCATGATAAAAGCCCTGAACAAATTAGGCTTAGAGAATCATAGCTCAATATAACAAAGGCTGGATATGTCAAACTGTGCCCAGCATAGTTTTGACTGGGGAAAAGCTGAGAGCATTTCCTCTAAGATCAAGAACTAGACAAGGGTGCTCATTCTTAACACTTATTCAATACAGTACTAGAGGAATTAGTCAAAACAGGCAAGAGAAAGAAAAGGCACGCAAATAGAAAGGAAGTCAAATTATCCGTGTTTGCAAATCACATGATTCTATACATAGAAAAACCTAAAGACTCTACCACAAAACTGTGAGAACTGATAAATTCTGTAAGATAACAGAATACAATATCAACACATAAATCAATGGCTTTTTATACACCAATAATGAATTTGCTGAGAAAAAATCATGACACTAGTGCTATTCACAAAAGCTACAAAAATGGTAAAATACGTAAGAATAGATATAACTAAGGAAGTAAAAAACATATGCAAGTCTTTTCAAGACTTCTGCCCAGTGAAAGACACTGGAGACAGTACACACAAGAATGGGTAGAATTCTATCCAATGTTCAGGGGTTAGAAGGATCAGTATTGTTAAAATGCCTACACTGCCCAAAATAATTTACAGATCCAATATAATCCCTATCAAAATACCAATGATATTCTTGATCCAACTAGAAAAGCAATCCAAAAATTCATATGGATTCATGTTGACTAATGGGTCACAAAAGACCCGTTAATATCCAAAGTAATCGAACTAAAAGAACAAAGCTGGAGGGCTGGGGAGGTACCTCAGGGATAGAGCACATGCCTAGCATTTGTGAGGCCCTGGGTTCAATCTCCCACATCACCATTGAAGGGGTTGGGGTGGGGGTGGAAGAAGAGTGTCTAGAAATGATCCATGTACAGTGTATACACAAATGGGAATATCACAGTGAACCCCACTAATGTGTGCAGTCAATATGAAATAAAAAATAAATTTCCAGTTAAGAAATTCTTTATGAGCATCTGGCTTCCCCATAAGGAAATGTTACCTGGATGATACCATTTGGCTTTAGGAAGCACATTTTTTTGGTAGCAGGAATTGAACTCAGGGCCTTGCATTTCCCAGGCAGGAGCCGTGCCACTGAGCTATATCCATAGCAGGAAGTGCCTTCTTGAAATACCAGATGTCTAGACACTAAATCAAGGGTAGAGTCAAAACCCTAGGAGCTGTGAAAGTTGTCAACCTCATAAAGAGTTACCTGTATCAAACTCAGTAGAGTCAGGAGGATATGCAGGCAGGGTCTGCATAGCCATATGCCTTTGATAAGCGCTATCATAAAGATTCTCTGAGGATGCTACACACCTAAGCCTGCCACAAGAACTTCTACCAAAGACGTTGAAACTTTAGTTTGCTACTTTCGTCACAAGGACAGCTAGCCAGACACACAGGAACACTCGTTTGCTTTATCAGCTCCACTAAGGAACGACAGCCATTCCTGGGTCAAGCTCCTGGAACCAGTTCTCTTTGTTTAACAATTACTTGGCTGTTGCTCATCCCGTTTGTCTTTCAAGGCTTCCCAACCATCCCCTGGGGGAGGGGAAAAAGCCACACCCCAAAGCCCCAACACCATCAGGAGCATTGGTGAGCCACCACCCCCCACGGCTCTGCCACCCTGGGAACCTCAGATCAGATCAGAGGAACCCGGGAACCTAGCCCAAGCCCCTGCAGCACCACAGGGTGGGCAGCCAGGGCAGGAAGCACCCAGAACTCAGCAACTGGCTGATTCCGAGGAGCACAGGAAAATGGCAAGACAAAGGGGCAGGATAAAATCTCAGACCTCAGCCCACCCAGACCAAGACCAGGAGACACAGACACAAAAGAAACTAGAAGCCACATACCTGAAATCTCTGAAACGATAGCAACTGAAGTAAAAAAAAAAAACAATTTAGGGCTTATATTGTCTGATTAACCTTGCATGCCTATATCTGGTAGTCTGAGCAACTATTTAGAGGATACCCATGTGTGCAGTTTGGTAACTATTGTTGATTTCCCACTGTCTTGTTTTTGAAATCCAATATCGTTGTCATTGTTTTGTTTTGTTTCATTTTATTCTCTTTAAAAAAAAAATTTTTTTAAAGCCTTCCCCTTACCTCAGCCTCCTCAAATTAATCCATAGTTGCCATAGCAACCATATTCCACATTCAATACCCATCTGTGTCCAATTAAATTCATTTTTGAAGTCCCCTCTTTTTGTTTATTCTTTAGGTTGACAGAGGCAAACGAGAAGGGAGGATATGAAATGTTGGGTCTTTCTTCCCAAGCCTTTCACTCCTTCCTGACCACCTACTCCATCAGTCAGTCTTATAAATTCTGTATGTAATGTGGACTCGATTATGTTCGTACCCCTCAAATTCACATAATGAAGTCCAAACCCACAGTGTGATGGAGGGGCTGTTGGGCGTGAGAAGGTCCAGGTGAAGTCAGGACAGCGGAGCTCTTAGGAGGGGATTAGTGCTCTCCTAAAATGAGGCTGCCAGGGTTTGCCTCTTCCCCCTCTCCCTCCCACATGGGGAAAAGACTGTGGATTTCCCAGGCACCAGAACTATGGGAAATAAATATACATCGCTTAAGCTACTCATCCCATAGCATTTTGTTATAGCACCCAAGCTAAGACAATTTCCAAAACAAATCCCCAGTGCATCACTTTTCTCCAACTCTATTGTCACCAACCAATTCTGTGTGGCCATTGTCTCTCCCTGGATCACGGGTCTCCGGTCTCTATTGTTCTCCTACACACAGTGCAGGTACGAGTCACCTCTTAAACTTGTCAAGTCTACAGAAAAACGCCTGCTTCTGGCCAAAATGGAGTGATAAGTCCTAGATGTATCTTCCTACCTAAAACAACTGGAAAGAAAACCAGAGACTCGGCTTGCCCACCCGCCGGCCTCCGGCCTCCTCGCTCCCTGGGTCCCTGAGCTCGCCCGGCCGGCTCTTACGGGGTCCTCTGCAAGGGGCTGACGTGCACGCTGCTCATCTTCTCTGACCTGGCCTGGCTAGATGCTGCGCATCACCTTCCCCTACCTCCACATCGTGGCTTCCACGATGCTCCAAGGGTCCTGCAGGTCCACACTGAGATCCACTGAAGGCCATCCCCTCCCTACAGAGGCGGCCCCCTAGGCGCACCACCGCAAAGGACAGAAAGCATGAGGGACAGAAGAGGGACCCTTGGCACCTGCGTGGCCAATGCAAAGGGGAAGGGAGGAGAGGACTGGGACAGACTGTCACACAGCCTCAAGAGGAGCATGCAGGAGGGGCACCCTTGGCCTGCCCATTGCCCTGCCCAGCTGAACACGCCTGCAGTTTGACAGAAAATGCACAGAGTGAGACACTGTCCTCGGCAACAGAAGATAGTCTGAGTGAGGACAGTCTCCTGCCTCTCACTGGCAACAGGGCGCTTCTATATTTGAAGGGTTCTGTGGGAAGAAATTCAGCCCTGGTAATGGATCCCAGCAAGGCTGTGGGTCCGTCCCAGGTCCTTGCATCTGTCCCTGTGGGAGAGTGCCTTGCCACACTGTCCCACAGCATCAGGGAAGCCGTGCAGAAGAACTGGCCAGGAAGAGGCCCCGGAGTCATGGACAGCCACAGAGGACAGTGCTCCAGTGGAGAGCCCTGGATGTCAGCGGGGCCAGGCCACTCCCAACTGTGGGAAGTGAGAGTTTCCAAGGGTGAGCCGGTGAGGGCTGTTCCTGAGGGGCGAGGCTCTGAGTTAGAACTGTCCTGCCTGTGTTCCCTGCTGCCTAATTCACTGCATGCCCTTCCCCGAAGCCTCCTGAAGGAAGAGACACCATGTGACCACCGTGACCAGCTAACACCTGTGCTTTCAGAGCAGACGACAGAATACAGGAACATGCTCTCAAGTGTAAATGGTACCTTAAATGGTCTTCAGATAACACTGGGGTTGTTGGTTCTATGACCTTTGACATTAGCAAATCCAGTAGGCCACAGTTAAGGTACAAGCAGAACAATAAAAATAGTATCTTAATTTTAAAAGTTGTCTTAGAATGATTTTTTTGCATTAAGTCTGGGTGCAAACAGTACAGCCATTCAGTTCCTGCTTTGGTTTGTGCAGCTAGACAAACTTTCTAAGTCTAGTATAAACTTGCTAAAAGCTAGGTAATGCAGCAGGAAATTTTTGAGCATGTTTTAAATTGTGCTTGTAAGACAAGAAACGAGAAACCCTTTCAGGAGATTATTGATATATCCAGTATAATATCAGCTGAGAACATGGCTTACCACGAAGTTCTTTATCTCTAAATCCCAATCTAAAGGGCTACTGTCCCAGATACTATCTATTCAGCTGTCCTGTCACCAAATGGAAGTGGATCTTTGTAAAGTTTACCCGCTGTACTTTTATGAAGCCTTGTTGAGTTCATGGTGAGTTGTTACTATTTCTGCATTTTGTAGATTAATTTTGGTCTGCAGCAAAATTTTGTTTCTTACACTTCTACTTGAAATGGAGTTTCGATGGAGGCCCTATGGTGAAAGTTGCAATATTAAATTTAGAATAATTTTCTCAAACTAGGATTCCTAGCAGTGTTACCCTAAGTAAAAGGGAGCTTTACTCTGCTGTAGCTTAGCTATAAGGAAGCAGACAAAGTGTTTCCCTTACAAAAGTTCCCAGGTCCAAGGAGTGGGGTCTTTTTTTATGCTAAGACTTTTCTGAAGTAACTTGTTGATAACTTTAATAAAGGCCACTTAAGAGTGTTGTTTTTTAAGGACTCCCAAAGTGAAACTAAAAATAGTCATTTTAGGAATGATTGCATATATCAGTTTGTATTATGTGTTAAATTACTATGCTGTGTGCTACTTTAGCGTTTTGGTAAAATGGAGAATTAAAATCTGTTCTTTAGCATAATAAATATGTCTTATTTTAACATGTGAAAAAAAAAATAAAACCAGATAAAATATATAAAACAAAAAATGTTAAGACACTGGACAGGAAAGACAATTATACCCAAGAACTGAAAATAAAGGTGGAGAGCCTTCAGTTACCCCAGGTTATTGTCTTAGGAGAGTTTCCAAGTTATGGCACAGCAGGAAGCAACCAGGCAGAGCCCAGCAAATTCCTGGCACTGATAACACAGAGTTGAGTGGCCTCAAAGTCCACAGTGGCTAGAGTTTAGGAGAAAGTGCAAGAGACAAATAAAATGCATGCAGAGAGAACCTGAAGCCCTGCAGAGGGAATCTGGAGTATTCAGCAGGGTACTGAATGCATTCACTGAATGCATGTGAAAATATTACCCCGGATGGGAAAGGACCACCTGAAAAGATCAGAGCAGTGGTGGTGAACCCATGGCACGCATGCCACAGCAGGCCCTTTGTGATCATCAGAAGTTTGCCATTACTGACTTGGAGGAAAGAGTATATGCCGTTCACTCTAGGCCAGAGAGAGTACCTGCTCCTTCCAGTGCCATGGGGAAATCTCACAGTTCAGGAAGCATAGTAGAGAAGGGTCTTGACTTAGAGAGAACTCATTGACCCTTGACTAGACACTGCTTAACAAATCTTGAAAGAACTCAAATGATTAAACTGTTTCAAGAGCTAGTTCATTTGCGCAGCACTTGCCTAGGGTACATGAGGCCCTGGAATTTAATCTCCGGCATGCATTGGGTGTTTGGGGGTGGACAACACCATTTCCAAGTAGTTTAGAGCAAAACTCAAGAATATTTAAAGATGACATATTTTCAGAGTAACAGAATATTTCAGGAAAACAAAGCTATCTAGACTCTAAAGTGATAGAACTCATAATGCCTGGCATCTCACAAGAAGGGCAGACAGGAACACATATCAGCAGGAAAACAAAATCTGTAGTAAAAAGAAAGAGTAATTCATTGAAAGGGGCTCAGAACTAACACAAATAGTGCATTAAAATTAGCCAAGGCAGACATTAAACCAGGCACTATAGCTCTATCCTTTTATATTCAAAGAACTAAATAGACTCCTAGAAGATATTTGTAAAGATTTAAGTCAAATTTGTAGATATGAAAATTACAGTCTCTAAAATGAAGGGCCAGGGATATAGCTCAGAGGTGTGGTACCTGCCTGGTAAGCTCAAGGTCCTGAATTCAAATCCTGATACCCCACCAAAAAATATCTAAATTGAAAAGTACTATGAATTTGATTAAGAAGATTAAAATTGTAGAAATATTAGTGAAATGATAGATACAAAAGAAACTATACAAAATGGAAATACACAAAGTAAAAGCCCAGAAAAATAAATACAGTATCAGTAATCTATGGTGCATGAGGTCTTTTACACATGCAATTGAAGCCCTCAAAGAAAAGGGGCTAAAAAGAAAAAAGCTGAATAAAAATATTTTTTAAACTATAAAATTTTTCCATAAAATTTATGAAAATGATAAGTCCAGAGATCCAAGAAGCCCAGAATACCCCAAGGAAAAGACACAGGAAGAGAACTACATGGAGGCACAGAAGGCTCTAGGGGAGGAGGAGGGTCGGGAGAGGATGGCTAATAGATACGAGAGTGCAGCCCAAGAGGAAGAGTCACTCCTAATGTTCCGGGGCACTGTAGGGTAGCTATGGCTGGCAACAATAATCAAATACTTAAAAACCACTAGTAGAGGGAATTTTGAATGTTCTTGTGATTATGAACTGTGCTTTGTCAACTTGACTTAATCAAGTAGGAGCTGCCTAGCTCTGGGTACCTCTGGATGATTCACAGATAGGTCAAAAACTAAGGAAGGAATGATGCCAGTAGCACCAACCAATAGGATCGTAGCCTGGATGGAAAACAGGGAAAGGAGGAGGAAGTCTTCCTCCTTCTCCTTTGAAGGAACTCCAGTCTTCCCCTTTGGACATTTGTCTCAAGGTCCTTCAGGCTTCCAAGGGCAGACTTTCAGCCTCCAGACACAGATCCGTCAGGTTTCCAGCACAGACTCACATGAGACTCTTCGGGTGAGCTCGATGCCCATGACCTTGGACTGGGTCCTCCTGCTCTTCAGCACACATTTTGCATTCTCCCACCCCCAGTTCCACAGGCAGCCATTATAAGCCTCCTTGTAAATCCTTTGTATAATGATACATATGTACTTTATTTCAAATGTTTCGCTAATGAACCCTAGCTGATAGACAGACATAAAGAAATTATGTCTCATAGATGCTTGATACGCTAATTATCCTGATCTGATCATTACACAACATATACATGTACTGAAATACCACACCACTCTACAGAACTATTGCAATTATTAACAAGTATGTACAGTTATATATCAATTATTTTTTTCAAAAAAATGTTTAAAAACATATTTGAGAAAAAAGGATACCAAAGCCACATATAATCTAATCATCCAAAACCAGAGCTAATGGGAGTGAAGAAAGTATCTGGGCAGGAAAAGACATGTTAGGAACAGAGAACCAAAGACAAGGATGAAGATAGATTTTAACCAGGAAAATTGGAAGTGAGAAGATAGTGTAGGAGTAACTTTAAAGTACTGAAAGACAAATCACTGTGTGGAATAATTATCCTTCATAACAACCTATTATATATTTTCTAAATATCTAAAAGAGAAGAAACTGAGGGCTCCAAACAAAGTAATGATAATAAGATGGAAATGTTAATTATCCAATTTGATCAGTGTCCGTTACATACATATGTTGTACCCATTATTACATTATTACATGATAAACAAAATTTGTAAATGGTTAAGGAGATTGAAATGTTAACTATCTTGATTTGATCATTATACACCACATCTTTATCAAATTACCACACTGTATCCCATAAATTTATATTACTAAAACAATACTTAATGAGCAAAGAAAAGAAAAAAGCACTGTGAATTTAGAATTCTGTAATAATGATGTATGAATGCTGGAAGAATTCAGGACCAACACGCTCACACTTTTAAAAATTTTAAAGGAAGTTCTTCAGACAGAAGAAAAAGACATGAGACGAAAATCTGTATCGACACAAAGAAATAAAGAATATCCCCAAAACACATAGGAAGTTTTCATACGAGATACTTAGATAAACAAGATGTGGTTGCATATGCTTGTAATCCCAACACTTGGAAGGCTGAGGCAGGAGATGAGTTTGAGGCCAGTCTGGGCTACACAGAGTTCAGAGGCAGCCTGAACTATATAGAAACACCTTGTCTCAAAAAAAAAAAAAAAAACACAAAAAGTAAAGATAATTAGAAAAATACAGAAGCAAAATCCAACCCCAGACCTCCATCCCACACAGGGCAAGTCCAGCGGACAAAAATACAGAGGGAATCAGAAGCCACGACATGAACTATTTGAAATAGCAGCAGCTAGAAGTAAAAAAAAAAAAACTGATGAATGAAGCTACAGAAAAAATAAGATCAGAAATAATCTCTCAGGTAAATAAAAGGGACAACAATTAAAACAAAGGACTTGATAATAGTCAGATCTTGGAAACAACCTAAATACTCATTGACTGAGGAATGGATAAAAACGATGTGGTATTTTTATACAATGGAATACTACTCAGCCATAAAGAAGGATAAGATGAACTTTTTATAGGTAAGTGGATGCAACTTGTGACCATACTCATTAGTGAAATAAATAAGACACACATGTATTAACATGCATTGTTTCATTAGTGTGACAAGCTGAAAGAAAAAACATATGTATATGTGTATAAAAATAGTTAAGATAGTTACACTACTGGTTTCTCTGAGTTTGCTGAAGAGAAATATATGTGCCACTATTGTTCAGACAATTGAATGCAGATGTTTCGTGCTCTGGGTGACGGATTTGGGGATGACAATGCAAGGTATATGTACCATTGCTTCCCCCTGATTGATGTGTTTTGAAATTTTGTTGTAGTTCTCTTCTTCCTCCTGCTCCTCTTCTTTTTCTTCTTCTTCTACTTCTCTTTTTCTTCTTTTTTTTCCTTCTTTCTTTTCACCCTTGAATAAAGTGGATTTGAAAAAAATTACAAATTAAAAACAGGGGCTGGGGATTTAGCTCAGTGGCATAAATATCTGCCTGGCAAGAGCAAGGTCATGAGTTCAATCCACAGTACCAAAAAAAAAATTAAAACCAAAGGACTCCCTCAGAGAATCTAGAGTAGACACAGAAAAAAGAAAATAGAGGAGCTTAGGAAAATGATGGAAACCATGAATGCTCAACACAGGAAAGACATGGTAGCCATGAAACAGATAACCAAGAAATTAAAAATTCTATTGAGAGCACATGCAACTAATTCAACCAAGGTAAGAACAGAATATCAGACTTAGAAGACTGGATTGGAGTTAGCAATCATGAAAGACAGATTTCTTAAAAATAGCAAGGGGTCATGAAAAATCAATCCAACAGCTGCAAGATGATTTGAAGAAAAACAACATAAGATTGATCAGTGAATGAGAAAGCAGGAGACAGAGCAATGCAATTAAAAAAAAAAAAACTTGTTCACAGAAGTAATGGCAGAAAATTCCCCAAGCATGGAAAAAGAATTTGGCATACAAAAAGTGAGGCATATAAACTCCAAATATCCATGACCAAAATAAAGCTACAGTAATCAAGATACCAGAAATTCAACACAAGAACAGAATATCAAAAGCTATTAGAGAAAAGAAACAAATCACCTATAAAGGAAAAACCATAAGAATCATAGTAGACTTCTCAACATTAGCTCTTAAGTCAAGGAGAGCATCCAGTGAAGTATTTTAAGTCCTGAAAGGAAACAACCTCCACCCAGACTGATGTACCCTACAAAACTATCATTCAAAATCAATGCAGAAATAAAATAACTGAAGAAATTCATCACTACCAAACTGGATCTACAAAAGGTTCTGAAGGATATTTTAGAAAGAGATAATGAAGACCTCAATCCCAAAAATAACAACAGAAAGAAGCCACCAGGCAAGGCAAGTAATTGAACAGAGAGGAAAGACAGGGAACCAAAAACAGGAAAATAATATGACAAGGATAAACCAATACATACCAGCTATAGCCATCAACATAAACGGTCCCAATTCACCAATCAAAAAAAAAACACATACTGTCAGAATGGATCGAGAAATGAGAGCCAACTATAGGCTGTATAAAGAAACATGTTCAATGAGAAAAGAAATGTATAGACTGAAATTCAAAGAATGGAAAAAAGTACTTCATGTGACAGGAACCCAGAAAAAACCAGAGGTAGCTCTTCTATTTGCAGACAAAGTTAACTCAAGACTGATCAAAAGAGACAAAGAAGGTCAACACATTCCTGTTAAGGGAAAACTCCAAAGTATATATGCACCAAATGCCAGCATGCCAAAGTTTATAAAACAAATATTAATGGACATGAAAAATCAAGTAAGCACTAATACAGTTGTAATAAAGGTCCTTGATATCCCACTGTCACAAATAGAGAGGGCAACGAGACCAAAAAATCAACACAGAAATATCAGAACTGAACCAAACCTGTAAACAAATGGACTTAGTAGATGTCTACAGAGTGTTCCACCCAACAACATCAGAATATACATTCTCCTCAACTTTACATAGGACGTTCTCCAAAACAGACCATATACTGGCTCATAGAACATGCTTAACTAAATGCAAAGTGATTGAAATTATTCCATGCATTATCAGACCATAGTGCAATAAAATTGGAAATTAATGGCAAAAGAACTCCATAAACACAAGGAAATTAAATAATATCTTCCTGAACAACAATGGGTCACAGATGAAATTAAACAGTATTTACAATTAAATGATAATGCCAATACAACATACTGGAACCTATAGAGGATAAAGAAAGCAGCCCTGAGGGGAAAATTTATAGTGGTAAACTGAGCTCAAATAAAAAACCTAATAAGTTTTGTTTTGTTTAATTTTAACTTTTTAATTTATTTATTTTTTTATTTTATTTAAAGAGAAGGTGGAAAAAGCAAAACAGAAAAAAGGGTAGAAATAATACAGAATTAAAAAAAATAAACCATAAGAAATCACTAGTTGATACATTACATATTGTCTTCCTGGATGTAGTTGTTCAAATTACAAAATTAAAGCATACAAAGTGGACATTCAAACAGTGAGGCTGCAAACAGTTCTGTCCACCCATCCAACAAAAACTTAGCAACATGGTTATCAATCCTACACACTTAAATATACATGCAGTTATACCCTTTAGAGCACTTTCTTTTCCTCCTTTTGCTTTTTAAGTCCATTATCTGTTTAGTTATATCATGTTTCAGGTTGCTCAGTACCTTACTGATCTGTTTTATTGTTGTTATTTACTTTTTTATTTTTTCTTATTTATTATTTTTTTATTTTATTTAGTTTTTTTGTTTGGGGCTTGGGTTTTGTATTTTTTTTTCTTTTCTGGTGGAGGCTGTTTGAGACAGTCTCCCTATATAGTTCAGGCTGACCTTGAACTCACTATGTACACCAGGCTGGCCTCAAACTTGCAGCGATCCTCCTGCCTCAACCTCCCAAGTACTTGGGTTACAGGCACCTCCACATGGGACCAACAATCTAATGTTGAACATCAACCTTCTAGAAAAAGAAGAACAAGTCAAGAATAAAGCTCAAATAAAAAAGGAAATTACCAAGATCAGAGCAAAACTTAATGGAATAGAGGCTAAGAATGCAATACAAAGAATTAATGAAGTGAAAAAGTGAATCAATAAAGTGAAAAAGTTCTTTGAAAGGTAAAAGAAAATTTATAAACCCTTAGGCAACCTTATCAAAAAAAGGAAAGTACTCAAATCTATGCAGTTAGTAATGAAAAGGATTAAATCACAACAAATCCTGCAGAAATCCAGAAGATAACACCTACTTTAAGAACCTGTATTCTGATAAGATGGAAAACATAAAAGAAATGGATAAATTCCTAGACACCTAAGAATTACCAAACATGAATCAGGAAGATATAAATATTCTAAATAACCCAATATCAGTCAAGAAAGTGGAAGATTTTCTTCAACAACAAAGAAAAGCCCAGGTTCTGATGGATTTACTACCAAATTCTATAAGAAATTAAGATCTTGGGTCCAGGGATTTAGCTCAGTGGCACAGCACCTGCCTGGCAAATGTGAGGTCCTGAGTTCAATTCCCACTACAAAAAAAGAAATCTGGAGGAGATCTAATACCATTATTCCTCTAATTCCTTAATAAAATTGAAAAGGAAGCAGTACTTTCAAAGTCATTCCTGGAAGCAATTATTGCCCTGATTCCCAAACCAGAGAAGAATCCAACCAAAAAGAGAGATCTACGGGCCAGTCTCTCTAATGAACACACACACAAAAACCCTCAATAAGATTCTGGCAAACAGAATGCAGTAAATCATCAAGAAGATTACACACCATAACAAGGTAGGATTCACCCCAGGGATGCAGGGATGGTTCAGCATACACAAGTGAATAAATGTAATACACCACATCAACAGAGCCAAAGACAAAAATCACATGATCATCAAAATAGACACAGAAATGGCATTTAACAAAGTCCAATACCCATTCATGATTAAAAAAAAAACCCTCAGAAAATTAGAATAGATGGTCTTTACCTCAATCTGATAAAAGCAATCTATGACAAACCAATAGTCAACATCAAACTAAATGGACAAAAACTGAAAGTTTTTATTCTAAAATCAGGAACCAGACAATGCTGTCTATACTACCACCACTCCTATTCAATATAGCTCTGGAAGTATTAACCAGAGCAATTAGATAAGAGAAAGAAGTAAAAGGAATAAAGGTAGGAAAGGAAGAAGTTAAACTATCATTAATTGTGGATGACATGATACTCTACATAGAAGGCCCCAGAAACTCCACCAAAAGACTTCTAGATTTAATAACCAAATTCAGTTGTAAAGCTGAATCCAAAGTCAACATTCAAAACTCAATAGCATTTCTGAACAAAAATAACAAACTCACCAAGAGAGAAATTAAGGAAACAATACTTTTCACCATAGATTCCCCAAAAAATGAAATACATAGGAGTCAATCTAATGAAAGAAGTAAAAGACCTCTACATTGTAAACTACAGCACTCTGAAAAAGGAAATTGAAGAGTATATTAGAAAATGGAGAGGTGTCTCATGCTCCTGGGGAGGAAGAAATAATATAGCGAAAATGGCAAAACTGTTATACAGATTCAATGCAATCCCAATCAAAATTCCAATAGCATATCTCACAGAATTAGAGAAAACAATCCTAAAATTCATCTGGAACCAGAAGGGACTTAGAATAGCAAAGGCTAACCTGGGCAATAAAGACAAGACAGGGGTATCACAATTCCTGACTTGAAATTATACTATAGAGTTACTATAATAAAAACAGCATGGTGAGAACCAGCCATGGTGGATCCCAGGCAGCTGCAGAAAAAATCAATTCTCCCAGCTCTTGGTGCGAGCCAGGAGGAGACCCAGTCAGCAGTTCCCATGAGTCTACCTGCATGCGGGCTGGAAATCAAACTTCCCAAGCCCCTCCCCCCTCCCCCATTAGCAGCTGGGGACAGAGGTCTGAGCATGTCTTGAAAGAATGACCTTATGCAATATAGCAAATATGGGGGATTTATTTCCATCTTCTGTTTAAAGGCAAATGCTTTTTTCATTGTTTTGTTTCATTACAATTAACTATATTACTCCATTCAATATTCTCTTTCAAATTGTTTTATAATGTTCTGTTTTTTATTTGATTTTGCTATACCTAATTGACTGGACAACTATTGTGAAAATAATGAGATATACTATGATACCTATTACTGTTATCCCGATAATCTGCTGTGAAGTTCTATACCAGTTTCACTGCATTGTCTCAATTGGCTTTGTTCAGTCTTGCTCTGTTGTATTTTTACTACCTTCCAAAAAAACCCAGCATGGTACTGGCAAAAAAAAAAAAAAAAACGGAACCAAAGATCAATGGAACACATTAAAAGATGCAGAAACAACTCTAGATGCACTAAGCCATCTTATCTTTCACAAAGATGCCAAACACATTTACTGGAAGAAAGATAGTCTCTTTAATAAATGGTGCTGGAAAAACTGGCTCTACACGTGCTGAAGATTAAAACTGAACCCATATCTTTCACCATGCACTAAGATAAATTCAGAATAGATCAAAGATCTTAATTTTAAAACAGAAACATTAAATCTGCTGGAAAATAGAGTAGGTAAAACTCTTAAATACAGTGGTATAGGTTGACATTATGAACAAAACCCCAACTGCACAGAAACTATCACAAAGAATCAACAACTAGGATCTCACCCTGTTGAAAAGCTTTTGCACAGCAAGAAAAACCACCAACAGAGTGAAGAGACAACCACAACGTGGGAAACAAATGTTTGCCAGCTGTTCCTCAGACAAAGGATTACTATCAAGAACACATAAAGAACTCAAAAAAAAAATCATTCCTCCCAAATTTAAAGACTCAATCCATAGGGAAAAGGAGAAAAGGAAGAAAGGAAAAGATTATATGTTTGTAGATATATGTATATAAATGTATGTATGTATATCTATGCTAGATAACTAATCTCCATTAGTTCATCAAAAAAAACATTAGTTCATAAAAAAAAACAGTTCGTGCTGTTGTTGTTTGATTGTTTGATCACTGTTTATTCCTAGATCTTGCAACCTGAACAACTATTTCTAAGATAAAAATATACAGTATATTAACCAGTGTTGATTTCCTACTTTTTTTGAAATTCTATATCATTTCTATCCTTTTTTCTGTTTTTCTTTTTAAAATAAAAAAAAGATCCAATCCAAAAGTGGGCATCTGAGATAAATACATGCTTCTCAGACAAAGAAATACAAACAGCAAATAAATATATGAAAAAATGTTCAACATTGCTGGTTATTCAAGAGATGTAAACTAAAACAACACTGAGATTATACCTTACCCCAGAAAGAACTGCTATTATCAAAAAATCAACCAATAACAAATCCTGGCAGGGCTGTGGGGAAAAAGGAACCCTTCTCCACTGTTGGTGGGAGTGTAGACTGATGCAACCACTGTGGAAATCAGTATGGAGATTCCTCAAAAAACTAGGGGTGGAGGTCCCATTTGACCCAGCTATTCCTCTTCTGTGAATTTTTCCAGAAGAATTGAAAGAATCATACCACAGCAACATTTTTGCACCTAGGTTTATAGCAGCATAATTTGTAATAGCTAAATCTTGGAAACAACACAAATGCCCATCAAGTGAGGAATGGATAAAAAGGATGTGGTCTTTTTATATAATGGAGGACTACTCAGCTGTAAAGAAAAACTCAAGATTTTATAAGTAAATGAATGGAACTTGAGACCATACTCTTAAGTGAAAAACCAGAGTCACATGAGTAAACACTGTCACTCTAGTGTAAGAACCTGAAAGAATAAATAAGACCCAAAAGGAACAATAAATACTGTGAAAGGAAAGAAGAATTAGGATGGGAGAAAGGAGAAAAGGAGGAAAAATACATATATATATATATATATATATATATATATATATATATATGCAAGATAGCTAAAATAATTGTGCTACTCATTCTATTAGTTCATTGAAAGGAAGAGTTAGTCCTTATATTGGTTGATCAATTTTTCGTGCCTATATCTGGTAATCTGAGCAACTATTTTGAAGACAACAATATGCAATATAATAACCATTGTTAACTTTCTATCGTCTTGTTTTGAAATTCTGTCTTTTTTAATTTTTTTTAAATCCGCATTTGCTTCATCACTCTCAGTGTACACATCTTTGGCCCTGAATATTTTGAGAGCATGTCACAGACATCAGGTCCTTTTGGCCCTACAAATGTCCACATTCATTGCCTGAAACGAGAGCATTCTCTCCCATAACCACAGCTACAGTGTCAAACCCAGGATATTATACAATGATTTGATTCTCTGCTCTCAAAATGTACAGTCTGTTAAAATCCAGTTGCCCCAGTCATGTCCCTTATGCCGGCTTGGTCCCCAGCCAAGGCCCTGGTCCAAGTCACCCGCTAGGACCAATGTCATGGTCCCTTTCAGGTGGACCCATTCTTTGGCCTTCCTGTTTTTTAGGACTTTGACCCTTTTGAATAGCACAAACCAGTAGGGTTGCTGTTTTGTTGGGTTATAGACACTGCCTCCTTTGGAGCTTCCGGATAAAAATGATTTTTAGTCTAAATAAACTCTTTCATCTAAATCAGATTATAGCCCCCTCCTCCTTAAATCACTCCCATGTTGTCCTTAGACCATCCAAGTCACTCCAGCTGCGACCTGTGCTTCCTGGGCCTTCCCGCAGCAGGGGACCCCTTCCTGTGGCTGCCCAGCTGCTGCTCCGCCACAGTCCCGACCCTCCCGCCTCAGAACTCAACCTCACAACCACCTCCGAGGCATTTCCCCCAAGCCAGCTTCCGCCACTTCTGCCTACTTCCTTGGGAACACTCAGAACGGTCAGCAATGCCCTCGCTGGCTTTACTTGCTGCCCAATGCAATCCAAGTCCTGATTGGGCAGCAATCTCGGCCATCTGGTTCATGGACAATGCCAGGCACCAAAGGCCTTGCCTGCGTCCACCCGATTGGACAGAGGGGACCAAGAGGGGCGGAACACGGCCAAGGCAAACCAAGGAGAGGAAAGAAGTGCGCCTGCGTGAGGAGAAGAACCCTCAACAACGTAACAACGGTCTCTAGAGAGCAACGCAAAGAGGACAGCGAACAGGGAGAGAGATGTGAAGATAAGAAAGTGACGGGAGGAGGAGACGAAAGGGAGGAAAAAGGATCCAGCTGCAATGACAATGTCTGCATCCAAGGTACTGGCGCACAAGCCTGCCGTGCCTTGAAATGGTTTTCTTTTTGTCTTTTTGTGACAGGGTCTCGCTATGCAGTTCAGGCTGGCCTTGAGCTCACTTTGTAGCCCAGGCTGGTCTTGAACTTGAAACAATCTTCCTGCCTCAGCCTCCTGAGTGCTGGGATTACAGGTGTGCGCCATTGCACTCAGCTTAATAAAAATGTTTTTAAATAAAAGAGAATGTATGAGGGAACAAATTTTCCACAAACTAGATGCTCTTCCAAGCATAGTCTATGTAGTGGTTCGCTCACGGGGCGCTCAGAGCCCTCAGCAAGGCTCTTCCCAGATCCCAGCTTGAGGAATACACGGGCAGCCGCCCACGTCCAGGAGACCCGAGCAGGGACATTCAGGCTATGTAAAGGAGCCACGCTGAAGGCGGAGGAGAAATCAGTACAGACAGTAGCAACCCACGTTGGGTGGCCAGAACGAAGGCACAGAGAGCGTGGTGAACGCCTCGGTCACCTTTCGGGGAGGAGCTCAGAGCCATGGAAGCAGGACCTGAGCCCCTTTCCCCACACAGCCCTACCCTCGGGGCTGGGGACAGAGGGAGGGGAAACAAAGGCATACAGTAGCAGGCCTGAAGCTGGGAAGGGAGCTGCACTGACTGGCAAGCCAGGTGAGGGCTGGTTTCCCTCCTGCACTTGGTTTCATGAAACACCCTGTGGCCCAGAAGACTTTTCTTTAGGAAAGCCAGCTCGGACGGGTGCACTGCTGCCGCGTGCTGGTAGCTTTGGGAGGGCCGCTTGCACGACAGCCTTTGTGGGAAGCAGAGCGCTTCCTTCTCTGCAAGCTGAAGATGCCACCCGCTTTCTTCTGTCCTATGCAGTGGGGATGCTCGAGCCTAGAACTCAGGTTGAAGCGGCTCGCTGTGCACCTGAGATGAAGCCTAGGAAACTGACTTTAAGGGCAGTGGTGACGAGACAATGTCACCCATCAGCAGCGGTGGCATCCACACCACACTGGTGCTGGCTGTGTCATTGCTTGGCCTGCTGCCCTGATGGAGCCCCCACTCCCTTGTCTCTGCCTCTCTTCCAGGTCCCTGCTGCAATGAGCCTGGCACCTCTTGCGGCCACCAGACCCACTCTTGGAAAATTCCTTTGCTGCCTCAGTCAGCCAGGACTAGTTGTTACCCGCAGTTAAGAACTCCAGTGAATCTACTCACTTTCCTCAAGGGTGTCCTAACTAGGCCAAGGAACCCAACCTGCCCGAGTCCTCCTTAAGTATGTATTTCCAGCCCCTCAATGATTGCTCTCCCCAGCCACTAATTGCCACTGTCTGCCGAGCCCACCAAGGAGAGCTAGCTCTAGCCAATCTTCAGATGGATGATTCCTGCTGGACCACATAGTCTGCTGCCCAGTTGCAAACTGCACTTGCTGCTGCTGGCCCTTACACCCTTCACATGAGCTGGCAAGTAGTTAAAGATGCCTTGCCCAGGGATTGACCAGATCTGCCACATGCAAAGATCTTGGTTGCGTGTCTCCTCCAAGGCCGTCATGGGCTGGGACTGGCTGAGTCAGTATTTGAGAAAGAGAATGTAATAAACACAAGCTTTCAAGTGTCAAAATCTTCTTTCTGGCTGGGGTTGAGTGGGAAAGCCAGCTTAGAAACTGCGGGCTTTGTAGAAGCTTATAAACTGGATGAAGCACAGAATCAGTGGTTCATAATCTGAAATCTCTGGACAGGTTCTTTTTTAAGGAAATGCTTGTAAAACCCTTGAAATTTTACATTAAAATTTGTATATACATTTAAATGTTAGAAGATGTTGGGAGACAGGATCAGAACTCCCATCAGCTTGTCAAAGGGTTTCAAAATCTATCTGTCATATACACTCACAGATAACTTCCAGTGCAGAACCACAAGGAAGATCTTCCACTTGACAAACAAGAAAAGAAGAACCAGAGATGCTCCGGTCTAACCCAGGCAGATGCCTCTGGCGAGAGGTCACACAGGGTTGAAAACCCAGGTCCAAGCACATCTATGCTTCATGTGGTGTTCACATGATCACACTTAGCTGATGAATTCTACCCGGCAGGAGTGGCAGCAAAGCGCTCACAGGAAGGAGCTTCCCAGCACGGACAGTGACACTTTTCCAAACCTCAGCTTCCTCCCTCCACCCACCAGGGCTGGAACAGGCCCAGCTCAGTGGCAGGCAGATCAAGGTCTCCAGGGTCAATGCTATGTGTCTTCTACCCCACCCGACTCTCCCCTGTCCCTGCCACACACACACACACACACACACACACATGCACACACTCACAAGCTCCTGCATGAAGGAGCCTAGCAGAGACCCAGGAAGCCTGTGGACTAGAGCCACAAGTTGCTCAGCATGTACTTAAAAACGAAAAAAATTAAACCCTTGTTAAAGCCCCACACCCACACAAATACAGCTATCTCCCCGTATCATCAAGGCCACGTGGGAGAAGGGCTGCCTGGTACAGGCCTGTCACCGTTCTCAGACAAGGCCTCCTTGTCTTGGGCGCCGGCCTGCAAGACTCATTTCAGCCACTTAAAAATATCAGGAGCAGGGCTCACAGACCATTTCCCATGCCTCCCTTCCAGAATATCCCACTTTCATTTTCAAAAGCAAAGCCTTAGGGGTTACGGGCATCGTGCTAAGATGCGGCATGCATCTTATCACGGGGTCTTCACCATAAGGATACATACCACCATGGATCCTAATTCACACATCGGGAAATCAGGGCCCATTGTTCAATAACTTCCTCAAAGTCCCAAAACTAGAAGGAGGTTGAGCAAGGACTTAAGTCCAAGTCTCTTGAACTCTAGTTCTGTTCTCTTGCTTTGGGAGAAGATGAATTCTCTCAGGAGAGGGGGGGTCAGCCGGGGGTACTGAGGCTCTGCAGCTTTTCTGACCCCTCACCAAAGGACATAGGTACAAAACAAGAGAATGTCCTCTAAGTCCTCACTCCCTCTCCGGTGAGCCTCAGGGCCCCGAGGGGTCTTACTAGACTGTGGGATCCAGGGGGTCAGCGGTCACCTATTCCAGCCTCACCATTTTGCAGTAGAGGACAGAGGATCAGAGTGGTCACAGTGGCCGGGGTTAAAGGACAGCAAGCAATGCACCAGTGTCTTCCTTATAAAGCTAACACTCTGTCCACATCCTGAGAAGTCATGTCAAGGACATTTAAGCTTTAAGTCACGTTGACCCACGTGGAAACTGTGCTCCTTTTCCACGTCTTCGTGGGTCCTGCCATCTGTCTCAGGACACGCTCTGCCTGCGAGACGTGGCTGTGACAGCGGGCAGACTCCTTCCTGAGGCAGCAGCTGCCTGACCTTTGGTGGGAAACTGCACCGGTATGGGCAGGACCTCACCGGCACCGTTTTCTTTCCACGTTCTCCTCTCACGATGTCAAGTGACACAAAGTTTCCACTTACACGTTACACTCTCTGTGTAACTATATGCATTTGGGTTAAAGAAAAACTGAGTCAGTGTAAAGGAAACCGGTAAACGAGAGCGGACCCCCGGCTGGCAGGCAGTTCAACCTAAGGGCGTCGGTGCAACGCACGTGTCACCTCGGAATCGCGTTTTAGCAAATGATCTAAGAACAAAACTAAAACGTTAAAGCACATGACTGTAACTCATCACGGGTACGTGTGACCGGCGACTTCCTCTCCTCGCCCCCTCTCGGCTCAAGGGAGCTCAGAAGCTACCTAAGGCGACCACAGGGAGGCCCTGGGCGCGCAGTCTGCAGCTGGGGAAGGGCTCTGCCGCCCCCTGGCGGCCACTTCGGAAATGAACGCCGGCGGCCCTGCGCCCTGGGGGGTGCCCCGGGGACCCCGCCACTCACTGATTAGACGTGTTTTCCTTCTCAGTCTCCTCAGCACCGAGTCCGTCCTCCGTCAGCTGGCCTGCAAGCATTCGCCTGGCACCCCTGCGAATTTCGCTTCCTCGCTGTAAAGTGGGTGATGGAAATGGGGAGAGGAAAAATTCCCTGGGCCAAGCGTGTCAAGCAGAGTTCAGTTGCTCAACAAAGCAAAACGAAAAGTGATTCTCAAAGCCGGCGGTTTCCAGAACCGAGCAGATTCCAAGAACTCGGGTCAGCAAGATCAGACAGCACTTACAGAGAAAAAGGAAGTGAGACCCAGAAAACTGTGTGATTGGCTCCAGCTTAGCCCATGAGCCAGTTAAGTGGTTAGTGGGTTAATAGTTTAGGTGGTTGCTTAGTTAGTAGTGACAGGGCCTGGGTCAGTGTGATTAATCTCTCTCTCAAGCAGGCACCCAGTCCAAACCCGTGGGTTCCAGTGAAATTTCACTTAACACGAAGTACTTGCTACAAGCTGGGGTTTTTGCATCCGTGAGTAAGACCTGACCCCGGTCACTGCCAGCCAGGGAGGGCAGGCCTCTCCGGAGCCCTCTCTGTAGCTCCTAGCTGGAAGTCACAGACCTCGCAAACACTGAAACCTCATTTTCCAGCTGCTACAAGGAGTACCCACGCGAGCCCACGCCCCACAGTGCGGCTCCGAGCTACCGTGAGTTCATGGGGGAGAAACACACGGGAGTGGCAAGGAATAAAGGCTCCACGAATGTCAGGAGCTGAGGCGGCAGCAATACTGCGTCTCACTTCTGCTGATCCCCCCACCTCAGCTTTATATAAAGAGGTCTCGTGGCAAGCGCGAGGTCGTGAGTTCGATCCCTGGCACAAAAATAAATAAATAAATATTTTTTAAAAGAAAAAAAAAAGAGGTCTCAATAATTGTGTCTTGAATTATTAAAAGAAAAAAATCGTTATGATGTGGGGGGGCAACACTCGCCACACCCGGAGACCTCAAACCTCTGCTGACATTCATCTCCATTCTACTCAGCCCGGAGACCAGCTCCAGAGGAGCGAGTAACTGGAGAGGCAGGAGGCGCCCTCTAGTGGTAGGGTCATGTTATCGCAGGAAAAAAGTCGATTCTGGAATCGGATAGCAGAGGGCTTTACACAACTCTCAAGCGGAAAGACAAGCTCAGGAAGTTTTACTGAGGCAAGAGATTGAGATGCCTCAAAGAAGCCTTCGGGGATTTTCTGTCTAGTCAGTGGATTGTCATGGGTGCATTTTTTTGCCTGACTTTTCCCAGCAGGAAGTGAGTGGCTCAAGGTCAGCTTTTCGGTCAAGGGTGGAGCTTGGACTTGAACCCAAAAGTACTGACTACGAATCTGGGAATCTCTGTCGTGCTAAGCAGCAGCCCCTTCAGAGTCGGAGCTGTGACTTCTGCCATTAGATACCCTCCACAGCATGTACCAGCACTGTGCATATCAATTACTTGATAAAATTTATGTTTATATTTGGGCATGGTGGTGCATGCCTGTAAAGCCAGTACTCTGTAGGCTGAGGCAGGAAGATCGCTGCAAGTTCAAGGCCAGTGTGGGCTACAAAGTGAACTCAAGACCAGCATGAATAGCAGAGTGAAATCCTGTCTCAAAAAGACGAAAGAAAGAAAGAAAGAAAGAAAGAAAGAAAGAAAGAAAGAAAGAAAGAGAGGTTTACAAAATGATTGCTTTGAACTTGATACCATTAATACAATATTTCCTTTGTTGCCTCTAGTAAATTTATGAGGTAGTCTAGCTTACAGATAAGGAAACTAAGTCTCAGAGAAGGTAAATAACTTGCCTAAGACCACAGAGCCAGGATTTGAACCCAACCACATTAACCCCAGGGCCTTAGCTCTCTTCCACCAGACCAAAAGGATTCTGCACCACTCTTAAAAATTATTTAAAAGCTGAGCATGGTAGTGCACACCTAGCATCCCAGGACTCAGGAGGCTGAGGCAGGAGGATTCTTGCAAGTTTGAGACCAGCCTGGGCTACAGAGTGAGCTCAAGTCCAGTCTGAACTGCATAGTGAGACCCTGTCTCAAAAAGACAAAAAAAAAAAATAGATTATCTAAAAGGTGAATGGAGTCACATTTCCAGGGGTATCCATCGATCCTGTGAATTCACCAACGCTGCTCCATACTCCCCCTTCACTCTTGGTCTACTCCTGACAAATGCACATCTCCTGAACCAGTTCTTTCTCCCCCATGCTCTGGTTACGGGCGCCAGGACACCAGCGTTACCTGGAGATGGAATCCTCACGTGATAAAGAGGGGCTTTGTCTTAATCCTAGAGGCCTCTTGCATTTACTAAAGGAGTGTAAACTGTTCCTATTGTCCCGTTTCTAGGGAAAAGAACTTCTGATGAATCTTCACCCAGTTTCCTGGAGACCAAGAAGCTCCGTGTTCAGAAATGGTACCCTCACACATGTTTAATTAAAATATATAAATGTGTTATTGTTGGCAGCAGCCCGAGAGCCATATTTCACAGCTAGAGGGAGCCACGGCTCACCTGATTGCCGTCTCTTCCCTGGTCACCAACTGTCACCTCACCATGAGCGGCAGGGAAAGGGATCCCCACTCCACCTGCCCCCTCAACCAAAGGGAGGGACAGTGTCCTCCTAGGCCCTCACTGCTGCTTCCACACACTCCCACCCTCCGCCCTCCAGCTCTGGGCCAGAATCTCAGGTCACCAAACAGAGCCACCCAGTGTCTACTGCGACCTCCCACGTCACTCTCTTCTTCCATGAACATTCTTCCTTGCTCACTGCCGTCTTGACACTCGCTCTGTTGGCGGTCCGAGGAAAGGGAGGTGACCCTACCAACCCCTAAAGTCCTGGCCTCCAGAATTGTGGGAAGATAAATCTCAGCTGTGTTTCAGCCACTGGTACCGGGTATTCCGTTACGGCGACCCATGTCAGGACAGTCTTAAGTGTTGGAAATACATCTCTCCCACGAAAGTCAGCAGCCTCGGGTGTGAGTCCCAGCACTGTACTGTTTTATGCTCTTTTTCAAGATAAGCCTTTCCCTGCCTCTCCTCACCTGGCGGTCTCTGCCGCATCTCGCCAACCGCCGCCCCTACCTCTAACCGCAAGGTAGGGCTGAAATACGAGCTGTTGTCCTCCTCCAGTTACACGCAGAGCAGTTACTCCACTTAATCCTTCTGGGAGGATGGAGGCCCCTGTCCCGCCTCCCATGGGTTAGTGTCCCCAGAGTTCCTGATGGGCCATCCTTACAGGGTGCTGGTGCAAGTGTGCAGGTAACCAGGCGAGCGGCAAAGCCACTCCAGGCAGCTCCTGCAGCAGGTTGGGGGAGAGGGGAGCTTGCCGTTGCCAGGGACACGCCTTCGCACCCCTCAGGCCAGCGGAAAGCTGGGCCGGGAGCATGCTCCACCGTGTGTGCCACGGAGAAGTGCCTCACCAACCCCAGCCTCTGCTTACAGGAGGCCTTCTCAGAAGGGGACAAATCTTCCTGGAGCCCACGCACACAGGGACAAAGCCAGACCCCTCTGCTCTCTTCTTCCTGATGTAATTTGATTCTACAAAATGATCACTTGTCTATTCGAGCTAGGAGTCAAGATTCAGGGAGTACAAAGATAAACAAGACCTTGGCAAGAGCTCACTGTGGCTGGACAGAGGATCAGATATGTAGGTGACTGTTTTGATCACTTGTGCACATGTGGCTCGGGTCTCCCAAGTCACTGAGTACAGTATATTCAAAAGCTAGTGCTGGGCTCCCTGAGAGATGCCAGCCTCATAAGCCTCCATCACTGGGAGAGGAAGAGGCCTGAGAAGTAATCAGAGTTGGTGGAATCTGTAGAGAAAAGCTGTGTCTGTCCATGGTAGGAGAGAGGCATGGCTCTCCATCCTGCCTTCAAAGAAAATGAATACAAGCTCGGATCTTTGAAAGGGACCAGGTGAGGTCTGCAGAGGTGCACCTCGTGAACTGCACAAACTGTGGGCCCACCCTGACAGAGCCAAGCATGGTGAGAGGGGACTGTTGGCAGGTGGGGACTTGGCTGAACTTAGACAAACTGTGCTCCCGGTGCAGATTTCTCAAGGTGGGAAATCTGCAGAGGAAGTCCAAAGAGGTGGGGTGTACCCAGAACTTTCACCCCAGCCTGGTTCTCAAACAGAATGGAAACAACCCTAGCAGTAATCAGCAGAGGGGCAGAGACTATGGATGGCTCCTCAGCCAAACAATAGGAAGGGCCCACCCTAAAAGGCATGAGAAGAGAAATTCACCATTCTGGGGGAGTGTGTTAGCTTTCCGTGACTGTAACAAAACTCCTGAGAAAAGCAACTTAAAGAGGACAGGTTTGTTTTGGTTCATGGTTTTAGAGGCTGCAGTCCATGGCTTAATGGCTCAACTGCTTTTAGGACTGTGGCAGGGTAGACTATCAGGGTGAAAGGATGTGACAGGGAAATCTACTCATCCTGTGGTAGCCAGAAGGCAGAACAGAAAGAAAGCCTGTGCTGGTGGCTTCCTCACCTTCCACTTCTGTTCCAAGACCCCTCCCTCTGGGTGGGTCTTCTCCCCTCACAGGCTCCCATGCTAACTGGCTCTGGAAACCTCAAAAATATACCTGAACAAAACCAGAAGTGTGATTTTCTAATTTCCTAGGTGTCTCTCAAGCCAATGAAACTGATCATCAAGATTAACTGTCACATGAGGGATGGGGTCCTGAAACAGAGTCCACAAAACCTTCATGCAAGTGGAGACCACCAGCATTAGTCAGAGCCACATTCCTGGAACAAAGCCAAGACCTTCCCGGTAACCGCTGGACGGCTGTCCCGTGAGCAAAACCCTTCTCCTTGCAGCTGTCCTCCTAGGAGAAGGCTAAAGCAAGGCCCCAGGAAGGTCCCCACATGCTCTGGCTGGCTCTCACCTGAGGCGGGGAGGATGAGAAAAGCCTGAAGTGAATCTGAGCTTTAAGTTTTAAAATGAACAGGGCTAAGGCTTATATTCCCAGCCAACTTGCATTGTAAAAATGTAACCTGAAGACCTTGAGACCTGCTGGGATGCTGTTTAGCCTCACCTGACACCCAGCCGGGAAGACAGGTCAACAAAAGAGGATCGGTAGCAATGAGTGAACAAAGAAAACCAGCCCACATTTCCACCCCGAGGAGAGGAACAGTCCCAAAAAGCAGGTTACTTCCAAGCCGAGAGGTGCAGGCCGGAAGCGGGAAGCTGACTTCTGCAGGAAGTAAGTCTGGTGTGCTCTGCTGCACGACTCCCTCCCGGTGGGATGAAGGCACCGTGCAGTCACCGGGTCTCTGGGAACTTGGGTGCCCGGGATGGATGACATGTTCACACGTATCATCAAATCTCCCAGCACCTGCCACATGCCAGGCACAAGGACACGACCATGAACGGTGACTGCCCACGTCCCAGGGCAGCAGAGCGGACAGCCGTTCAAACGACAGGCTTAGCATAGGATTTACAATACCAGCCAGGGATTCAGCTCAGCGGCATAAGCACCTACCTGGTAAAATGCGAGGTTGTGAGTTCAATCCCCGGTACAAAGAAAAAGGATTTACAATACCCCACCCCCGCCCCCGCGCACAAAGTCAAGGTTCAGAATCCACGGCCTCGTTCCTTCAAGCATTTTCCCTTGGAACCCAAGTACTGATTGTTCATTGTCCGCAGTTTTGCAGGAATAGCAGACTATATCCTCCACCAGCTTTTCTTTTGATCCGGGGAGCAGGAGATTTGCAAGCAGCTAACCCCAGAGCATTACTGTCCTCCTTCCCTGGCTCCTGCTCTGTCACCAGCACCGGCGTCCCTGCATCATAACGGGTTGCTGTTTGCAGGTACCCACCTCAGCTCTTGGTTTTCTTCTTCTTAAAGCCCTAAGCTCCCCAAGATGCTGCCAAAGGCCCTGTACCTTCTAAAGCTTCTGGGAATGCTCCTAAGTGCTACAGATCTAAGACTCTCCAGGAGAAGGGTGAACTAATGTGCAGGATTTTTATTAAATTTGATTTAATTTGAATTTCAGTACTGTATGCAGTATTTTATTAAATTACACAACTCTGGGAGACATAGCATATTGAGGTTTTCCACTATAAAAATAGGCATTTATAGGCACTTTTCTGATCATATCGGGAATTTGTGGGTTTTTTTACAATTTGCAGGTGATCTAGGAACATGAGCCCTGTGGATTTCAGGGCTCCCTGCAGTCACCCCTCTGCATCTTCAGCTTCCACATCCACTGATTCAACCACACACTATCCAATCAGGGGAAAAATAGTTACATCTGTGCTAAAAATGTACAGACCTTTTCCCTCATCCTTATTCCCTAAACAGCATGGCACGACGGCTATTTACAGAACACAGGACTCACACTGTGGCAGGAAAAAGTAATCTATAGATGACTTAAGGTACAGACGTGTGGAGGTTACGTGCAAAGACAAGACCATTTTCTACACCAATTTGGAGCATTGCTGGACTTTGGTTATCTGTAGAGCATCCCGGGAGCCGCTCTCCACTGCTGCCAAGGGTAACCTGTGTCAGTCAGGTGAAGCTGCAGTGTCTGGTGCTAGTCAGGCAAATGGGTGAGAGATGTCAGGAAAGGCTTCCCCGGGGAAAGCTAACCGATGGGAGTGATCTGGCAAATCAGGAGGGGGCCGCGGCGAGGCCTCGACGGCCACATTTAGATTTTCCGCCACGGAGAGGGGCACAGCAGGAAACAAACCACGCTGCTTAGTGGACACGCATTTCTTTCCAGGGAGGGAGTGATGGGAATGTTCTGACGGTCTGAAACCACCCTGCAGGGCACTGTGCCTGTGTACTTGGGAACAGGAAGCCTGGGGCAGCCGGATTCTGGTGACAATGAACATGGAACAGGGCAACACAGAAGTGCCAGACAAGGCCAGGAGACAAGTTCGGAGTTTATCCAAAGCACAGTGAAAACCCACCGGAAAGCTTTCAGCAGGAGGCTGATGACTACCTTTAAGATGCCAGTCTAATCACCTGAGGCAGCTGTCAATGAACGCACAGGCAGGGGACTGGCAGACTTGCACACCACCGGTTAAAAAGCTTTGGTCATCACAAAAGATGACAGCTTGCATGTGATGAGTAGAGAAGTGAATAAGCTAGAAATATGAAATACAAGGCCTGGGTTTGGAAGGACTGCAGAAGGACACAGGTGACCAGCATAGCTCTCGGGTTTGTTACAGGAATTAAATGCTATTTTTTGAGGTAGAGAAGGTTAGCACAGGGCAGAGTTGGTGGGTAGGAAAGAGCTCCACTTCAGACAATAGATTTGAGGTCACAGGTAAGCACTGAGAGGAGTCTTGGGTTCAGGGGAGAGACTGGGTTAGATATATGAGCACACATAAGGCATGTTAGACACAGCAGGTAAGAGCACACAGGGAGAGGTGGTGGAATGTGAAAAATACATAAAAGACTAAACTTTTACATGCTGGTGAGTATGCAGAGAAAGTCTACCGCTGGAGGAGGATGTGGAGAAGAGGAAAATGCTCAGTGCTGCAGGAAAGGTTAGAGGATGCAACCAAAAATGGGGGACAGAGGTGCCCGGTTAACACACATACCCGGCCTCTGACAGGAAAGAGACCACAGACTCGAGAAGCAGGAAGTCTGTGAGAACAGCAGCAAGATGAGGGCTTTCCTGGTAGATCCCTGTACACCCTTACTAGAGCAGAGGTCCAGAACCCGAGAGGCAGGCATGGGGAGAAGGTGTTAGTCTAAAACCTGAAGGTATAACTGAGATTGTATCTCACTCCAGATGGAATAGTGACAATAAATCATCCAGGAACAACTGCTGGTGGGACTGTGGGGAAAGGGAACCCTTCTCTACTGTTGGTGGGACTGTAAGTTGGTACATATGGAAATCAGTACGGAGATTTCTCAAAAGAGGTTCCTTTTGACCCAGTCTTTCCCCTTCTTTGAATCTTCCCCAAAGGGTCTGGGAAAATCATATCACAGTGATATATACACATCCATGTTTATAGTAGCACAATTCACAATAGCTAAATCTTAGAAACAGTCCAAATGCCCATCAACTGATGAATAGATGTGTTTTTATATAGAATGGGGTACTACTCTGCATTAAAAGGTAAGCTTGAGACATTTCTAGGTAAATGGATACACCCTGAGACCATATTCTAACTGAAATAAATCAGATGCACATGTGTAAATATGACATTATTTCTCTTGTACAAGAAACCAAAAGGGTAAGGACTAAAACGGTGACAGATGTTGGAAAGTAAGAAAATGTTTACTTTCCAGGCCTCCTTTCATCTCTTAGAAGCTTTTCCTTTCATTAAATTCTTCCTACTCTTAACTTCCGTTGTTCCTGAATTCATTCTTCAATTTTAAAGATCACGAACTCAGTGTTTCAGACATCTAAAAGTTTGAGTCTTTCCCCTATATAATTTGGAGGTCTTCCACCAAGCTAACTGCATGGAGGTAAGAGTTTGCTTTTGTTTCATAGATCCTGGGTTGTGACTTTGTCAAAATTTTTATGCTTCAAAATTTTATGTTGTATCTTTGTCCACTGCTTATAATTGCTCATACTTTGTCTCATATTTTGTTAAAATGATAAATTTATAACATGGGAAGGTTACAATGCTTCTTTAATGGGACATCTTATTCCTGTTTTGTTTATGTTACATTTGGACTACCGCTGACGACTATGATTTGTTTAGATAGAAGTGCTAGGAAAGGAGTGCTTAGAGCTCCCCCGTGTGGATTTTGACATGAAATGCTATAAAATGATCTTTCTGAAATCCAGTTCCTGTTTAGAAAATACACGGGGCTATTGATAAATCACGAGACCCCCAACTCTCAATTAAAAGGCAGTAAGCCAGATGCAATTCTCAAGACTTGGGAGACAGGTTTCCTGGGACAGACTGGCCCTGATCCTCCCCCACACTCTAGAGGAATGTTGAGTCTGTTCTGTTTCCTTTCTGGTCTGATCTTCCCCTAGTGAGGAGACAACCTTAGCTCTTGGGATTCCTCATCCTCACCTTTCTAGGCTGAGAGCAAGGACTCATGGGTGGGCAAGTGGTTTCAATAACTCTCCATGAGCATAAGAACACTTGTTTTCTGTGATCTGATTTTTTTTTTTTTTGGCCACTTTGTACTTTTTCTTTTCCTTTGAGGCTTATAAAATTAGAGAACTCTGAACTACCCCCAACCTTTTCCTCCTACCCAACAACTATGTTAAGCCCGTAGAAGATGCACTGACTTCTGGCCCCAGCCTGATGGCCAGAAACCAGACTGAACCTCAGGGAAAATAATAAAGATTATCTGAGATTATCCACTACTCCACCATAAAGCTACTGTGGGCTTGCTGGGATAAATCACAGATCTGGACTGTCTCCACATGTTGTCTACCAGTGACAACGGGGACTTTTTTCCTTATTTGATCCTGTCTTTATGAGTATGAACATGGTTTCTGGTCTTGTGGTGTTGATCTGTTCCTTATATTTCCTTCTTTCCCTGTCTTCTGTACCAGTTTCCCAAAGTTTGCATGATCCTTTGTCCTCCAGCCTTGCTTCTGATCTCTTCCTCTATTTTTTCCCCCTAATCCCTTTCAAATTTTCTCCTGAGGGTAAAATTGGCACATTAAGGGCTTACCTACTGCATACAATTTTCTTATTTTGGGTTGTTATATAACCACACTCTAGTGCATATGCTTAAAGGTGGCAAATTAACGATTACCTCAGTTTTCATTTTCTAGGCTGTGTTTGATGCTGCTATTGCTGATTGTACCACTGTAGCCAAAGTGACATAATTGTTCTAACCAGCTGTTCTTCCTAGTATACCAAGACTGAGATTGCCAAAGGGTCACAGGAAACACTGGGCCAGTGACAAAGAACCAGGGGCTGGGCCAAGCAGGCAGCTACTTTTCATTCCCAACAAATTGAAGATGGAGGATCCTGCAACAGATTCAAAACCCAAAAACCAATTACACCCGGAAAAAAACCTCTGAGAAGTAGTATTTAGAACACTTAGGAAATAACTAACAATAAAGCAACTCACCATAGGCAATTTACAAGCATCAACCCAGGAATTAAACTGAAACAAAGAAAGAAAGAACAAACAAACAAACAACAGACACTTAAACAAGATGCAACGCCAGAACATCTGTTCACCAAAGGCAAATCCAAGGGCCAATGATGTGGAACAATCCAAAAGCCACCTACCTGGCCTCTCTGAAGTGGTAACAACAAAGCAGATGAATGAAGATCTAGAAAAAAAAAAAAAATAGAAAACAGAAGTAATTTCTCAGATAACTAGAGATGGTAACCCAACATAAGAAAGAAATGGAATCCATACAACAGATTCTAGCAGATATCCAGGAGACTAAAAATTCCACTGAATTTTGAAAGTATGCAAAGCAGAATGAGAAAATGTGAGGACAGAATCTCAGATATAGAAGGAAGGCTTACAGTTAGCAATCAGGAAAAGAAAAATTTCTCAAAAATAGCAAGAGACCATGAAAAATCAATCCAGCAGCTGCTAGATGATGCAAAGAATAATATAAGATTGGCTGAAGTCAATGAAAAAGTGGGAGAAAGCAAAAATGATATTTAAAAAAAAAAACGAAACTATTTACAAACTTCATGGCAGAAAACTTCCCTGGCAGGGAAAAAAGTTGACATACTGCTAAGTGAGGCAAACAGATTCCAATTAGCCATGATCAAAAGAAATTCTATAGCAAAGCATATCATAGCCATATCATAGTCAAGATTACAGAAATTCCACACAAGAATGAATATTAAAAGCTGTTAAAGAAACACAACACCTATAAAGAAAAGACCATTAAAATCACAGCAGACTCTCAACTCAAACCCTCAAGCCAAGGAGCACTTGAAGTATTTCAAGCCCTAAAAGAAAACAACCTCCAACTCAGATTGATGTACCCAACAAAACTACCTTTCAAAACTGATAGAGAAATAAGATACTTCCATGACAAAGAACATCTGAAGAAATTCATCACTACCAAATCAGCATTCCAAAATGTTCTGAAGGACATTCTAGAGGTAACAAGAACTATAACTCCATGAACCCCAACAGAATGAATCCACCAGGCAAGGCAGACAGAAGGAGTCAAGAAGCAAGATCCAACAATACGCTGCATACGAGAAACACATTTAATTCAAGAAGAAACTCAGACTGAAAAGTCAAAGGAGGGAAAATAATATCCCATGTGACAGGAACCCAGAAAAGTCCAGGGTAGCTATTCTATCTGCAGACAAAGTGGATTTCAAGCAAAGACTGAATAAGAGACAAAGAAAGTTCACTACACCCTTGTAAAGGGAATAATCCAACAGGAAGAGATAATCACTAAGAAATCTGGAGGCTGATTATATCTATCTCAAACCCACTGAGACCACCAGCCCTTTGCCTGCATGGTGCAAGATGGGAACACTTCACAGGGCCACCCTCAGATCATGCCAATAGTGCCATTTTTCAGAACACGTCCTACGAAGAGCGATAAAGTTCACATTATCACTGACTGCTTCATCTTCCCCTCCTCAATCACTCCTGTGCATGCCTCAGACCACCCTGTCTGCACCCCAGAAATACCTTTATTCTCTATCCTGGAAGAAATGGATACATGGGGTTCCTCTCTCCTCAGGACTGGTACTGTGTGAACAAAACCTTCTGCAAAATACATCAGTTCAGTAAGAAGCATACTATGAGGTGGGCAAAACAGGGCTTGGTCAGTACCAAAACAGCTCTTATTTCCTAGCTTTTCATGCCTTATGCAAATCAATGAGCTTCTGAGTGTTCTGAATCACAGGCTTCATCTTAAAAAACAGTCACAGACACTAAACAATAATGCTTATGAAATACTAATGACCACACAGGATAAAACAATACATTTCCTAAAAGTAGTGAGGGATTGGTAAATTATTAGTGATTTCAAATACCTAACTGAATTTCTCAGATGTGGAGTTCTCAGAAGATTTAGAGAAATCTAAATCAGATTCCAATTCTGATTACAGAATACTAAGTTCTAAACTCATTAGGAACTCAACAGAACCAGCAATAAAAAAAGCCTCACAATAAATACTTAATGAGCTACAAGTGGGTCTTCTAATTAAGAGATCTAATAACTGTCACTAGTTAATGGCACAAAGAGATAATAAGTACACAATAAAGGGTATACTCTTCAGGGCAAAGTAAGCTGTTAAAATAAACCACGGAATTTTAAAGTAAGTTTTTACAAATCACACAAATCCTCATTGTCAAAGAGTAGACTCTGGTCTGTTAAACACTTTTCATACTGCTTTAAAGAAATTCCGAGGAACTCCAACCACGATATTAGGAACAGTCCGTTAAACAGAAATGCTTTATTTCTACAAATGCACACAAACTACAAACCACTAAGAAATTTAAATATCGATGTCATAACAAGCAGGTGGCAATTCAACATCCAGGATGGGAAAAATGCTTGAAGGAGACTGCAACGGATCTGGGAAAAGAGAGATTTCTTATTACATTCCTGCAAACCCGAGTCATTGTCTATATCAACACAGACATTAGCTTTTAACTGTTAAGTTCATGTTTTTCCTGTCTAATGAATCCTGACCCCCAACCCCTTTTCACACTTCTGGAAACATGGCTGTGGTCCCAGGACTGAACTGTATCAGGAATTAAGTCTTAGATGTATCTAAACCTCTAAGAGCCAACAGTCTCATTAACCAATTATTTTAAAAAGTTATCAGAACAAACAGGAAGCACACTGATAGATTTCAAGGGGCTGGAGGGGGCACAATGAGTTTTATTTGTGACACTGGGATTGCATCCAAGGCCCTGCACTGAGCTAATTTCCAGTTCTTTCACTGTTCAAGTCAAGGTCAGGGTCAGGCTCAGAGGCCCATGCTGGTCTTAAACTTGCAACCTTCCTGACTCAGCCCATGAGTAGCTGGGATTACAAAAGTACTCCGTGTCCAGCCAGTGATGACTTTTGATCATCAGTTCAAAGACCTCAAACTTCTGGCAAGAAGGACTATCACTCTCTGCTATAGCACGAATATCCTGAGCCTCTACTACTGTGGATTTACGGGAACTTGGAGCTCTCATTCTATGCAAGCTGACCAACACACTTCAATTTATGGCCTAAGAAGTTGTGTGTTACATTTAGTCTCTTCTTGTTACAGTCTATTTAAGACTGAGTAGATCTCAGAATTACTTCATTTTACCAAGAAAGGCCTTTGGGACTAAACCACAGTACCAACCAAAAGTTCTTCTTCCTCTGAAACTTCTTTTCCATAGTTCAAAGGAAGACATTCCTCTCAGGCCAACCTTCCCCACTCAGCTCCATTCCCACAGTACCAGGAAGCACAGTTCTGAGAGTCTGCAGCCCTCACCAGGGCGCCTGGTCCTTACCAGGTCCCCACGGGGAAGGCATCTTCACCGGGGAAGGGGGGCCCAGCTGCAGGAGCCTCTCCAGCCCCCTCTCCTCCTCCAGCACCATGAGAGGCACTCCGCTCAGGGGCAGCTGTGCGATCTGGTGCTCCTCGGGCAGGTCGAAGCTCTCAAAATCTACCACAAAAGGAAAACGTCTTGTCAGGACAATGGTTCCTGGCAGGGTCAGCAGGTCTGAAACCCTTTGCAGGGCCCTAATAACATTATTTGGTTTTGTGGTACCCAGGCCCTTCACCCTGAGCTACATCACTATTTTCTTTTTTTTTTCTTTTTGAGACAGGGTCTCGCTAAGTTACTACGGTGTCCAGGCTGGGTTCAAACTTTTGATCCTCCTGCCTCAGCCTCCCTGAGTGCACAAATTATAGGCTGTGCCACCACACCTGGCTTCCTAACAATCTTAATACATTTTTCCATCATGTTGACATCAGCAATGATACAAAAACAATGGTGGAGAGAACTGCTAGTGCCTTAACACAAATCAAGGCAGTGGCAATGAACGAGATCAGTAAGTAGTTCCTCTACTCTTCATTGTTCACTGGTGGTAAGAAATAAACAAACACCAATGTCACTGATAAGAAGTAAACTCTGGGTGATGAAAGCAGCACACCATAAACCAGAAAGCATTTCTGCTGCTCACCACACTATAATGATCATCTCCAAGAAAAAGGGTTTGTGCAATTATCTGAGCTGTGAGCTTTACTAGGGGACTTCTTGCATGTTCTTTTCATTTGAAAGAACAGCTGACAAATAAGCTATGGCCACTCAAACGTGGTATATGTCACACACACTTCCGCAAAGGAATGAAGTCTGTCATTTCAAAGAAAAACAATTCTTTGCTGCCGACGACAGAATTAAGGTGCCGCAAAATATTAAATTGGCATTAGTTTGGGAAACTTATCTTGCAATCACTAGCTCAAACTTCTCTGATGAGATCAGTGGCAATGGTGGTGTTTTTGAAGTGACATAACGAAAGGGTTCCACATTTGGACATCTGTACCTCCACTATTTCTAAGTGATCAACACATGACAAATATGAGGATAAACCAGTCTAACTGCATAATAGACCTAAGGACTTTACTATCAGAATACATAATGCTCATTCATATGATTTCAGATTTCACACTACAAATGTTTATATACTTGGCCACTTGAGTTTTAGTGTTGTATCAAAGAAAACGACCCATTCAAAAAAAAAATTAATACCCCCCTTTCCCAACTGTACATCTGTACGAGTCCAAGCTGTCTTCTCCATTTGCTTCAGCCAAACCAGACACAACATAGAGAACACGTATTTTTGACAAGCACCCAATTGTCTTATATTTGGCCAAATAAAGCAAATTTTCAAATATACCAGGTAAGGTAAGGACATAAAGATAAGCTAAATGTTTATAGTGGATTTGACACAGGGTCTCACTACGTAGTTCAGACTGTCCTTGAACTCACTACTATAACCCACGCTGGCCTTAAACTTGCAACAATCCTCCTGCCTCAGCCTCCCAAATGCTGGGATTATAGCGAGTAACACCAGTTTGGGTAAATGTTTAAATTTTTTAAAATTTATTATAGTAAAAGACACATTGCCAAGAATGATGGGATAAGTGTATTCAAAGTAAGGAGAATATTTTGAGTATTCTAAAGGGGACTGATGGTAATGTGTCTTTTACTGTAACATTTTTTTAAATTTAAATGCTCACGGTACTTTGTCACATCTTGTAAATCATCCCATTCTTACCACTGACACTTTTGGTTCAGAAAAGTTATTTCACATAAGAAAAAAAAAGTTATTTATATTAACATTGAGTTAATTACTTAAGGAATTAATAGTCTTAGAATTTCTGTTTTAATTTCTAATTCAGGAGAAATAAACAGAACACATAAGCAAAAGTTCTTTGGGGTCTTTGATAATTTTTTAAAAGTGTCCCCAGATCAAAAAAATGTCAGAAATACTGCAAGAAGTTTATTAACTACTTCAAGCATAAGTGCCTTACTTCTTAGGATTTAAAACTGATTTATCTTGATAGTAACAAAAGCATGATTTAAATGTTTGAGCCAGGCATGGTTGCCTGAATTCCGAGCATTCAGGAGGCAAGAGGATCGCCCTGAGTTGGAGGCCAGTCAAGGATACATAATGAATTCAGGATCAGCTGGAACTGCAGAGTGAGACCCTCTCTCAAAAAAGAAAAAACAAATACAATGCTTTGAGTGTTTCTTTTTTAAAGCATCTTTGTCCTTCAATGTCAAAGTGCTCCAAAACCCAGAATTTTTCTATTCTTTTCAAGCCTCAGGAAGCCCAGAAACCAGAGAAATTGAATGTTGTGTGACTACACAACCTAAAAACCACTGATTTTTATAAAGGAGACCATAACCTTCAAAAGACTGTCCACGCTGAGGCTTATTCGATGGTAGTACACACTGCTCTCCCTTAGCTAAGCTTCTGAGGACAGGAACAAAGTTCTACACCTTTCATCCTATTCCCCGCCTGACCTCACTGGATAACTTGCAAATGATTCCACCTGAACAAGCACAAGGTGTGAGCCAAAAATATGAACATTTACATTTTTAAAATTGTATTACTCACAATCGTTACTACCTCAGCCCTTCAAAGTACTCCCCCCACCCTCACTTCAAGCACTTATTCAATCTTTCTTGCCATTTTCTGAAGCAGCTCTGGAATTCTTCTTCCCTGACTGTTTGTGGCTAACAATGTTCTGAAGCGATGAAAAGGTTTCCAGAATACAGTGTGTCCTCCTGCAGCTCATTCGCCAGACCTGGCGCCATGCTGCTTCTGGCTCTTCCCCAAATTCAAAAGGACCTTGAAAGGTAAACATTTGATAACACAGCTAAAGACACGAAAGGGCTTCCGGAACTGCTTCAGAAAGCGGCAAGAATGATGGGATAGATGTGTTTAAATCATTTTGAAGGGTGTTCATAGCAATTTGTCTGTTACTATAAGTTTTTTTTTAATTTTTAAAATTCACTGTATTTTCTGATCATACTGGGTATGGTCAAAGAAAGGTAGACCCTGACATTCTCACTGTACTTTGGGGTTATATATTATACTCAAAAAGCAACTGAGTTGAATTCCGCAAGAAACTAGAGATCAAAAGCTTATTTTGCAGTACCAAAAGATACTACCTAGAGGATTGAAGGGAAAGAATTTTTCTATTTCTGGATAGGCGTCATCAGAGGCAGGAACAGAGCTTTGTATTTTAACATTCTTCTCAGTCATCTAGAACCACCCAAGAAAATACAGATTAGTGAGAATCACAGCTTCATCAAATGAAAACCACAATTGATTGCAGGTCCCCTTCCAATATACAATAACTTCACCGTGAATTAAAATTTTTCAGCTTTATACAGTCCTCTAAGAAGCCATATTTCTTAGTTCTTACAATTATACTTAAAAATTCATATATAAAATAAACGTAATTCTAGCAGTTTGCCTCAAAGTTCAAGCCAGAAACATAAGTATTAGCACCTGTCAGCCTGCAGAGTTCATTCGGAGCTAATCAATTTAATTATCCGAACCTAACAGAGGAGTAAATGGACATGAATTGCCCAGAATAGTAGCTAATCCTCAAAGCCATTTGTGGTTTACAGAAGTGTGAATTTTCCACCTGTACTATCTTAAATTCTGTATTTGCTTGATTAGCATTAACAAGAGTTAAGAAGCAACTAAAGACATTCCTGGACTTCTGATGATTGTCATAGGCCAGAGCGAAGCCGGAACATTCTTGGATTCCTCTTGCTTCCCTCATGCATACTTAGAGGAAAAGCCAAGCAGTTTCCCACACTTCAGTTCCAGGCAAAATCTTCATTTTTCCCATATCGTTCTAACATCTGTAATTAACATTTTTCTTTAATTCAATTCACTTTTTACCACATATATCCTGTCCTATGCTGGGCTACATCAAAGACAGAGGCCTAAACAAAATGCTCAAAGTGTTAACCCATAGGCTAACTTTACCTGGGATACACAGACCTGTAACTGACTACAGAAAGGAGGGTGCCAGCAAACTGTCATTAACAAGCTCCCCACTTTCTGTGCAAGGAAGGGGAGGAGGTGGTGCCTGAATACTACCAGCAACTCAAACTCTTGCAATCCTCTCTTGGTACTTTATTTATTCGTAAATAAATACCACCCCCCAATCTGCTTTTAGGCTCTCGTTAAGGACAGGTGAGGCAAAATTAAACATTACCTACTTCCAAAATTTCCAATCTTGATATATAGAAAAGACTGAGTACACTGGGCCAGGATTTAGCTCGGTGGCGTAAGTGCCTGCCTCGCAAATGCGTGAGATCGTGAGTTCGAAGCCCGGTGCCAAAAAAGAAAAAAAAAAAGACTGAGTACAATTTTCTGGTCACCTATGTTTATTAACACCCATTTCCCTTTCACTCAAAGAGAAAAGTCAAGCAAGACACCAATAATCATTTTTTAATGAGCCAAAAGTGCAGCCAGGCTTGGTGGGGACATGCCTATAATACAATCTCAGCACTCAGAGGCTGAGGCAGGTGTGAGATCTTGTCTCAAAAAGACAAAAAAAAAAAAAAAAAAAGCCAAAGTGCTGCAGTGTTTAAACAGTGTCTTTATAACCAACACTTACCTTTTTGGCAGAGAAGTTTGGTTTTGGTCTGAGTGGTCCATTATTCTTCACTGATTTTTCTGTAGCTCTGTTGACAGTTCCCAAAGCCTTTCTGCCAGTTTTAGGTAAGGCTTGTGGTGCACTGAACATTTTACCAACGTACGGCGTTGAAACCTGTGATCGCCCATCTAAGGCCTTGACTGCTGAGAAAAAGTAGAACTCTGAGAACACCAGGCCAGTCAACAGCTTTGCAACTCGAACGCTGTCTGTGCAAATGAACTTAACCTAACCCTCATCCCCAAATATGACCCGCATTTTCTGCAGTGGAGTAGTTCACTACTTTTTTTTTTTTTCCTGTCTTTTTGTCTTTTTCAGGGTCGCGCTATTCAGTTCAGGCTGGCCTTGAGCTCACTTTTTAAGTCCTGTCTGGTCTGGAATTCGCAACGATCCTCCAGCCACCTCCTCCCAAATGCTGGATCACAGGCGTGGGCCACCACGCCCAGCCAGTTCACTACTTTAAAGCACCTCACTGACACACTGAGCATGCAAAGATAATAAACCTGACTCTAATTATCTTCAAAATGCACCAAATATTGGCCAGGCTCCAAGCCACGCCCGCGATTCGTCCACAACTCGCGTGGATCTGCCCGCAGGCCGCGCACTCACCAGGCCGGGATCCCAGCTTCAGCCCATCCTTAGGGGCCCCACGGGTGCCTAGTTCTCCGTTTTCCTTATCGACAAAGATTCGAGTCGCCATCCTGGGCTGGGGGAAGGGAGTGTAAATCAGACACCGGGACTGGGGAAGAGGAGAGAAGCTACAGCACAGACCGAACTTTCTACGCGGGGGGCAGCCACACAAACCCGCACTCTGAGCCCACAGCGCGCAGAGCTCAACCGGACTCTGCAGCGACCCGCCAGTCAGAGGCTCCAAGAGCAGGCAGGCGGGCAGAGCCGACACCCCACGGCTCTGAGCCCGGATCCCTGAGAAACCCCGAACCCCACAGCACCGCTCCCCGGCACCCGCGAGACCCTCGATTCCACAAAGGAGTACCAACGGCCAAACTCACCCAGACGCGACAGCCCGCAACGCCGCAGCAGCGGTTTAAACCACAACTAACGAGCCGATTGGCGCGTCCAGGGGGCGGAGTCTGAGACAAAGACCAATGAGAAGAAGCGAAGCCGGCAGTTCCCGCCCACGGATCTTTCTCCGTAGGCATGTGCCACCACGCCCCGCAAAAATTGGGTTAAGATCCAAGAAACCTAAGAGACTTTTTTTCTTCTATAATATTGAGCTGCATGGCCTGAGGCATTGACGCAATAATTTTGTTTTATTACATTACAGTTTTTTAATAGCACAGTACAAAAAATGTAAAATAAAATAGGAAAAAAAATACTAATTGGGGATTCAACCCAGGGCCATTGCAATGAGCTACTACATCCTCAGCCTTTTTTAATTTTGAGATGAGGTCCCACTAAATTGCCCAAGCCGGGCTCCGATGTACACCCCCCCCCCACCGCGCCAGGCTCCCAGAGTGCTGGGATGATGGTCGAGCCACCCTGAGGACTTTATAGTTATACTGATACAGCAATGGTATCAGAACCTCCTATTATGATACAAGGGAAATATAACTCCCAACCAGTCAGACGTATGACATGCTGAGCTCCTGTTCTCTTAAAGAATGAATTTCAGGAACAGCAGAGGTTAAGAGTAGGAAGTATTGAGGGCTAGGAGGGAACCCAAATGGGTAGCCCAGTGACCCCACTTTATAGGGAAATCATTATATAGAGCAAAACCCAAGTGGGTACAATGTGGGTTACAGCTATGATCAACCAGTAAGATTATGAGTATAGCTGCTTAGGTAATATTGAACCAGTGGAGAAGCAAGTCACTGAAAAAAACCAAGAACTTCTCAGGTAGGTGATGGATCTGGGGTCTTGGTTGCCTACTGGGTGACTGATGCCTATTTAGACCAGGTGTTATCACTTATCTCACCCCTTAGGGCCCAGGTAGACCTGCTCCTTTGTTGTCATCTTGAGACCTGGCCTCCTATGATGTACCTCCACATCTGTAATATGTTTTCACCTTTTGCCTTGACTCCGTTGTGGGCCCAGCCCTGTCTTTCTCCTATACTATTTCTACCTAACTTAGTAGTCTATAATATTTGTCTCTATTTTCAAATATTGTAAAACTTTGATTTGGAGAAAGAACGGAGACTCTCTGGACATTCACATGGTTCATACACTAGTGATAAAGATCCCTCGCAGTCCTCAGTATTACATACCCACAAGGGACAGGTGTGGGAGACAACTCCAGTGATTCCTTTTGAATCTAAAACAATTGCTGTGACTGATTATTTGGAGACTCATTTCCTTATATTGATATATAAAAAGCTGGCTAGGATATTTCCTTCTCTCCTCAATTGGCTCTAAGCATTGCAAATAAGGCTAGCTGAAGTGCTAACATGCAATTTCTATAGCCGACAGAAAGTCCTGTTTCCTTGCATAATGTTTTCCATACAATACATATGTACAAGACTGAGCACGCAAGATGTTAGAGCAAATAGCTCCAGGAATGTCAACTGGGTACCAGCCTCATGATAGAGGCTATTACTCCTCATGGCACAAGAGTTTGCATTTCAGAACCAAGGCAATAGCCCCCTAAAACAATTCCATTGTTACCTAAATTGGATTATGTAAATTGATCCTTCCACATATCTTCATCTCTGCAATCTATAGAGATGCCAATCTTGCACCTGGCCAGCCAGCTCAAGTTACTCATGTAATTCCCGCCATCCACACTGTCACTCATCACTGAGCCACCCCAATTATTCACATGATAATAAATTCTGGGAGGGGCCTACGATCAGGGCCCTTGTCCACATGTCCTCATGAGGATTGGACTCAGGATCCCTTGGCTGCTCTTAGCTTGGAATATGTCTTGGTGTCTTTACTCTCGCTATGGGTTGCATAGGTGCTGGTAGATTGGAATTAACTTGCTGGGATTCCAATGACCTCTCAATGGTATTACAAATATAACTTTTTGGATTGTGAGGAAAACTAGAAAGAGGACTACAATAATTGGATGACTGAACTCGATTTTGGGGTTTACAATAGACAGGGGTGCATGAATGGTCGGTGGTACAACCTCAGGAAAGTGTGTCATTCATTACACTTGGAATAAAACAGCTACATTGTACATGGTTTCCAGAAGCCTGCATCATCCAGTACCTTTCCCTCCAATCTCACTCTGTGACGACCTTCCCCTTGCTCCAAACATCTGGCAATTCTTTGGCTTCCTTAAAACCTTTATCTCTAGCCAGGCATGGTGGCACACTCTTGTAATCCCAGCACTTGGGAGGCTGAGGCAGGAGAATCATTTGCAAATTTGAGGCCAACCTGGGCTACAGTGAGACCCTTTCTCAAAAAGACAAAAAAAAAAAAAACCCTCCAACTCTGTGTCTGTCCACCTACACAGATCTCCCTGTCCTCCAAGGGGGTTCTTCAAAATCAAAGGGGACTCATCCCAAAGAGAACTTCTAAGTGGAACTTGTTTCTGTGAAGTGAAGCAGGATAGAGATTTGGATGTCAAAGGAGTGTAACATTTATTTTGAAAAGTGTCAGACACATAGAATAACATATGAGGAAACTGGGCGTGGTGGCTCACATCTGAAATCCCAGCACTTGAGAGGTGGAGGCAGAAAGAATAACACTGTGAGTTCAAAACCAGCCTGGGTGACATAAGTGAGTTCAAGGTCAGCCTGCACTACATAGTGAGACTCTATCTCAAAAAAAATAATAATATTAATAATACATGAGGAGTGATCAAGAAATAGGGTAAAGTTTATGTTTTAAAAATTATTCCAGCAAAAAAGCACATTGCCTTTATATCCCCTTCAAATTTTCAAAATATTCTCCCTTCAAACATTTTATTTTTCTTAGTGATTTCTTTTAGTTTTTAATTTAAATGTTCATGTTTCGATTGCCCATTATATAATACTACGAAATGTAGGGTGTTTTAGGATTTTTTAAAAATTTATAATTAAGAAACAATACTTCTAATTTTTACATCTCAAAAGTCTACAAAGACTTCAACTCTAAGCTTACCTTTCTTTTCCCCTAACTAGTACTCTACAAACAACATTGGAAAGGAGTCATTTCACCATAGAACATGCAAATATAAAGACCTTATTGAATCCAGAATGTCACGTGTGCTAGGCATCAGTGTTCTACCACTGAATTATCCCACCCTTTTAATTTTGAGACAGGGTCTTAGTAACTTTCTAAGACTGGCCCCCTTCTCACCACCTTCCTGCCCCAGCCTCAAAAATGCTAAGATTATAAGCATGTACCGCCACCCCTGGCTCACTGTGTGCCTTTGCACTGAATGATAGCACCATCTTTGTTTGTTTGTTTCTCTTTCTTTTCTTTCTTTCTTTCTTTCTTTCTTTCTTTCTTTCTTTCTCTCTTTCTTTCTTTCTCTCTTTGAGACAGAGTTTTGCTATTTCATCGTTTTGTCTAGCCTAGCTCAAATAAACCGGCTGGGGTCACAGGTATGCATTACCAACCTGGGCTAGACTTCTCTTAAAATTCTATCATTTAGAAGCAAGGTGTTATGGATTGAAAACTGGTGGTCAACTTAATGCCAGCTGGACTACATCAGCATGGCGCTGGGTATAGATGTTCCACCTGAGGAAAGCTGCCAGTATAAATGGAGACCGGAGAAGAAGTTATTCACGTTAGTTGCATTAAAGCATTGAGGTGTTGAGGCATTGTGGGTTCTCGTACAAGTTGCTGTTGAGCCGTTGGTTCTCCCAGAGAAGCTCTGGTCTTCACATTGAGCATTGCTTCCTGTCTCCGGAGGGGAAGACGTGTGCTGCTTGGTCTCCAGGATGAACTTGTCACGCTGGCTTCCTGGCATGTACACAACTGTGCTTGTAGGAGGAGGAGCTCTGGGCCTCTGCGTCTCTGAGGATGGCTGTAGTGCTTTTCACGACAGCCCTGGTCTTTGTCATGAGTGTGACTTCTCAGCTCCAGCATAGAACCCTCAACCTACCAGCACAGCTTCTTCACCCCGCTGACATAGACTTTCTGGCTTCCACCGCTGACCTTTGGGCCTTTCAAAAGAGACTGACATGAGTCCTTGTGGGCTCTAGACCTCCAGTTGGACTTGTGGAAGGCATTGTTGTGAGCACTGGGTCTTTATCTGGACTCATGTGGGACATTGTTGTGGGATTCAGGCCCTTGGCAAAATATTCTGTCTTTAGTGATGTGGATAGATTTCCTGTATTTTCTTGTATTAAGCTTGATGACATCATAAAAATAATATTGCAAACTCCATGTCCCTATTCTAATTGTTCTCTGTATAACCCATGACTACAACACAAGGCATGGCAGCTCCTGCCTAGAAGCCCAGCCCTTTGGAGAGGTGAGGCAGGAGGATCACAGATTCAAGGCGAGCCTGAGCATTTTAGCAACACAGATCCTTATTTAAAAGGTAAAGAAACCAGGCAGGGTGGTGCATACCTGTAATCCCTGTACTCAGGAGGCTGAAACAGGAGGATTGCTAAGAGTTTGAGGCCAGCCTGTGCTATATAGAGAGTTCAAGGCCAGCAAGACCCTGTTTAAAAAGAAACAAAACATTAAAAAATAAAAAAAGGTAAAGAATCAGGTAAGTGTGTTCAAAGCAGGGTGAGGTATCTTGAGGGAGATTAACAGCAATGAGCCTTCTAGGGTAATAATAATTTTTTTAATTTATTTATTTTGGTACCAGGGATCAAATTCACAACCTCACGCTTGCCAGTTAGAGGCTGTACTGCTGAGCTATAACCCCAGCCCTAATTTTTTTAATTTAAAATAAAGAGGGAAAACCAAAAAAGTGTACCTTTATTTTCCCTTCCTTGTCTTTTTTTATCCCAACTCCTTTTTTCCTATATTTCCTTCATTTCACGTCTTCATGCTATATCATCAGCACACAAAAACACTAACTTTTGAAGCTAAATCTGTACAGCATATACAGCTTCCAGTGGGCATTCAGTATCTCCCATGGTTCTGAGGCGCGGGGTTTATGACCCTTTGGAACCCCATTACTACCTCACCTCACCTTCCCCAATGGGAAGCACTGATTTTCCCAAGATTACCTAAGCACCCTCTCTGGTCATGCATTTCTAATTAATGATGCTCCCTGCCAATCTACTTTGCTGTTTTGGTCTGTAACGGGAATAACTGATCCATTGCTAACCTCTCATTTGTGATATCACACGGTTCTTAGTTAATTCAGTTTCCCCTAATCTAGCTGTGCAAACAGCTGCCCATCCACAACTGATCCCTGCTTTCTTAGACCCTCTTGAAAATCTTCCACAGAGAATCTAAACCTTACAAAACATTCCTTGCTATTCGCCAGCATACTATACAGTTCCTCTGGGAAATGTGCTCCCTGACCTATGCCTCAGCTACTTAGGCCTGGACACTCAAAAGCGAATTTTAGAAATATTTTTAAGCGGAAAAAATTCCAAGTGATTGATTCATGGACTCTACTCTCAGGCTAATCACTTACTCTTCCTTCCTCGATTGCCTTGTAAAATCAAAAATGTATGTCTAAGTGTCTACACTCCAGGCACTATAAATTCTTGTTAAAAGGTGGAAAGGGTAGGATCTTATTACTTTTGGATTCTTGTTGAAGCAGGAGTGTTAGCTATTTTAACTATTATATTTGAAGCCAAATAACTTATGGGGAATAATGTCAGAACAGACAACACACACACAAACACAAATAATCCCAGGAAACCCTGCCAAGAATAGTGCTTATTTCTCAGTATTTAATTCCATCTGTATACTTTCAAGGTGAGGGTGTGGCTTGGTGGTAAAGTATTTGCCCATGGTGTATGAGGTCCTAGGTTCCACCTCCAGCACCACAAAAAAAAAAAGAAGGAAAAAAATCCTCATCTGTGTATTTCCAACGAACTAGGATGTCATAGGATTATTGTTTTTCAAAATGGAAATTGCTTTGTAGTATTTTTCTATTGATAAAATCCACGTTCGCAATTACCAGAACATGCTCTACCTTCTCACAGTTCCTACACAAGCGCCTGCCTGGCAAACATAAGGTCTTGAGTTCAACTCCTGTTACCAAAATAATAATTCCTTCTCACAGTTCCTGGTATTTCCTTGGTAGCTTCGTTTACAACTGTAAATTACTTCAGTAATTATTTCAGCACCTGCCTCGCTCTGTTCGGCATAAGTTTGAGAAAAGACACTGTTCACACATAGGCCCCCAGCGTCTGGCTACTAATTAATACTACTAACTTAACTGGTTTGTTACTAAATATATCACAAACTTCCTCATTCACTTCATAGTCTTAGTGAGACTTAAGCTGTTGTTTGTTTTACGTACTAAACTTTTGAGAGTTTTTTTGTCCTAACATTCTTCCATTCTAAAGGACAGAAGAAAGCCTTCCCAAGTATTCATTTTACAGGGTAAATGTGCAAACATGTACAATTCCGACCTCCCGACGCTGGAGGCGCCAGAGAGCCTGTGCTCCAACTACTTCTATTGCGCATGCGTTAGCCTTCCGGAAGCTGCCGCAGTGGCTTCCGGAAGGAGACAGAAACCCCGGAAGTAAACATTCGAGGTTTGACTGCTTTTACGTCGGATGGTTTTGGAGTGGAGGCGACTGAATTGGGTAAGAAAATATTTTGCGAATTTGCGGTCAGGGAAGAGGAGAGGAACTAGAAACCGTAGGAAATAGGCCGAAGGCTCCTGGTTATTAGACATATCCTTACAGGGGTGGTGAACACCTGGCAAAGGAAGAAGTGCGGACAAACAACCGAGAGAAGCAGTTGTCCTAGGACGCAGGCATGATACTTGTGTCCCTCCGGACCAAGCCTGCGACTTCAGAGTGGGGATAAATGATAATGATCCTTTTGTCGCGCTGTTTTGGGGACCCTGAGTGGACCTTTACCAAGTTGATCCACCGTTTCCTCTCCAGAAGAATTTTTTGGAGCTTCGATTTTCTCGTTAGCTAATGATGATCTTATTTTCGGAAGTGCTACAGTACATGTTATGAAACTAAATGAGATCGTTTATATAAAGCACTCAGTGAGTGGGAGCTGTTGTTTAGACTTGAAAAAAGTAGGCCCCTCCACAGCGAGGGAGGCTAGTGAATACAACTTGGTGAACGCACGATATAGTTTTGTTTTGTTTTGTTTTGTTTTGTTGTCTTTTTGAGACAGGGTCTCACCATGCAGTTCAGGCAGGCCTTCACCTCACTTTGTAGCCAGGCTGGTTTTAAAATCTCAACGATCCTCATGCCTCAGCCTCCGGAGTGCTGAGATTACAGGCGTGCACCACCATGCCAGTTTTAATTTTTAATGTTTAATTTTTAATGCAGGCCTAGAAGCCGGTGTTGTATGTTAGGTAACAATGATTTAAAGAACCCACATTGTAACAGGCCTGATTTTTTTATTTTTGTTACTAGCATGCGTCCTGAGCTCTGGGAACTTGTTTCTTCACTGCATAATGGGGTTGTTTAAAAGATTAAATGAGATCCGAGCGCAAAAAATGGTAGATATTAAAATGAAGATTTTTTTAAAATGAAGATTAAGTTTATTTTGGGGCCCCTTCGCCTCATAGTGTATTACACAAACACCTGTGGAGGTTTTTTTTATGGGTCTGACACAGAATAAGAGAAGATCTATGAGCAGCATCAGAGACTCCTAGCCGTTGAGCACTTCCTGTTGAGAAAGTTTTGTAAATGCCCAATATTTGCAGAGTGCGTAGTATGTTAGAGGCACTACAAGCAGGTCGTCTGTATAGTGGGGAGAGAAGGAAGATGGGATAGTTGTGATGGTGAGGCTGGAAGGTGCCAGACCATACTCAACCATATAAGTGTGTTTAAAAAAGAATTCATTTTAGAGTAAGAATGAGATCCATTGGAGCTACACTGTCCACTGTGATAGTTGCTGGCTACTTGTGGCTACTGAGACTTGAGATATAGCTGGTCCAAGTAAGTGTAAAATCTGTACCAGCTTTCAAGACCGGTATATATGGTCTTGTTGTTCATTCATGTTGATTGAATTTTAAATTGTATTATGTTGGCAATATTGGACTAAGTAAAATTACATAAAAGTGACTTTACTTTCTTTTAATCATTTAACAACAGTTGCTAGAAAGAAACCTAAATTACATATGTTGCAGGCATTACATTTCTCTTGTATAGTTCTGCAATTGGAGGAATAAGTTTGGGCTTTGGGACATTATATGATCCAATTTGTGTTTTGAAAAATTAAGCTGTAGCATGGAGAATTAATTGGAGGGAATCAGAGGAGCCCAGTGAGCAGGAAAAAGTAATAACTCACACTGAAGTGGTAGGCAGCATTGAAAATAGTAAGAATTACATGAATTTCGAAGGTATTCAGATTAGCTCCTTTGAAAACTCTTATTTTTATAAGCAGCATTTGCATTGGATGGCACTCAGCAGCATCATTCACCATATTTTTTATCACATCTTATGTAGACATTCATGAAAATGGATGTCCATGTCTGAATCAAGGGAGAGTATTTTGAGAGAAGTGGCAATGCCTTTTACTATAATAAATTTTTTCAATTTAAAAGTTCACTACATATTTTAATAGCCCCTTGTACTGTGGTTGTTAAAGCCTTGAAAACAAGTATGGCTTAGAGTGATAAAGGATGCTCCAGCTAAGCTTTGAGGAACTTAACATTAAATAATTGGGTGACTAAACCTGCAAAGACCAGAAGAGCAGGGAACAAGGCACCTGAAGAACTCATGGGTGAGCTGCCACAGTCACAATCCACAGAGTGGATTTGCACCTTAGTCTGCAGGCCCAGCCTGTCATGGAGCGCTGCAGTGGTAGCCAAGTTCTAGTTTGGTATCAGCAGCATTTTATATTAGTGTGGTATATAGCCACCCGAAACAGCAAGCAGAGCCTGGAAATTCAGAACCTTTGTTTAGAACCTGAAAGTAATGAAGTATTGCTTTCTTGGGTCTTTTTGTCATTTTATTGTATGGTCCCAGTATTGCAAAAATTCATAATTATTTGATTTTTAATTTCTATAGCTTGAATCCATAAAGCAATAGATATTTGTATTAATTCCTGAAATATGAACTCTTACATTTTCATTTTTTGATACTGGAGATTGGATTTACAACCTCACACTTACTGCTGAACTAAATCCCTGCTCTTACATTTTAAAAAAATTTTTAAAATCAATCTTAAAATGACACTGATCAAATAAAGTTAAGTAAAGGTTTTAAAAAAGAAAGAAAAAAGTCCAATAGAAAATGGTGTCACAGAAGCCAGGAAATAGGAATATGTTAAAAAGCAAAGGAATAGGGCTGAAAAACATGCAGTATATGTAGCACATCAATCATTGATAACTTAGGGTAACTCACTGGAGCAGGTGAGGATAGAAGTGAAGTTAGCATAACTGAGGACTGGAAAGGGAGGCAGGCAATAGTGACTATGGGTCAGTGGTGGCAAACCCATAGCACATGTGCCACAGCAGGCACGAAGAACCCTCTCCATCAACACACAAGTGAAGAGTGTAAGTGTTTTTCTAAACTAAAACCTCAGTATTCAGGTTTAATTGCAACATCAGCACTTTGCGATAAGTAAATGCTTTGGAGTTGCAGTTTGCACACTCAGTCTCTTAACAAGTTCTCCATCACTGCCATAGGTAGTTCTTGAAACATCTGTCCTTAAAGAGAAACAGGACTGGGACCCTCCTGTATGCTGTCTTTAAGGGTGGCTGTGACAGAGAAATTTGAGTTACTACACAGAAAGTGCAGTTCAGGAATGTTTATGAAAGAGTCCTGTAAAATTGTAAATGTATGTGACACACTGTGTCTAACTCATTCATGTTGTTAGGATGGGTTTTTGTTAGTCTCGTGATGCCTTCCTGAAGGCCTGCTTCCTACTATAATTTCCTTCCTCCTTTCCGCAGAGGAAGCCCCGTCACCATGTCGGCAGCAGCTGTGGATACAGCCAGTGCTGCACCCCTGTCGGGGTCCAAAGAAATGAATTTAGAGGAACCAAAGAAGATGACTAGAGAGGACTGGAGAAAGAAAAAGGAGTTAGAAGAGCAACGAAAATTGGGCAACGCTCCCGCAGAAGTTGATGAAGAAGGAAAGTAAGTACTTTATTTTTGCATAATCTGTTGATGCAAAGTTCACATTTGAATCTGTTTATCAGTTCTGATGTTGTTTCATTCTGTCAACTACATATGCATAAGGTATAATGATTGAAGAATGGCACAGAGCTCCTCGTGAGCAGCAGCACTGCCTTCTCACCCTCCTGATCCTTGTCCTGCTCTGTGGTGGCTACTTTTAAATCTGGGTTTTTTTGGACATTACCTTTACATCTCTAAACTATTTTTTTTTTATCAGTACCGGGGATAGAACTCATGACCGCGTGCCTGCAAGGCAGGCGCTTATGCCGCTGAGCTAAATCCCCAGCCCTTTACATTTCTAAATTATAATACTCAGTAATTTTAATCAATTGACTGTAGACATTCTCTTTAACTTTTTGCTCTGATAGATTCAGCTCACTAGCACATTACAATCTTCCTTTCTCTTCCTTCCAGGTGTAATACTATTTTTTTAATATCCTGATTAGAAATGTTTCACTGAATATAATTGTTTTCCTCATTTTCATTTCTTTATGGTAGTAGAGATAGCAATCATTTTCTCTTTCTATTGTATTTCTATTCTTAGATTTTGTGTAGGATACTTTTGTTACAGATATTTCAAACTTTATTTTAAAATTTTATTACAGAGACATCAATCCTCATATTCCTCAGTATATTTCTTCAGTGCCATGGTATATTGATCCATCAAAAAGACCTACCTTAAAGCATCAGAGACCACAGCCAGAAAAACAAAAGCAATTCAGTTCATCTGGAGAATGGTACAAGAGAGGTGTAAAAGAGGTACATGGGCAACCTATATATCCTCATATGGTGGTGTTATTTTAAGAACTTAATATAAAAATACCTTTAGGCTAGGCATAGTGTTACATGCCTATAATCCCAGCACTCAAGAAACTGAGAAAGAAGAATCACCATAAGTTGGAAGTCAGCCACCTTATAGTGAGTTCAAGACCACTGTGGAATTCATAGCAAAACTTTTTGTCTCAAAAAAATGAAAACAAAAAGTACCTTTAATGTAAAGCTTTATGAAATAGAAAGAGATTGTGTCTCATTGCAAAATGAGACCCTGTCCCAATTAAATAAAATTTCTTTTTTTTTTTTTTCTCTTTCAGATCCATTTTATTTTAGAGAGAAAAAAAAAAGAATAAAATTTCAAAACATGTCAATCAGGGCTCAACAGTGGTACTTACATTGCTCATTGACATCCCCACATCATTCACCCAGGGCACAAGACATTGCATTCAATCAGCCAAACAATACCAACACTAATTTCTCGTCAGTGAATTCAGAGCAATTAGTAGTATAACTATCTTAACTATTTATATATATGTGTATATATATATACACACACACACAGATACATATGTTGTGTCTTTCAGCTTCTCACACTACTGAGAATATATAGTGTTTACAAATGTGTGTCCAATTTATTTCACTTATAAGTATGATTTCAAGTTGTATCCATTTACCTATAAAAGTCTCAAGTTTATTCCTTTTTATGACTGAGTAGTACTCCATTGTATAAAAAATATCACATCTTATTCATTCCTCAGTGGATGGGCATTTAGGTTGTTTCTAAGATCTGCTATTACAAATTGTGTTGCTATAAACATGGGTGCACGTATATTGCTGTGGTATGATGTTTTTAATTCTTTTGGGAAGATACCCAGCAGGGGACTAGCTGGATCAAATGGGACCTCTAGTCCTAGTTTTGAGGAATCTCCACCTTGATTTCCACAGTGGTTGCACCAGTCTGCATTCCCACCAGCAGTAGAGAAGGGTTCCTTTTTCCTCATAAGCCCTCTAGCATTTGTTATTGGTCTTAATAATAGCCATTCTTTCCAAGGTAAGATGAAATCTCAGTGTTGTTTTTAATTTGCATTTCTCAAATGATCAGTGATGTTGAACATTTTTTCACATATTTACTTGCTGTTTGTATTTCTTCATCCGAGAAGTGTGTATTCATCTCAGCTGCCCATTTTTGTATTGGGTCTTTAAATCTGGGAGGACTGATTTTTTTGAGTTCTTTATATGTTCGTGGTAGTAATTCTTTGTCTGAGGTACAGCTGGCAAATATTTTCTCCCACATTGTGGGTTGTCTTTTCACTCTGTTGGTGGTTTCTCTTGTGCAAAAGCTTTTCAATAGGGTGAGATCCCAGTCATTGATTCTTTGTAATAGTTTCTGTGCAATTGGGGTCTTTTTTTCATAAAGTCTTTGCTTACACCAATGTCTTCAAGAGCTCTGTGTACTCTATCTTCTAGCAAATTTAAAGTTTCTGTTTTAATATTAAGATCTTCGATACATTCTGATTTTAGCTTAGTACATGATGAGAGAGATGGTCCAGTTTTAATCTTCACCATGTGTAGAGCCAGTTTTTCCAGCACCTTTTATTACATAGAGGCTATCTTTCTTCCAGTGAATGTATTTGGCACATTTGTGAATGATAAAGAGGCTTAGTGTGTCTGGAGTTGTTTCTGCATCTTTTAATCTGTTCCATTGATCTTTGAATCTGATATATATACCAGGGATTGAACTCACGACCTCACATTTGTCAAGTAGGCACTTATGCCGGTGATCTAACCCCCAGCATTGTTTTTGTTATTGTTGTTGTTGTTGTTTTTTGGTTTTTGTTGTTTTTTGGTACCAGGGATCAAACTCACGACCTCATACTCATCAGACAGGTGTTTATACCACTGAGCCAAATCCCTGGCCCCTGATCTTTGGGTCTGTTTTTTTGTTGTTTTTGTTTTTGTTTTTTTCCAGTACCATACTGGTTTTTTGTTTGTTTGTTTGATTTTTTGTTTTTGTTTTTTAATCACAGTAGCTTTATAGCATAAACTCAAGTCAGGAATTGTGGTGTCCCCCGTCTTGTCTTTATTGCCCAGGATTGCCTTTGCTATTCTAGGTCTTTTCTGGTTCCAGATGAATTTTAGGATTAATTTCTCTAATTCTGTGAGACATGCTATTGGAATTTTGATTAGGATTACATTGAATCAATCTAACAGTTTTGGAAGTATGACCATTTTTCACTATATTGGTTCTTCCTCCCCAAAAGCATGGATATCTCTCCATTTTTTAATATCCTCTTCCATCTCCTTTTTCAGAGTGTCGTAGTTTTCAATGTAGAGGTCTTGCTGAAATTTAGATGAATTGCTGAAATTCTTTAACCTCTCATTTATAAATGTGTAGATACCCTACCCCACAGCCTACTCAGTACTGGGTGTTGAAAGCAGGGGCTTTGCACTGCATTATATCCCCAGAACTTTCTTTTTTCATTTTTTACCTTGTGATAGGATCTCACTAAGTTGCCCGGGCTAGGCTTATGATCCTCCCCCCTCAGATTCCTAAGAGTGCTGGGATTACAGAGATACACGGCCACACTCAGGTGGAGACTCCTAACTGATATTTTCTTGCTTTTTTGGAGTTTGCTTGTCTCTTTTGGCTGGTACTACAGGGTAAAATCACAACCTTCACACTGATTTACATCCTTAGTCCTTTTATTGTTTTTTTAGAGTCTTGCTAAGCCACTAAATGGCTGAGGCTGGCCTCAAGTTTACAATCCTTCTGCCTCCATCTCAGTCTGCTGAGATTAGAGGCATGTACTGTCATGCAGGGCCTCATTTTCTTCTTAATAAATAAATCATTTCATTAGATAAGACATTAATTGGAGCTAAATTATTTTTTAACTTACTTAGATAAAACATTGCTTTGATTTTCTTTATATCAATTTGTAGAATTCCATAACTACTAAGTACCGCAAAGGAGCATGTGAGAATTGTGGGGCCATGACACACAAAAAGAAAGACTGCTTCGAGGTAAGCTCACTTTGAGAATTTTGGAAACTGTTGTCAAGGAAGAAAGACTAAAATAATTCTAAAATAATTTCTAAAATAATTTAGATTTTAGTACAATAAAATAATTTAGATTTTAGTACAAGTTAAATAAAAATAAATACAAGTGAAGTTAGTCCAGCATCATCCAGATTTTCTGTTGGAAACTTAAACACATGCTGAAAATCCCATGTTCACATTTGCTCTGTGAAAACTATATGAAATTTCCTTTTGAGCTACAGATACTTAGAAAAGTATTAAATCTTCTATTTTCCAGAGACCTCGGCGAGTTGGAGCCAAATTTACAGGTACTAACATAGCTCCAGACGAACATGTCCAGCCTCAGCTGATGTTTGACTACGACGGGAAGAGAGATCGGTGGAATGGCTACAATCCAGAAGAGCACATGAAGATCGTGGAAGAGTATGCCAAAGTCGATCTGGTGAGCAGCATTTGCTGGCCCTCTGCTGTCCTTGAAGAGTATACATTTTGTAGTATTTCTAACTTAGACACTGTTTTCAGGTCTCTAAGCACATGCAAACCGTGTTATGTCTTAGCAGTGGGCCGGATCTCATGGTGAAATTAGCCAGCGTGGTAGCCCTATTTGGCAGCAGTTTCCTCATATGTAATTATTTTATTGTCCTTTACCCCAAGTTACAGAGCAGAAGATACTGAAAGCATGGGAACGTCTGTTCTCTTATATATGGTTTTTTTTTCCTTTGTTTTTGTTATTGTGGTTGTTGATGCCCAGAATAGGACTCATGACCTTGTGCTTGCCAGGCAGGTGCTATGCTGGAGTAATGTGCCCGGCCTCTCTATCTATTCTAAGATTCAAATCTTTCAGCTTTTTGAGGTTCTGAATTCTTGGCCCCGGGTGGAGCTTGCCCATATCTTTTTTGTTGTTGTTGTTGTTTGTTTATTTGGTACTGGGGATTAAACTCATGATCTCGTGCTTGCTGGCCAGGCGCTTACATCACTGAGCTAAAGACACCCTTATGTCTTTATTACAGTTGTCTCAGATAATTGGAATGGCAGAAGAGAAATAAATGACTTCTTTCAGAAAAGTGAATTTTTTAAGTCAACCTCGTTTTTTCTTCTTCTTCTTCTTTTTTTTTTTTTTTTTTTTTGAGGCAAGGTCTCACTATGCAGATCAGGCTGGCCTGAGCTTGCTTTGTAGCACAGGCTAGTCTCAAATTTGCAGTGATCCTCCTGGCTCAGCCTCCTAAATGCTGGGGTTACAGGCATGCCCCAGCATACCCAGCAAACCTCATGTTTTCAATTATATCTGCTTATTCCCCTTCCTTTAAACCATGGTTCACGCTGCTTTTTTTAATTATTATTATTTAGAGGTAATATTTAAAGATCATGACATTTCACATAAAAATCTAGATTTCATCTTTTCTTGAACACTGAAATATGTAGTTACCCTGGTCCTGCATGATAAGACTCAATCTGTCACCTGGCAGCACCTGGTATCTCCCCATTTTGGTCAGGGCTGCTCCCTGCAGTGCTCAGCTTACATGAATTCCTGGTTCAGACGGCCATTCCTTTAACTCCTCTTCTTTAGCACCAAGGCCTAGGGCTGCAGGGAGTCAAAGAGTAACCTGTGCAGTGACCTTTTCTAGAAACAATGCAATTAATGTATTTAAAATTTTTGAAAATCAAAATATTTGATTATTTTGAGTAAAATTTGAATTTTTTTTTTTTTTTTTTTTTTTTTTTTTAGGCAAAACGAACATTGAAAGCCCAGAAACTTCAAGAAGAACTGGCTTCAGGAAAATTAGTAGAACAAGCCGTAAGTAATAAAAATGATCAATACAAAAATATTCAAATTCTTAGCCAATGGAAATAAAATTTGAAACAAGAATTCATTTTCTATCTCTGTCTGTATAGGTAGAAAAGATGTAGGGTAAAGAGATGTACAGTATAGGTTGAGTATCATTAATCTAAAAGTCCAGAAGATAAGTTCAGGGCACCAGCGTGATGCCACAAGTGAAAAGTGCCATACCAGAACACATGTGACAGGCTGTGTGTAGGTACAGTGAAAATACTGCATGAAAGTACCTGTAGAATCTGTGTATGTGCCGATACTAAAAAAAAAAATCCAAAATTAAAAACACGTCTAGTCCCAAGCACTTCCAGTGTGGAGTGCTCAGCCTGTACTTCTAAGGGAAAGGAGTAAAACTGACACTGCTTATACTTCTCCTGGAAATACAGATCAGTGCAGTCATTGGGAAAGAATGCTGCCCTAAATTAGTTATCTGCCTTGTCAGGAATTAAATAAGTTAGTCCACCCACCAAGAATTTTGTCTAACTTTTATGCACAAATCATTGTACACAAAGATTTCCACTGCACCATTTTCCACAGTAGTAAAAAACAAAGAGTTGAAATAACCAGATGTTAGGGAACTGATTAAACCGTTGTGTGTCTGCACTATGGAATGTTGCACAATGTAGAATGGTACGTACCATGACCTTGTTAACGGCAGTGGTAAATACATATATTTTAATGACACATGAAAAAATATATCGCGGACAAAAAAAGATCAGAATATCAGCTTTCCTTTCTTTTTTTCTTTTGTATTTCTGATGAACAAGTTGTGTTATAGCTTGGCAAAGATTTCATTAAAAAGGTGAATTGCAGCTAGTGTTTAATTTTTGTATAAAAGGTTTGTGGGGGTGGTTTTTTTCTTTTTTTTTTTTCTTTTTTTTGGCAGTTTCATGACACAAATAAATTAAACACATGAAGTTTTTTTTACTTCAGATTTCCTAAAGTGACACTTAGCAAATATGACTTGCAAAAAGCAAAAGGAACTTAGAGAGTAATTCCTAAGCAGGTACCAAGGCAAGTTTCCCACTAGTTGTTTTCTGCCCCATCTAACTATCTACTCTTAGAATATGAATTTGCCTCTGAGTCTCAGTATAGTAGTAAAACAGAGATAATGATACCACACTGCCTTCTTACCCCATAGTTTAACATACATATTACATAGTAAATGCTTCGTCATTAGTAGCTATCTTTGTTATGATTGTTTTTATGAACTGTGAGAAAAGGATAAAAGCCTGTTGTCTTGTCCTAACAAGAGAACAGTAAATACAGCAATACTTTTCCTTGGGAAGGATAGACGAGCTTTTCCCCACTTGGATGCACGATATTAAGATGAACTGTGTTCCCTAATAGTAAAGCAGCTTCTACTGCAGGGACCAAGCTGTCTCTACATCAGTGTAAATGTGCTTTGTTGAATAGCACCTGTAGGGATCTACAGAAACATGATCTTACTATCTTTTAAAAATATTTATAGTTTATCCTAGTGGGGCATGCCCATAGTCCTAGCACTTGGGAGACTGAGGCAGAAGGATTACTGTGGGTTGTCCAAGGCCAGCCTGGGCTACATAGGGAGACCTTATCTCAAAAAAAAAAAAAAAAGGTGAAAAATTACATGTCTGATTTTTGAAATAAGACACATACTAGTGAAAAAAACTAGGAATATAAAGAAGAAAATACTTTGTGTTAATTATTCATGTCTTATAAGTATTTTTTTTATTTTAGGGTTTGTTTTTGTTTTAGAGTTCACAATTTTGTTGTTTTGTTTTATGGTGTCGGGGTCAAACGTAATGCCTTGTGTACATGCTGTACACTGAATTATACCCAGACAACTATTCACTTCTTGATGTCTTTTCAGTTACCTGTTTTTTACCATGTATATTTAACGTTTACAATAATATATTTGTTAAATGGGTTCATTTGTGCATTCTCACTTATTATCTTATTTAATTTAGCAATATACAATGCAGTGAGGAATTTTCTATTTTAAGTATAAACAAAACAAAACTATTCATTTTTACATATTTTTTTTATCCTTCAGAGCACTTTCTGTTCCTCCTTTTACTTTTTTTTTTTTAATTTTTTCTTTATTTAAAGAGAAACAAAAGCATGTAAAGGGTAGAGATAATACAGAATTTCAAAAAAAAGATAAACAATAAGAAATCACTGGTTGATAAATTACATATTGTCCTAGAAATAGTAGTTCAAGTTACAAAATTAAAGCATACAAAATAGATATTCAAACAGTGAGAGTGTAAACAGCTACGCATGCATGAATCTCTACATGTATTTGTATCCTTTCTGTATTAGAGGGAAAAACAAAACATAGCAAGACAAAACAAAACAAATTCCTATAAAACCATGAAACCAAAAAGTCGTATAAAACCACAGTACAAGGTGATCTACAATGATTACTGTGTTGTTTCTTATTATCTTCAATAGAATTGTCTATATCATCAGGCATAATTGAATATAGCAGTATAATTGAATATAGCAGTACATGGGGCTGGGATTTAGCTCAGCAGCATAAGTGCCTGCCTTGCAAGCACACAGTCATGAGTTCGATCCCCGGTACTGATAAAAGAATATAGAAGTACATAGCGATATTAGTAAAAATAAAACATTGTGCAGAGTATAAAATTTCAAAGGCAGGTAATAATCAAACCAGAGTGGATATTCTAGTGAATCTTGTCATCTTAAGTGCAGTTGCCTATACTCTCAGACTTGATACTATCAATCATAACAGCTTTGAATAAAATCTGTCAATACAAAACAGTGATCTAACAGACCAGATTTGATTACGATCAGTCATGGTAAAACAGTGTAGGTTTTACAGAGCTTTAGATTAAGTTAATAGGAAATGAAGGATGATTACCGTACTATATCCTGTTATTTTCGGGATTACCATCTGTGCCCTCAAATCTAGTACAGGTAGAATGACTGGAACAGAATGTAATACATCTAAGCAGAGTAGTGTGAGTAATGTGGGTTTTAAATCCTGGTGCACTGTTAAAAATATAGTGTATCAAGGCCATCTATATTAGAGATTCTAGCCATCCTTCTCTGCCTCATTTCTGCTATGCTATTTTTCTGCCTGTTTGTCTAGTTTTCTCCTTCATTCTACTGCCTGCCCCACTCATTGAGGCCTTTCTGAAACTGTTCCTAAAATCCTGGTATTTTTTTTTCCCTCTCTCTAGAATGTCCTTCAGTATTCTCTGTAGGGTTTTTGGATTGGTGGTCACAAACTCCCCCAGTTCCTCTTTGTCATGGAAGCATCTTGTTTCTCCATTAATTTCTAGTGACAGTTTTGTAGGATACATCAATCTGGGCTGGAGATTATTTTCTTTCATGGCTTGTAATACTTCACTCCAAGGTCTTCTTGATCTGATGGTCTGTGTCGAGAAGTCAGCCGTTATTCTGATGGGCTTACCTTTATAGGTAATCTGTTTCTTTTCTCTGATGGCTTTTAATATTCTGTTTTTATATTGAATTTCTGGTATCTTGATTATTATATATCTGGGTATAGCTCTGTTTTGGTTGTAGGTGGCTGGAGTTCTGTATGCCTTACATAACCTAATGTCATTTTCTTTTCCCATGCTTGGGAAATTTTCCTTAATTATTTCTGTGAATAGCCTTTGTAATTCGCCTGTATGTATTCTTGCTTCTTCGTTCACATTTCTTATTCTTAAATTGTAGATTCTCTTGTCATCTTCTAGCCTTTGTATTGCTACTGCCTGTTTCCTTGTTATTTTTAAGAGATGTTTCCTTTGATGATCACATATTGCAAACTTGTCTTCAAGTTTTGATAGTCTATCTTTAGTTTCTTTTAAGGAATTTTGCCAGCTTTCAATGGAGTTTTTAATTTCCTGGTAGTCTCTTTGAATCTGCTTCATGTATTCTATATTTTCTTTATATTCTTTATCGAATGTTTCTCTCCTTTTTTTGTTTCTCCCTTCTTCTGTCTGTATCATCCTGAGAGATGCTTCCTGAGAGCATTTCTTTTATTACTCTACTCATATCTTGCTTTACCTGATTTAATATTTCAGTTTTGAGCTTGTCTACAAGGTCCCAAAGATATCTCTTAATGTCCATTGAAGCCGTGTCTGATGTTGCGTGTTTGTCGCCCTCATTCTCCTTTGTTTTTCCCTCTCCTGGATCAGGGCTCTCAGGGTTCTGGACTGGGGGCCTCCTCCTGCCTCTCTCTCCTGTCATGGCCCTGGCTTCCTCCCCATAGGTTACAGTGCAGGTCCCAGCCTCCTTCCCTGTTGGCCACGTTTCCTCCGAAGCACACTGGCAAGGGAAGTCTGCCCTCTCCTGCCTGCTCTTGTCACTGAGGTGTAAGCAGCGGCTGCATATGCCTGCCCCTCTCCACCGGGCCAGCCAAACTTCAGGTGCCTTCACCCAGTCAGTGCGTGCTAGGTGCAGGGAATCAATTTGAGATGGCTCATTGGGTCCCAGCCAGGGGCGCAGCCCAGTCCAAGCAAATCCCATGAATCTGCTTTGGGGAAGGAGCAACCAACTGAAGTCACTGTCTGTCCCAGTTCAGGCTCCTCCTGCCCAATTCCAACATGTCGCCCATTTGTTTACACCCTTCCCATGGGGGGTTCCCAATCCCAGCACTGACTGTGGATTAATGAAGGTCCCTTCGCCGGCTCCGGCTCCGCTCTCCGTTGAGCTCACCAACCCCCAACTTCAGCACTGCTGTGCCTCCTGTGAGTGGTGGTGGGAATGAGTTTGGGCGGCATGGATTCAAGCTGGTGCAAATTCAGGCCAGTGCAGACTTGGCAGGTCGCCGCAAAAATGCTGTGTCCAGCAATTTTTGGCTGTTCCAGTTGTAGTCCCAACGTATTTGACGAGCTTTTTTACATTTTAATTTCTTCCTGTGTCAAGAGGATCCGTCTCCCTCTGTCTGGGTCTCTCCAGGGTGTTTTATTCTGGCAAATGAGTTGTTTCTCCTGGGAGGCTTTGTATTTTGTTGCTCATTGGTTGGCCATCTTGTCTTTTCTCTCGGGTTTTTTACACCGGTTCAACCCTTTGGTCTTTTCTTCACTCCTATTTCAACAAGACACACCTACTCCCATTTTTACATATATTTATGCATTAAAAATGAGGAGTTTAAGAGGTATTCAGTGAAAAACGTCTTCCCTTTTTCTGAACCTTCTCTCTATAACCTTTTTTGTGGGTGCGACTCAGAGTTTACAACACAAATAAATATGATCTTATTGCAGCTTCTCCCTCCCTATTCTTTTTTCACATAAAATGTTACCAGATTATGCATATTTTTGTTTACTTTGATTTTTTAAATGCTTCTTCAGTGTTTCATTAAGTGCAATAAATCACATAACCAATGTTCTGTTGTTAGTTCAACTTTTTCCCATTTCTTTTGCTAATACACACCACAGTGTAAATCACATCTTTATATTATTTCCTTAGGATAAATTGCTAGAAGTTTAATTATTGATGTATTAAATATATGTTTGTTTCGTGACATATCTCTTACCATTCAGGAAGTTTATATACTACAGATTTATGTTCCCATCAGTATACTGTGTGCACACGCACACACACTCCTGTTTCAACATTTCCTCACCCACTAATGCTATCTTCCTTTTCATTCCAAAACCTTTTTAAAGAGACATAACATTATACTGACCATTTCATTAGTGGTATCCTGAGCAACTGCTAATGAAGAAAAGAATTTCTGATAAAATTTTTGGCCTTACTTAAAACATAATATTTTACCCTCTGATTTCTTCATTTTACAGAATTTTACAAAGGTTCATTCAACCTGATAGAAAACTAGTGAGGTTTAATGAACATGGTATATCTGAAGACTGAGGCATATGGAAATTACATTCATTATTTTGTTCATCTTAATATTCCCATTAATTTTGTGTGATTATCCTATATCAGTTAAGAAAGAAAAACCTAAATAGTTTCTGGGTTTGTAGCTACTCTAGTAAGATTAACTGTTTACAGTGGTATATTTGTATTCAAAACATCTGTCCTCATCACAAGTGAAGAAATACAAAAACTTGTTCAGTTAGAACAATTAGTAGGATTAGTAGGAGTATCATTTGCAGCGCCAGGGACTGAAGCCACGGCCTTGCACATGGCTAGGCAAAGCTCAGCCACTAAGTTACACCATCATTCCCAAATGATATCAGTCTTTTTTTTATAGTGATAAGTAGTCAGTAGATAAAGTGAAATAGAACTGCAAATGTTTTTCTTTTTTTTCTTGATGCAGAATTCTCCAAAACACCAGTGGGGAGAAGAGGAACCAAATTCTCAGATGGTAATAAAGTGTTGCCTTGTTCAAGTATGGGTTAATTTTTTCAGTTTTAGGTGGCTCATAATAATTTAATAACTAATAGTTTAAATAACACAGAAAGGGCTGGTTATATATAGGGAAAGGAAAGCAAGGGCTAAACGCTGCTCTTTTCACTCATAGTTTTTTGTTCCCTCTCCCTCTTTCAGGAAAAAGATCACAATAGTGAAGATGAGGATGAAGATAAGTATGCAGATGACATTGACATGCCTGGACAGAATTTTGACTCCAAGAGACGAATCACTGTCCGGAATCTCAGGATTCGAGAAGATATTGCAAAAGTAAGTCTTGCCAACCTGACATACACTTGTGAAATTATTTATCTTCCAGCCTAAATTGTATCTTCCTATTGTATGTGGGTGGTATTTGGGTAATGTAAGTGAAGTCTTTCCAAAACAAGGTATCATTGTTTTATCTCTTCACCTGGACCCTGGAAATCCCACACACATTTAACTGATCACGTTAAACAACTCCTGCCTGCTGAAGTCTTTGTTGCATAAGTAAATCTTCAGCTTTTGAACATTTTTTTTCTTCTAGTATTTGAGAAATTTGGATCCAAATTCTGCCTATTATGATCCAAAAACTAGAGCAATGAGAGAGAATCCATATGCTAATGCAGGGAAGAATCCAGATGAGTAAGTACCAAATTTACAAATTTCAAAATACATTCTATTTTTACCTACCCTTAGATAGACTTCATTTTAATTCTGATTAAGTGTTGTGAATTCTTTCCTTAAAAAAGAAAATTTCTGAATGTTTTGAAAACTTGTATTTACAGAGTGAGTTACGCTGGAGATAACTTCGTTAGATACACAGGAGATACTATCTCAATGGCTCAGACACAGTGTAAGTGTTCGCTGTGTGCCAGGGCATTTGTGTCACCTATAAAAATGGGAGGGCAAGCATGGTTGTGCATGCCTGTAATCTTGGCTTCTCAAGAGGCTGAGACAAAGAGATCACAAATTCAAGCCCAATCTGGGTAACTAGTAAGACCTTGTCTCATAAAGGGAAGAGCTGCGGATGCACAAGCCCCTGGGTTTAATCTCCAGTACCACAAAAAAAAGTAAAAGGGATGGAGGGTAATATTTTAAAACTTGATTCAGAGAAAATGTGTAATAGATGTAGCTGGCGACTCACTAGAATGTTCTGAATTGCTCTAGTGTTTGCTTGGGAAGCCTATGACAGAGGATCTGAAGTGCACCTGCAGGCAGATCCTACCAAACTAGAGCTGCTGTATAAGTCCTTCAAAGTCAAAAAAGAAGACTTCAAGGAACAGCAGAAAGAGAGCATCCTGGAAAAGGTAACTTTTATCAAATAGCCAAGAAGAATTTTAAAAGAAGTTACAACTTAGCATGCATTTAACATTTGGAATAATGAGCAAGGAGAGGCCCTTTTAGTCCACAGAGAATTCCAGTGACATAAGTCAGTAGATAGAGACTTCATATTAGTGGCTTTTGCAGCAAACATGCCACCCCAAACCGGCAGCTTAAAACAAATCCTAAGTATTTCTTACAGTTCTGTATATCAGCTGAGTTTCTGAGAATGCTTGGTGTTTGGTAGTTTACAGGCTAATTATGCTGGGGAGCTCTGCCTCCCGTGGTCTCTTCCCCTCTAGTCTCCAACCCAGTATATAGAAAGCACTTCAGGGCTCCAGAGAGGGTGCTCTAGGGTGTGGTACGCCCAAGTACCTCTGCATGCATCAGGTTTCCTAGCCTTCACAAGTAACACGGCCAACCCCAGATGAAAGGGTTGTGCAAGACTGCACCTCCCGGTGGGACAGCCAGCAGATGAGAGGCAAAGCCAGGCGAGAAAGGAGTTTAGGGCTGCCGTACTTAGCAGATGAATAACAACTGAGACATCTTTTATTTGTCTGTGAAAACTTGATGGCATTGTTTTCATTGTGTTGTCTATAGCAAAGCCTAGTAAAGAATGTTCCTTTATTCTTTCTAATTGAAAACAAAACCTTCCATAGAAATTTGAATGCCAATCTTTATTGTAAAGTATGTTTAACAGTGTCCAATGTCCTTTTAGTATGGCGGCCAAGAACACTTGGATGCGCCTCCGGTTGAATTGCTTTTAGCCCAGACTGAAGACTACGTGGAGTACTCGAGACATGGCACAGTCATTAAAGGACAGGAGAGGGCCATTGCCTGCTCCAAGTATGAGGAAGACGTGAAGATCAACAATCACACGGTATGTGCTACACTGGAACCATTTCTCCCTGTTAGTGGGCTCTAGATTGCATTTTTTCTATTAATAACTAAATTACCTATTGTTGTGGAGTTTTTTTCTTTGAACTTTAAAGGGCATATGATTATATTCATCTATATATCTACCTATATTCAAAAATTTTTAACACATTGCTGCATGTGCTCTGTCTAGGTTTGTGTACGCACTTAGACACACACATGCATGTATTACTATGTAAGTCAGATATTGCATTCTGCCCATAATCATTTAGGTCGTTTATCTTCCAAGAATATAAATATTCTACATGACCATGTGACTGCTGTACTTCAGAAACTTTAATTTTTTAACACTAATATTGCTCCTTAATTACTTTTTGAAAAATACACACAAAATTCAGGCATAGTGGTGCATGCCTATAACCCCACAACTCAGGAACTCAGGAAGCTGAGGCAGGAGGATCACTGCAAGTTTGAGGCCAGACTGGGCTGCATAGTGAGTGTAAGATCAACCCCAACTACACAGCAGACCCTTGTCTCCAAAAAAGAAAGAAAAATACACACTTTTAATAGCTTTTTCATATGGGAATCAAATGGTATTTTGTGTTAATCATTACTTGTTACATCTTTTTTAGAGTTTATCTCCTATTTTACTGAAAGCAACCATTTACCAGATCCAGCCAATTACCTCATACGCTGTCTTGTTTTCAGTATTTGACTAGTTCCTAGTAATATCATATAACTTACTCCCTCTCTTGTATGTCCTAGAAATAAGAATTTGGGCCCAAAAGTTTGGTTAGACGTAAGTTATTTTGACAAGGATACATAACAGTGATGCAGTCGGTGTATTTCACATGTATCACATCAGCAAGCGCTGCTCTCGCTTGCTGTGCTCTTTGTGTGTGTTTGTGCTGAAGATAAATCCAGGGCCTTGTGCAGGCCAACCACGTGCTCTGCCTCCGAGCAAGATCACAAGCCCATTTGTCTTTGTTTTTTATAGTTGGACTCAAGTTGGTATTTTATTTTTTGCAGTACTGGGAATTAAACCCCGGGCACTCTACCCTCCTGCATCCCCAGCTTTTTTTTTTTTTTTTTTGGTCCTTTGAGAAAGGGTCTCACTATGCAGTTCAGGCTGGCCGTGAGGTCACTTTGCAGTCCAAACTGATGTCATACTTGCAGTGCTCCTACTGCTTCAGCCTCCTGAGTGCTGGGATTTCAGATATGTGCCACCATGTCCAGTTCCCAGCTATTTTTATTTTATATTTTGAGGTAGGATCTCCCTAAGTTGCCCAGACTGGTCTCAAACATACAGTCCTCCTGACTCAGCCTCCCAAGTAGATAGAATTACAGCTGTTCACAGCCACACCCAGCTTAGTGTAGTCTTGAAGTATCCAAACTACAGACGTCTAAGTCAGGAATCAACAACCTAACTACCTATAGTAGCCCAGGCCACCAATTGTCTAGAGTGCAGTGAGCCAGGCAGATTGTACAGACCAGACAACACAAACCCCATCTCCTAGGGACACACACTGTTCAGCCACAGCCACTTACGCCAAGTGGGAAAGTGCGCCCAGAACTTCATGTGTCTTAACTTTTAAAGGGAAATTGGCTGTCCTCAAGTGTTACATAAGCTTTTGAAAATAGAATTTTAAGCCCAATTTAACTGTAGTGCCAGCTTGAGTGACTGAGAAAGTGGTTGGCCCACCTTCTCCCTATTACTTGGAAATTCCCGTAATTTTTCTTGCAAATTACCCTACCAGCAGTATATTGAAGTTTTAATTTAATCTTCCTTTTAAAATAACCTCTCTTCCTAACTTTGATCCCCAATACCAAAAAGTAAACAAATAACCTGTCTTGTTCTCTCTGTAGCACATCTGGGGATCCTACTGGAAAGATGGCAAATGGGGATACAAATGCTGCCACTCGTTTTTCAAGTATTCCTATTGTACAGGAGAAGCTGGGAAGGAGCCTGTGGTAATTGTCTTCTGGGTCTTAAAGGTTTAAGACAGCTAAAGCTCTTAACCTGGCATAAGACATAGCTGCTCATATTTCAGATTTTATCTATAAATATGATTGGTAACTATAGCATCAACTCGAATTACATCTGTTTTTTTTCCACAGAATTCAGAAGAATGCATTACAGATGATATAACTGGAGAAGAATCTACAAGAAAACCTCAAACTCTCATGGAGGTAAGTCTGTTATCATTTGTCCTAAATTTATAAGTCCAGAAGGAAGGACTTCCAAACATGCACTAGAACCTATGTTTACACTGATACTGTGTTTTAATCATCCTGCTTAGATACACCAAGAAAAACTAAAAGAAGAGAAAAAGAAGAAGAAAAAGAAAAAGAAGAAGCACCGGAAGAGCAGTTCAGAGAGTGATGATGAAGAAAAGAAACGCGAAAAACTGAAAAAGGTACTTTGTGGGCTCTAAATAGCAAACGGTATTCTAACAGTAGGAAGTGGTCTAGTCTTGTCTGCAAGTTTATTCTAAGAACTGAGGACATGAGCCAGCGCCTGGGTTGTATGTCCAGGTCACATTCATGGGGGTTTCAGAGGCTTAGGTATTGCCTTGGGATATTTGATAAATATCACTAATGCAACAAAGATTTGTGCTTTGTAAAACTGTTATTTTAGAGTTGTTGATATGTTGCCCAGAAAGATTTGCCTTCTAGCTGTGTTATTTCTAAGTTTTAGCAAATCCTTGAGAAAAATCAGAATTGTACTCTCCACCAGAAACATCTGTCGTCAGCTTCTTTGAGAAAGAACTAACTCATTTTTTTGTTACTAAATGAAATTTAACGCCAACTTAAAATGTCATAGAATGTTTTGTGCTCCGCAGAAATAGCTTTAAGAGCCACATAGTAATAGTGGAAAGGCTGACTGCTAAGCCGTTTGACACTGCACTGCACATTCAGGGGGTCTTTCCTTTGGGTCTCTGCCATTTTTGCACAAACCAGATCTGGCGGTATTAATTCTTTTCCCTTTCACTCTAGGCATTGAATGCAGAGGAAGCCCGCCTTCTTCAGGTCAAGGAGATCATGCAGCTTGATGAGAGGAAGCGACCTTATAATAGCATATATGAAGCTCGGGAGCCCACTGAAGAGGAAATGGAGGCCTATAGGATGAAGCGCCAGAGGCCAGATGACCCCATGGCCTCCTTCCTTGGACAGTAGTCACCAGGACAGATGGAACTGATGCACTCTTCCTCTTCTGGGTAACTATGTAGCGGAATCCTTGCCTACTCTTCTCGCTGCCTAACTTTAATAAAGCTTCAGCAGTCTCAGAATAAATTCATTCGTTTCCACACTGAAGAAACAAAACAGAAGAAAACCAAAGAGGAAGCACATTAAATATGGATTAAGATTGGAAATAATCTAATTTTATGTTAGTGATAGGGAAAGTCTTGTTTGTCTGCCTGTCAAAAATATCTTCCACTCACCAGTTAAGTCTCTGTTTCCTCAGTTTTTCTAAGCCTGTACTTAATAGTATTATACACTATGAAAGTAGATTTGTTACTTTCTCAAAACTAGAACTTTCTTAAACTGCTAGAAATTGCAGTAGTAATTTAACTCTAATTATAGTTGTTTTGTAATCATTTGTTTTAAATGGTCTGAAATAAAAAATAAATCTATTCTAACTTGGTCTTTGGAAAGAGTATTTGTAGAAAATGTAAATAACTATTCTGCCATGTAAATCTGTGAAGTAATAAATATGTTTTTATTCGATTACCAAAATTTTTAATATATATTCTTGAACCTTACATACAAAACCAAATTTGTTAGTCTTTGAATGGTATAAAAAAATTTACTTTCTCATCCTTGGGTCAGTATTGACTAATCAGTACTTTTACCATGCTAAACATAATTTACTCATAGAAATCTATTCCTCTACTTGTGATACTTCTGCTTCTTTTATTTGCGAGCAATTTTATGTAACAATTATGACATTAAACTTTAAAAGGTACCTAATCTTCATTGGTAGGAAGTTTCACTTTAGAACTTGGAGTAAAACTTGAAGTTAAAGGTTTCTTCAGACTTGTAAGGATAGCTTGTGGGGGTCTTCTTAGTAACCAAGACTGCTGTGATCCCCTCTGTGACCATTGAGAAGATAATTCTGACAGACTGAGACAGGCTGTGAAAAGCCCCTGACATGAGTGCCTTTTCTTAACAGTTTTCTGATCTGTCAAAAAGCACTTGTAGAATAGTGTTAACTCAGCATGTCAGAAATAGTGGTGGTAGAAGAGTGGCTGTTAAATACTACACTATGGCTATATATGGTATCCAGATTCAGACTATGAAATTAATACACCAATGCAAATATGTAGGTCTTTTTTTTTTTTTAATTGGGAATCAAACTCACCACCTTGTGCTTGCCAGACAAGCACTGTGCCTCTAAGCTATATCCCTGGGAGTCTAATTCTCTTCATCCTTAAAAGGTGAAAATTTACCTTCATCTTCCTTAACATAGGATGGCTCATCATATAGCCTAACATTGCTGCAAAGCTCAGGGGCATCTAAGGAGACCTCAGGACGTGACCCCACTTGTCTGGTGCAGGCACACAGTGAGATACAGTTGTGTAATAATAACTTCACACAGGTAAACACGCATGCACTGGTTATGGCGCTATGTAAGAATGTAAATACATGATAACAACCTGTATGAGAATTACACAGTAAAGACACAGGTGGCTCTGGAGCTTTTGTGCTCTGCTCTGCTTCATGCTGCCTGCTATCATTGCTGACATTTGCACATGTGTGTTCTTCAACCTTAAGAACTTATCCACACTGTGGATTTAGCTCAGTGGCATTTTAAGTGCCTGCCTTGTCAGCGCGTGGTCGTGAGTTCGATCCCCAGTACCGATTTAAAAAAAAAAAAAAAAAAAGACCTTATCTACTAAAATCTTCCAAGGGCCCCCAGAGCAGGCCAACAAGTCGTGTCCATTTTGTATTTTATCTTTTGTTAATAAAGGTATGTAACTGGGAACACTTAACTGCAAGTGGTTTGTAGTGTTATTTCAAGTATTTAGTAGATAAGCTATAAACGGTGTTGGTAAACCTATGGCACACGTGTCACAGCAGGCTGTATCATTGAAAGCTCTAAGAGGTTTCCCATCTCTGTATTACACAATTGCCAGAAAGCCCATGTTAGCTTTTGTTAGGTTGTAATCCAAAATGATGTCTTTTGTTTCACTTTGGGAAAAGCTGACGTCTAGAATGGTACTCAGATATGAGCTTTGGCTGTCTCAATAGCTGCATATCAGAACTGTGTGCTGTGTTTTCATGTCCCAGAAGAATCTCAAGGGATAATGGATGGCTGTCCCTTTTTTACAATTAGCACATGGGCTTAACAGCTACAAATGGTTTGTTCAGTTTTTCAAAGTTAAAGGTTTTATATCCAGGACACAAGCCAGGTACCTCTGATTGTAAAATCTGTCATTTATGCTACTGTTTATGGCTGTGGTTTCTGGACCCTGAGGCTGACCTTTGGCAGTTTCTTCCATTGACAGAGACCTTAAGCAGGTCTTAAAGCATTTGCCAGGTTGGCCCTTATGACCTGGAAATGACTCAGCTACCCCACATACTAACTTCTCCCCATCCTGGGAAGCAGCCCTATGGAATGCTTCAAAGACTACAAAAATGAATAAAAGTTTAAAAGAACTCTGCTGAGAAATGGAGGGAGAGGGAAGGGATATGAAAAGAATGAAGATGTGTCATGTATGTATACCTACAACGAATGTATTTGTCATGTCCACCAAAACCTGGTAGAAAATCACCCAAAAATAAAGAGGGCTATATATGGGTTTATTATTTTTGCCTTTGCATTTGTGTGGGTGTGTATATTTTGATCTTGGTTTTTTGAAGCAGGGTCTTACTATGTAATTCTGGGTGGCCTTGAACTCACTGTGTAGCCCAGGCTGGCCTCAAATTCATAATGATCCTCCTGCTTCCACCTGCTGAGTGATGGGATTAAGGCGTACACCAACGTGTCCCAGGTTGGGCTTATTACTTTTAAATCATTTGCTAAAAAGGATTGTAGCTGGGTGTACGGTGATGTAGCCTGTAATCCCAGTAGTTGGGAGGCTGAGGCAAGAGGATCCTAAGGTAAAGGCCAGTTGGGCCATATAGTGACCGTCTTAGGATGGAGTCTTAGGATATTCACATGCATGCTCTAACTCAGAAAGCGGTGATCACCTGTGTGGGCCAGGGCCACAGACTGGAAGCTGGCTCTCCACTGTATCCTAACGGAGTTTAAGGCCTGCCCCGTTGACCTGCATCTTTTGAGTACACTGAGCGTCCTTCTCTTTCCCTATAGCCTCCCCACAGAACGC
>PVLA01002705.1:212351-252909 GCA_004027455.1 Hydrochoerus hydrochaeris
GCGTCTGCGGGCGCGAAGCAGCCGGGACCCGGATGGAACCCTGTCCCGGCCGGCACAGTGTTCCTGTCTGTGTTGGTGTCCCCGCGCCCCTCAAGTTCCTGCTCTGGGGTTGGCCGCGAGGCACCGCCATCTATGCTGATTCCGGCCTTCTGGGCTCCCGGGCGAGCAGGAGAGAGGAAGTGGTGCCTGTGAAGAGCCGGAGCATCCCCGGCCTGCGCCTGGGCTCGGGGGCGGCCGGAGACCCCCGCCGGTCGGCTCGCCGCGGCGCTGTCAGGGCTCCCGGTTCACGGCAGCAGCTTCTTGGTGTGCGTTCTCATAGTCACACCTCCCACGGCCCTGTCAGGTAGGTTCCGTTACTCTCTCTAGGGGAGCCGGGGTGCCAGGCGTCTGGCTCTGGGGCGGCTGTTGGGCTCCCGCCGAGGGATGTAGCTGCGGAGCGCAGCCCCGCCTGCCACGCCTACCCTGACCTAGCCGAGGCAGTGACAGTGTAAGTTGCCTGTGGCTTGCAACTGCGCTTGGGAGGTTTCCCTCCCGAAATACCTGTATGGTCGTTTCCTAGATGTTTGTGTTATGTAAATGTTCACTTTCAATTGATTTTTTTTTCCCAACAAGGAACTTTTTTATATCTGCATTTCAAAAACTTGCAAAAAAAAATTGTACTTTGTATCAGATCGTTCCACTCAGGATAGCTTAACATAGCCATTCTAAAAATGAATTCTAATTTTTTACTTTTAATTAGCACTTTTATCATTCATAAAAGTAATGAACATGGTATAATGATGTGTACCCATCGTCCAGTGTAGTTACCGCCTCGAGGCCAATCTTACATCTTTTAGCTCCATCCCACTCTGTGTGTGTATTCATGTGTGCTGAAAACATTATTTCAAAGGAAATCTCAGACATCATTTCACTTCTAAGTGAAGTCTGTCTGTACCTCTAACACACGAAAACTTTTAACACAACCACATCATTCTCGTCCCTGTTTAAACTAATAATGCCTCATGATGATTTTTTTTAATGTTTACATTTTAGGCTGTTGTTATTCCTAAATACCACAGAGAAGCAAGTGAAAACTGAGATTCTGAAACCCAGGAAAGCCTAGGTAAGTTCATCACCAAGCATACTGAAAATTCTTGTCACCTATTGAAGGGGATGGAGAATAAGTGAGTTTTCTTCAAAATTCTTTCATTCAAAACAAGTATTTCTTTTTTTTTTTTTTTTGGCTTTTTGAGACAGGGTCTCACTATGCAGTTCAGGCTGGCCTTGAGCTCACTTTGTAGCCCCAGCTGGTCTCAGACTTGCAAGGATCTTCCTGCCTCAGCCTCTCAAGTGCTGGGATTACAAATGTATGCCACCACACCTGGCTAAAACAAGTATATCTTAAAAGGGACTTGGGTGGCATGGGATAGATAAGAATGAACTCTTAAAAGATCCTGTAATGATTTCCAAGACTAAAGCAAAGCTTTTTCTTTGATTCCCTCTGCCTCCCCAACTATACATGCATTATGCTGCATATAAATATGCATTACAGAGTCCACTAAAGGGCCAGGGATATAGCTCACCGGCACAAGGGCCTACCCAGCAAGGACAAGGTTGTGAGTTTGATACCCAGTACCCAAAAAAAAAAAAAAAAAAATATATATATATATATATATATATATATATATATAGTAGTTCTAAACACAAGTGGCCATATTATCCCAGTAGTGCTTGATCTGAACTTTGTAAATTTTTGATGGTATCAGAGGTTGGATCCAGTGCCGCCTGCACTGAGCTACAAACCCAGCCCTTTTTTTTTTGTGACAAGGTCTTGCTAAGTTGGCCAGACTGGACTCAAATTTGTGATTCTCCTACCTCCCCCTCCCAGAGAGTTGGGATTATAGGCCTAAGCCACCATGCTCAATTTAAGGTCAACTTTTTTTTTTTTTTTTTTTTTTGAGATAGGGTCTCAAGATGTAGTTCAGGTTAGCCTTGAACTCACTGTGTAGCCCAGTCTGACCTCAAAATCACAGCAAACCTTCTGCCTCAGCCTCCAAAGTTCTAGGATTATAAGCATGCCCTACCACTCCTGGCAAGATCAACTTTTTAAATTTCAGTTAATTTTTAATTGGTAGACATCCTCCAACTTTTAACTAGCTTATAACAACTATATAACAGATCAACTTATTACTAACAGAAGTATATTTTGCAGCTAATTAATCTTGGCATAGCCAGTACAAAGCTAATGCTTTAAGTAGGTATTCTTGCCTTCCTTACTGTGATGTTTTTTTAATGGTCAAAATGGGTGCCTGGATTTAAATGTTTCTATTAAATTATTTCAGCCATATGCCAAGGCATAGAACTTTGGAAACCACCGTATCAAAACATGCCCTTCCCTTAAGCATTTGGTGAATTACTAACCCTTTCTTTAAGTGGTGGTTCTTTTTTTTTTTTTAGATAAGGTTTTGCTATGTAGTTCAGGCAGTCTTCAACCTCTCAAACTCTGGAGCACCATGCCCACCAATTCAGTGATTCTTAGCTGAGGGTATGTGTACATTTTGGGGCACAATGAAAGGGCAGGGTGGTAGCATGATGTCATTCCTAGAGGATATAAAATTTGTTTGAACAAATACTGAAAGAAAATTAAGCTATAACTGCAGGTATCTAAAAGGATTTAGTTATTTATAAGTTGCCTCAGCACAGATCTCCCATGTCTGACTTGCTGGCAAGTCATTTATTCCAGAGTATTTGCTCTGAGTTGTTTGCCGTACATGGGATTGTCAAACTGTGGTAGCTTTGAACTGACCTGTTGCAGGATATTTCTTGGCAGGTACAGAATAACATGATGACAGGAGAGCACGTGATACGATTTTGCTTGAATTCAGGTAGCCATTGATTTTTAACCTGTGGATTATATTTTACTCCCAGAGGAAAGTTCCATCTCATCTCTGGACTGTGCGTGAGGATTTTTTGGGTACCATGTCGAAGAAACGCAAATGGGATGATGATTATGTTCGTTACTGGTTCACCTGTACAACAGAGGTCGATGGAACTCAACGCCCGCAGTGTGTATTGTGTAACTCAGTATTTTCAAATGCTGACCTCAGGCCATCAAAACTGTCAGACCATTTTAACAGGCAGCATGGTGGTGTAGCTGGGCATGATCTCAGCAGCCACACACCAGCACCATCTGATCAGAGTGAAACTTGGAAAACACTTAGAGTTGCAGCTCATGAGGATGCCTTATTACAAGCATCATATCAGTTTGCATATTTATGTGCCAAGGAGAAGAATCCTCATACAATAGCTGAAAAATTAGTCAAACCTTGTGCCCTGGAAATAGCACAAATAGTTTTGGGACCAGATGCACAAAGGAAGCTTGAGCAGGTACCTTTGTCAGATGATGTGATCCATTCTAGAATTGACGAAATGAGCCAGGATATCTTACGGCAAGTGCTAGAAGATATCAGAGCCAGTCCTCTTAAGGTGGGTATCCAGCTTGCAGAGACAACAGACATGGACGACTGCAGTCAGCTCATGGCATTTGTTCGATACATGAAAGAAAAAGAGATCGTGGAGGAATTCCTATTCTGTGAACCACTGCAGTTAACCATGAAAGGAGTAGATGCATTCAGTCTCTTCAGAGACTTCTTTTTGAAGCACAAGATAGCACTTGATGTATGTGGCTCTGTTTGTACTGACGGTGCCTCCTCTATGCTGGGAGAGAATTCAGAATTTGTTGCCCGTGTGAAAAAGGAGGTGCCTCATATCGTGATCACACATTGTCTATTGAACCCTCATGCACTTGTCATAAAGACACTACCTGTAAAACTGAGGGATGCGTTGTTTACTGTGGTGAGGGTCATAAATTTCATCAAAGGGAGAGCACCGAATCATCGCTTGTTTCAGGCCTTCTTTGAAGAAATCGGTGTAGAATATAATGTCCTCCTTTTCCATACAGAAATGAGGTGGCTTTCCCGAGGCCAAATACTTACCCACATTTTTGAAATGTATGAAGAAATAAATCAGTTTCTTCACCACCAAAGCAGTAATTTAATTGATGGTTTTGAAAATAAAGAGTTTAAAATTCACCTAGCATACCTTGCAGATTTATTCAAACACCTAAATGAACTTAGCGCGTCTATGCAGAGGATTGGGATGAACACGGTATCAGCTAGAGAAAAGTTATCTGCTTTTGTTAGGAAGTTTCCGTTTTGGCAAAAACGAATTGAGAAAAGAAATTTTACCAATTTTCCTTTTCTTGAAGAAATAATTGTCTCAGATAATGAAGGCATACACATTGCAGCTGAAGTAACACTACATCTGCAACAGTTGAGCAGCTTCTCCCATGGATATTTTTCTGTTGGCGGTCTTGATGAGGCAAGTAAATGGATCCTGGATCCATTTCTTTTTAACCTCAACTTTGTCGATGATGGGTATTTCATGAAAAATGATCTCGCTGAATTACGAGCTAGTGGCCAAATCCTAATGGAATTTGAAACAATGAAGCTTGAGGATTTTTGGTGTGCTCAACTGACAGTGTTTCCAAACCTGGCAAAGATAGCCCTAGAAATCCTAATGCCATTTGCAACTACGTACCTGTGTGAGCTGGGATTCTCAGCACTTTTACATTTCAAAGCAAAGTCCAGAAGCTGCTTTAATATGAGTGATGACATCCGTGTGGCCATTTCAAAAAAAGTTCCTCGTTTCTCAGAGATCATTGAGCAAAAGCTACAGCTACAGCAGAAGTCACTGTGAGCTCATACACACTTTGTATAACTTTTTAGTATATTCTTAATACCAATGTAAAATTTAGCTGAATTCTGTTTTCTTTCCTTTTATAATTAGGTATACTGAATTCCGTGTTTTAAAATTTTTCTTGCTACTTTAATTTTAATGAGGCATGTGAAAATATGTTTTAAAAATAAGCAGAAAACATAAAGCACCACTGTCTAGTAAACACATAGGAATTTTTAAACTCTAAATTTCTATGTAACCACTTGATGCAATACATTAAAAAAGACACCTAAGCATAGAATATCAAGCTAACTGGTACAGTAGGCTAAGAATTGAGCCAAGAAAAAAAACAGCCAGGGACATAGCTCAGCAGCACAATGCCTGCCTGGCAAGTGCAAGGTCGTGAATTCAATTCTTTGTACCAAAAAAAAAAAAGTCCACACTGTTGTACAAACCGATCTCCAGAAGCCAATGTTGGGGCTGGGATATGGCTCAGCAGTGCAGCACCTGCCTGGCCAGCACAAGGTCCTGAGTTCCATTCTCAGTACCACAAAAAATAAAGACAAAAAAGACCTCCCAGGAGTCTAAAGACGAAATATACCCTTTGGGCCTTTTTCTTCTTTTTGTGGTAGTAGAGGTTGAACCAAGTGCTTGGGCATGCTAGAAAAGTGTACCCCACCCCCAGCCCTGTTTGGAGACAGGATCTCACTGGGTTAGTGGCCTGGCTGCCTGGAACTTGCAGTTCTCCTGCCTCACCTTTTCAAATAGACTGGTTTACAGGCGTGTTCTGCCATTCATGGCCAAAGGGCAGTTTTAAGAAAGTGACTAGCTGGGGTTTTTTTAATTTTATTTTCAAATTCTACAACAGTTTTATTTTCTCCTGATAAATACCATATATTGTTTGCCAAATTAAAGATTTTGATTTTATTTAAAATATCCTTACCATAATGCATAAATACATGCATATATACCATAATGCATGTATATTGCTACACATAAGTCCTTTTTGCCAAGGAATAGGTTTTTTGCGTGTTTTTTACTACATAAGATCACTGATAAATTTCAAAAAGGGTATCAGCCAGGACAGAGATGTAATCTGTATGACCAGCAGATGTCACTGCAAGTTTGGTTGAAAGCAAACTTACATTATGGATCTCGCTAAATATCTGGTTTTAAACAGGTCTACAAAGGGTATTAGTGACTCAAAAATGTCCAACCTGAACCCCTCCTGGCTCAGAATTGGAAGACAAAACTCTGGTGGAACCAGTAAACTCTAAGAAATCACTTGAGAGGCAGAGGTAAGATCACCATGAGTTCAAGGGGAGCCTGGGCTACCTAAAAGCTAAGCTTGAACTCACAGCAAGACCCTGTCTCAAAAAGACAAAAAAATAAAAATAAAAATTATAGGGAAACACTGGGAAAGTATAAGTGGGTTTTTCTTATAAAAACTGGCTTGGTCCTGGGATATAACTCAGTGGCATAATTGCTGGCCTGACAAGCACAAGGCCCAGAGTTTGATTCCTGGTACCAAAAAGTAAAAAGAAAAAAAAAAACTGGCTTGAGCATTTAGATTTTTGACATTTTGGCTGCTTTTCTAAGCCACCAAAAGCTGTTTGAAGACTTGAAGTATCTGAATAGATCAGCATTTCAAGCATAACCCAATAGGAATTAAAACTAAATGAACCTATACTTTTAAAGTACAAATTTTATGATACCTGAATTAATTATATTTGTTTTTAAATATAGGTCCTGGATATTTACAGTGTAGTGTTTTAAGCATTAAGTTACATCAAACTATTATAAGCTTGGCTTTCATATGTGTAAAACATTTGGAAAAGTCAAACTTGAAGCTTTCAAAGTACATCCTTGGCCAGGGATGTAGTTCAGCAGCATAGTGCCTGTCTGGCAAGTGAAAGGTCCTGACTTCAATTCCCAGTACCAAAAAAAAGTGCATCTTTATCTGAAAGGCAGTATACAACTGTGTAATTCATTATATTTTGTACTTTTATCTTCTGAGAATAAAGAGAGCTAAGATTACTTTCCTCCTGTCTTTACAAACTCACTACAAACCCTAACACTACTTAAAGACATTGATTTAGGTGGTGGCTCAGCTACTCAATGATCAGGTCACCTCTGTATCTCAGTCTTTAGGAATCCAAAGGTCTGGTTGTCATATTTTGACCTGCTCAGCATTCATTCAGCAACTTGAGGTTTTTGAGGAACTATCTTTCCACCATTGACAGTCCATGTGGCCTCATCTTGAGTAGTCAGCCCTAGTATTTTTGCTGGAATTCGTGGGGAAGATGCTGCACAAGCAGGATTTGCCTAGATCTTCCAGTGGTCCACGTGGCTACCTTACACAGAGAAGTCATCGGAGGAAGAAGTACACACTGAAAAGGAAAAAGAACTCTTATGCCATTTCACCAGCCACTAAATGCAGTCATACTTTCCCTTGCAGTTCTGTGAGGTAACAAATTCCCTTTTTTGCTCAAGCCTGTTTCCTGTCCCATACAATGAAAAGACTTGCCTTGTAGATTTGGTTTCCAATATTATGAAGGAGTAATGGGAAAATTTTGACTCCATTAGTTTTATTACATTGTGGTCCAGGGTTTAGCTTAGTGGTCTAAGGGCCCGCCCTGGTAAGCGAGAGGTTGTGAGTTTGATCCCAGGTACACACACACACACACACACACACACATGGGGACTGGGGATTTAGCTCAGCAGCATAAACACCTGCCTTGCAAGCACAGTTGTGAGTTCCATCCCAGGTACCAAAAAAAATTTTTTTTATTACATGATTTTGGATAACCAGTTCTGGTCTCAGTTTTCTATCCTACAAGATGAACAAGTTTTCCCTATAGAACCTTTTTATTTTTTTCCCACAGAGGCCATATTTTATTTGCTTAATTATGGGCTTCTGGTGGCACTTACATATGTATAAAGAACTTTTTCTAGATACAGAGTGAAAACTAGGCTTTTTGTTTGGTTGGTTGGTTGGCTTGGGTTGGTATTGGAAAGTTTTTAGTAGTGGCATCAGCTTACTACATGGAGGAATCAACATTTATATTTATCATCTAACAAAAGCCCCATCCAGATTGTCAGATGAACTTTACCTCCAGGGTTTTATTGCTAAATATTTTAAATATATCAAAAAGTTGGAAGAGTAATGTAGTGAACATTTTGCTATAAGTATCTCAGTTTAAATATGTATAAGTATCCATGTGTCAAACAGGGTCCAGTCAGGAAATGGAAACCATTGTTCTTTTTAAACAAACAATGTATTGTGAAGAATCATTAAGCAGATAGTGGATCCTGTAACTGGAAAAGTAGAAGTGAATGCTGAGATATCAGAAAGAGTAAATGCAGTATGTGGTTAGCATCTCAGGGGTTGGATGAACAAGAAAAGTGTGGGATTACTGATGCTTAGATGAGGAATCTCCTGGAAATGAGACCCATTCTTTTGAGGAGGAGGCCCTGCTTGAGTGATACTGTCTTAGCAGCCCAGAATTGTGAAAAACGGGCCACCCCGCTGCTGCTGCCATCTCTAAGAAGACATGATGAGACTGGTTTTGGAAGTGTGAAAAAACTGCTAACTGATCAGCTGCTGTTGCTGGAATTAACTTGTTTCCAGTATGAAAAATCACTGCAGGGATACAGAAATCAAAAGAGGAAAGAGCAAGTCCCTTGTCCTTCCTCTAGACTTCCACTGTGTATCTTGTACCTCTTATTTATAGAATGAGGGGAGGCCGGGCATGGTGCATGGTAGTAAGACCCTTGTCTCAAAACAAAAAATATAGAAAATAAGGGCCAAGATGGGTGACAAATACATGTTGCATGGTTCTAGCCCCAGCATCATGAAATGGAGTATAGAAAGGATAGAAAAGTGAGTTTGGCACCAAAGACATCAATTCAATAACCAGCATATTTTACCGTATGGGCTACTCAAAATACATTCATTCTTCTATTTATACTTGAATTTCTATATAATCAACATATCTTTGTGTTTCTGTGAAAAGATGTGTGTTGTACACAAGTGCTCTCTCCCCCAGAATGAAGACACACGAAGCTGTTTCCCAAATTTAGGAGTCTCATTATGTACTCTTTTCTAGTAATCTAATGGCTAGATTGTTAGGCCAACTACCAATAATATCCTTGCATGAAATGCCAAATCACTATTAATAGGTCAAAGAATAAACCAGAAGTGAGAAATGAGACACTAAACCCAAAGCAAGCAGAAGGAAGGAAATAAAAAGCAAGAGTGAAAATAAAAGAAATAAGCTGGGCATGGTGGCACATGCCTGTAATTCTAGCACTCAGGAGGCTGAAGCAGGAGGATCACCAGCCTGGGCTACATGGCAAGCCAAAAAATAAATAAAATAAAATCAAGAGTTGTTCCTTTGAAAAGATCAATTAAACTGACAGATCTTTAACTAAACTGTCCCATAGGTAGGTATGGGGTGAAAGGAATCAGGAATGAAAGAGAGGCATTACTACCAATGTTACAGAAACAAAAAGGCTTATAAGGAAATCATATAACCATTGTATATCAGCAAATCATATAAATGAAAATGTTACTAGAAAGTCACCTACTCCCAAAGTGACTCAAAAAAAAAAATTTGAGGAGACTTGTAATAAGAGTCTACTAGTTTTCCACTACTATAATGAAATAATTTATCAAGAGGTTTATTCAACTCACAGTACTAGAAGTACTGGTGAGGCCGCTGTGGTTGGCATCACAACAGCATCCCTGCACCTACTAGAAGGAACAATCACATGACGAGAGGAAGCCAGAGAGTGACAGAAAGGAGGCATATTTCCTCGTTCTAGGCCCCACCTCATACTGAGGACAAAGCCAACACATGAGCCCTTGGTAGCAAACCACATCCAAATCAGAGCAATTAGTAAACCAAAAAAGCCCAACCAAGAAAAATTCAGGGCCCAATAGCTTCAGCATCATCTGGAGAATTCCACCAAATATCAAAAAAAGTCAGTCTTTACAAACTCTTCCAAAAGTTAAAGAGGGAAGCTGAAGCAGCCACCATGGGGACTGGGAAGAGAATCATCAAGCCAAACCACGCCTTCACTGAGCCAGCTGGTGTGGGGGGTGAGCAGACAAAAATAGCAAACCACCACCAGCACTGCCACCACCTGTAAGCAATGGGCTGATTCAGAGGGAGTCAGGCTGAGATGATAGCAAATGAAGTAAATAATAATAATAATAATAATAATGCTTGTATTGTCTGATTGACTTTGCAAGCCTAAAGCTTTCATAGGCATCTATTAGGATAATGATATGCATTATAACAACTGGGGGTGTGTCCTTCTGTCTTGTTTTTGAAATCCAATGTTTTGTTCCGTTTTACTGTTTTGTTTGATTCCTATATCTGGTAACCTGAGCAGCTATTTTGAAGATAACAATATACAATATAACAACATTATTAAATTCCCATCATCTTATTTTCAAAAGTTAAAGAGGAAGAAACCACATGTTCTACCAATATTCCATATGAACATAAAAAATACATATATAATACCTGAAACCTGGGAGGGATTTTGCAAGTGTACTTAGTGAAGATTTTAAGAAGGAGAGATTATCTAGTGGACTTTTGTAGTCAAAAAGGTCCTGGAAGAGATTTGGAAGTATACTGTACTCATTTTGAGATTTTTGGAAGGGGCCACAAGCCAAAGAATATAGAAGTCCTTTAAAAGTTAAAAAAGATGAGCACAGATTCTCCACTTGAACTCCCAGAGTTGCTGACATCTTGATTAGTAAGACTAATTTTGGACATTTGACCCCTGGAATGTAATATAATAAATACATGTTGTTTTAAGTCCCTAATTTTGTGGTGAAGTGTTACTGTATCAGTCAGTGTTTACTAGAGAAACAGATATAACACAAGCTATGCAAACGTGTAACACTGTACATTGGCTTACAATGACCACCCACAGAGTCAGATGAGAAAGCATGCAGAGTCTGTTTGCACATGGGAAGCCAAAGGATTCAGTGGAAGGTCTGGAGTTCACTGCGGTGTCCCATGCAGGTCGTCAGGAGGCCAAGGGTATGCTGGAGGATCTGTGCCAGAAGCCGAAGAGTTTGCCCTGGAATCCAGGAGGTGATTTCCAGGGTGAAGGCAAAGACTGGAGCTCCTTTCAAGAAGCAGAAACAGCTTTGTCCTTCATTTCTCCTTTATACCATCGAGGTGACAAACCGCCCTAGGGTGTGGAATTGCTGAGCCATATAGTTAAACTGCTCACTAGAACTGACACAGTGGATCAGCAACCATCACGGTTACATCAGCAATAGGAAAGAAAGGGTCGCTCTCTCAAATCAGGAATCACAAACATAGGTATGGGACATTTCAAAAACAGGGAGCTCAAAATGCAGACTCATCTGGGGTTTCTTACACTTTTCAGGACACATAGGCATATCCTTGCCAAATAAAAGGGCACTAAGTGCCTGAGAAGGCAGCCACCCACAAGCCAGGAGAGAAGGCCTCAGAATCAGATCTGGTACCTCAGTCTTACACTTTTCAGTCTCTGGAACTAACAGAAATCAATTTTTGTTGTTTAAACCACCTGGTCTATGGTATTTTGTTTCAGTGGTCCACAGACACTAATATACAATTCCTTTGTTAATCTTTTATAAGAAACAGTGTGGTGCAGGATACCATGCAGATAATGAGGTTGGTAAAAGTACTCAAAAGTCTTATCCAGAACGTGTATTTTCTAGCAAGAGTACACAATTTCTCCTTCTATGACAGAGAGTGTCCGATGTAATTAACCTGCCATCAAACACCCGTTTCAGAGGCTGTTGCTGTAGGCAGGTCAGGTGCTCAGCAGAGCAGTCCTGATGGGTGGGGTTTCGTGTTGTCCAGCCTATGTGTCAGTCTCTGTCCCTACTAACGGGCTCACCAGGCAGTCACTAGTGTGGCTGGACAAAGGTGCTGACTGATAGCACAAAATGCCTCATCCTGTTTTACTGATTGTTAAACGCCTCCTGCACAGTGGGTGGATGTCTATGTCAGTTTAGGTTCAGCAAGGCCATTGGAAAGTCCTTAAGTCAGAATCAGCTGTCACAGGAGACTCAGACATCCTAGAAATAGTCATACCTTAGTACTCCTGCCACCATCAGCCATTTGCTGGGAACAGCCCCTGAGAAGCATAAGTCTTAACCCCTGTCACAGCAGAAGGTATACAAAGAGGGAGCTTGCATCCTTTGACCTTGAAAGGGATGTTACAATGCACTTCAGACTATTAGTACCTCAGAAACCTCCCCAGCATCATGACTCACCGAACGTTTGTGGTGTTTTATCTACCACTCTCTGACTCAGATGCATTTTACTAAGAGATCTAGATCACTTGCTGCTACTGCCTTCTTATCAGATCCAGTCTGCATGATGGCATCTGCGCAGTGCACAAGTATGCGTTCTATGAAATGTCGGGATGGTCAGGCTCTCTGCAGACTGTCTTATGAAAGACAGCAAGCTGAGGCAGCCCTAAGGCAAGACTGTGAAGTCCACTGATTCTGTCAGGTAAAAAGCAAATTGGTATGAGGTGGGGAGAAAGGCAAATACCTGAACACAAGGACTCTGAGTCTTCAAATTCCTTTCTGTTCATTATACCAGGGTGTTCTGGGATCTCAGACTTATAAGTAGGTCAGTATTTAGTCCAAGTTACTGTCATTTGAGCAAGCAAAGTCTTTATCCCAGTGAACACACTAAACCCAGAATCTCTAATAAATACATTCATCACAATAAATTTGGCCTGTTGTATTCTGCTTTCTTTGGTCAAATACTTTTATAATCCCATTCCCATACATGTGCACCAGGTTTCTGCATATGTGAATTAAGAGGAAAGAAACCTTGAAGTTCTCTGGGATTGTAAAACCTTGCCTTCAGAGTCAGATTCTACATGTTTTACCTTGAAATATACTGAGTCCGCCCCACTGCAGTTACAGGGCACAGGCAACAAGGAGCACTTGGGATAAGGCTCAAAGCATGCAGGCATCTCTACCTTGAGTCAAGTCGTTATGGGGTCTTCATATTATGGGGGCCAAAGAAAGCCAATGCAGACATGAAAGTGAAGGCAAGTGAGGCTCTGTGACTTCAGGGTTGTACCCAAGTCCATGCAGGACGCTTTCCCAATCCTCACCCTAACTGTTCTGAGAAATGTTGGCTATGAGTTCAACTCATGCTTTATTCTTCAGACCTCATGATAAAATACTGTGTCTGAGTTTTAGCAAAATTACCCCTGCAGCTACAAGAGATTGGAGGTACTTGTAACACTGTCATAGATCTCTGCATTTCTCTCACTAGGACTTGTGCTGAGATTTTAGAGGGCTGAGTACAACATTTTCTTTCTGTAAGCACTCCAGTGCACTCAGAAGCCAGAATCCCACTTCACAAGTCCTTATAGTTATCAGGGGTTCTTCATCACAACAATCTTCAGTTATAATTTTAATAAGCAATGCTTTAATAATCAAGCTGGCAGAGTATTACTAGCTTCCCATTTCCCTGACAAGAAACTTAACCTTGTATTCCAGTCTAGAAGCTATAGGGAAACAGGAAAGAGCAAGGCTTTGGTGCTGCAGGGGAGGGGATCTGGGAGGCAGGGGGTTCTGTGTCAGCAGAGCTCCAGCGCAGATGCATCTCTGGATACCCCAATGTAAATAATTTCTGTCGCCAAGGTCATCTGCTAGCCTGTATAAATAACTTACATAACCAAGGCCTTTTGCCTGGCACACAGCCACCCTTGTCTGTGTTCCCATATATACCCAGATGGCCATGCGGGGGCACAGCTGCGTGGCGGGCAGAAGGAAAGATGTCAAATTTGCCAACTAGTCTTCTGCTTTCCTTTCAATTGCCTGTTGCCCCACCTGTGGAACCTCTATTAGAGTCACTGAGCAACAATGACAAATTCATATACCCCTAAAATTTCATCTTGAATCATCTGTTTCCTGGCACTCCTGAAACCAATTTCTGTACCAAGGTTGCGTCAGGAGGCAACACCACAACAGTTCCTTTCACAGAGAGGACTTTTAGCATAAAGAAGTTATAACTAGGTACTAAAGAACTGCAAAGGGGTCTTATCCTAAATGCACAGAGCAGCTACTCCTTTACACGTCAAGAGAAGATGGAGAATAATTCGGGATTATTAAAATGCAGACGCTTGGTTGAAGGGCCTCAGGGAAATGGAGGAGAGAGAGAGAATATGAATCTGTCTGCTGATGCTGCTTGTCTGAAAAAGCTTAATGAGGCTGGTTCAAGGATTGTGGGAGGAAAAAAAACATAAACGCGAACCAGCTGCTCCTAGAGGAAATAACTCTGTCATTACCAGGGTGAGGAATAGTTGCTTGGTGACGCCAACAGTAACTGGAGCAAAACAGAAAGGACCAAGTTCCTAGCCACTCCTCTAGACTTCCGGTGGACGTTAGCCCCGCCCCCTTTCGCAGACTATTACAGGCCAGCTGACAAAAGAAAAACCTTATTTGCAAAGTCTCAGCCCTGCCATGGCAGGGAGGGAAAGTTTAGTTTAAGAACCAATTGTGTACTTGTGTCCCCTTCTGAATCTGTGTTCTTATTTTCTAAGCTGTTTTAAAGTAAATTCCCACATTTCTCCACCCCCACATACTTCAGCACATATCCTCTTAAAACAAGGACATCATTCTATATAACCGCAAAGCAATTATTTACACCTTAGAAAATTAACAATAATTCCTTTTTTTTTTTTTTTTCTCAGCATTAGGAATTGAGCCCAGGACCTCACTTACACTGGGCAAGCACTCTACCACAGAGCTGTACTTCCAGCCCTTTTTCATATTTTTTTTTGAGACAATGTCTTGACAAATTGCCCCAGCTGGCCTCGATTTTGGACCATCCTGCCTAACCCTCCCAAATAGTTTGGATTACAGGCAAGCACCACCAAGCCCAATAATTCCTTAATACTGCCTACTACCCAGACCATATTCAAAGTTCCTCCAGGTTCTCCTAAAAATATCTTGTATTCCTGATTTTAAACTCACTTTTTAATTTTTCCATAACCTTAACAGCTTGAAAAAAAGTTCTACTCTCTGAGCTGATTTTCTTGGATGCCATTTAAATAGTTCTTTCCATATGTTTTCTGCTAATGAGAGGGTACAAGTGAAAGTTTGATTAGATTCAGGTGAGTATCGTATTAATAAGTCCATATACCGCACTGTTACAATGCTGCCAGTGTTGAATTTGCTTACTTCATAGCAGACTGGCCACCAAATCTCTCCATTATAGAGGTATGCTTTTTTCCTAGCCAAGTCTGGTGGTACAGGCCTATAATTCCACAACTCTGGGAGGCTGAGGCAAAAAGATTGAAATTTCCAGACCACCCTAGGCAGTAGAGCAATTAGGGAGACCCTGCCTCAAAACAAGCAGTTTTAAAGAGGGCTGGGACAGTAGCTCACTGTGAATGCCCTGGGCCCAATCCTTACTACTGGGAGCGGGGAGTATATGTTTTGAGTCTTTTTTAAAGTGCATTTTACTTTTAATATGTAATACAGGCACGCAGCATTCATCTCTCTGCTCCACAATTGTCCAGAAGCTGCGGCTATTACTAGGTTATATATATCTTTAAAGAGACAGTCAAGCATAATTGTGTAATTTTTCCATATTTAAATTAAGTGGATGAGATGTGGAGAGCTAAGTGTCTTTTGAGTGTGAAGGAAAATCTTTTGATGTCCTTTGACATAAAAAACTTGGAGAAATTAGTCTCCTTGTACTTCACAACAAATATAGACCAAAAAGTCTCTTCCCAGCCACTAGCTAAATTCATTTATGCAGTTTAGTCATATCGCATTTCTTTAATCTAGGTTTCTGCTTTTCTTCTCAGCCAAAAGACAGAGATGGCTTTTTCATTTTTTCTACTCTCACCCAAAATTATGCTGGTAAAACTTGACAAATCTATCTAGTTATAAAGAGCTTTCTAAAAACTTGATTCTGGAAAACAGAGACCACTCATAGGGCATTTCCTCAAATTAAATATCTGTTTATATCTAATGCAGACAATGGGTTGAGAAATCTCATTGAGAGCTTTTTCCATCCAGACTGAAGTCTCTCTGTCCCAGGTCCTTCCATTTCCATCTGGTGGAATCTTTCCTGGGTCACTTGTGGTGGAATGTAAGTGAAGTCTAGTTTGGTATGATTTTATTTGTGCTGGAATTCTAACCAGCTCAGGTTTCAACTTTCCTGAAACCTAAGGCCACAAGTGCCTCCTGAACTCTTTCCTTCCCATGAAAACTACTATACCCTGCTGTTGCAGGCTTCTGCCTCTCCAGATCCTGCTGGGGAGGAGGAATCCACGACGGGGTACCAAGCCCCTTCTCAGCTCTGGCCCTCACTCCTGTGTGACCTTGGAAAGGTGGCCTCCTGCCCTGCCCTTTGGTTATACAACCGAAAAAAATATTTGTTCGGAACTTCAGAGAAGGAACAAACTGCTATTTTAAATGTTTTTTAAATGAACAAATTGCTATTTTGAATGTAAACTGTAGGCAGTTTACTATTATTAACTTTATGAACTCTGTCACATCTACAGACCTAGTCTATCTACAAAAGCAAAGCAAGAACTTCCAAGAACCACCACAAAGCATACAATTTATTTTACTACTGAGGGTCTAAATATAAGCCATCCCCCTGGTTTTAAAAATCAAATTGTTCCAAGACACAGAATGAAAAACAAGTCTGTGTCTCACCACTGTTTTCCAGAAATAATCATGTTACAATTTCTGATGTATCATTTTGTACTATCCTCTTATACTCATGTGTGTGTTTGTATGATGAAGATCTTTTTTTTTACTTGAATACTAGAAAATGATACACACTGTTCTGCTTACTTTTCCCACTAAACAATGTATCTTAGAGATAATTCCACAAAGTACATACACATAAAGTTCCACCTCTAAGGTCTCTCAATCTCTTTGTCTCTCGAAAATAAGGTTTGACTTATTTAGTCCTCTGATCTGTGCATTTACATGGTTTCCAGGCTTTTATTAGTTCAAAAAAGGGTTTCAATCGTTATTCATATGCACACATCCAAATAAGTTCCTGGAAACAGAAGTATTATGTCATAAAAATAAATTGTGTGTCTGTCCTTTTTATAAATCTGCAAACTTTCCCGGGCTGCAACACTATCTTGATTCTCTATATGCATCCACTTCAGCACTGTGGTCTTTTAGCCTGAGGCTATTTTTACCTTTTCTCTCAAACAGCACAGCTCCCCAAACTCACTGGTTTAGAATAGCAGCCAAGTCCGCTCTGTGAGTGGCTGTCTCCCCAATATTGCCACATTGCTGAGACCCCATCCAAAGAGACTTCATACTGGAGAACTTCACAAGCCAGTTCCAAAATCCCATGTTGAAAGCAAGCATCTGACTTCTTGGGTTTTGGCCACTGGCTGTTTGAAATGATTCAGCCATGGATTGTAGGCATGTTTGTGCCAAGATCATAAAAAGAAAGAAAAGAAAAAAGGCAAAAAACAGGTGCTTACATTTTAATAATAGATATAAGTCAAAAGACACCGGACTTTCCTCATCTTGGCTCTACAACTATCAACCCAGTGAAGGTCTCAGGACCTCTTATCAAGTGTGGAACTAAGACCATTGTATCAGTCAGTGTTTTACTAGGAAAATAAATATAACACAAGATATACAAATGTATAAGAAGTTACAAGATTGGCTTAGGATGCTCAGCCACAGAGCTGGATGAGGAGCGTGCAGAGGGCGTCTGCATACTGGAGGCTGCAGGGACGAGTCCAGGTTCTAGAGCTCACTGCAGTGTTCTGTGCAAGTCTATATCAGGAGGCCAATGGGTCTGCAAAGGAAGGCTGAAGGGTCTACACCAGAAGGCTGAAGGGTCTATACTGGAAGATTTAATGATCCAAGGCAGATGCCCAAGAGTCTGCACTAGAACCAAGGAGATGCTGTCCAAGCTGAAGGCAAAGACTGGAGCTCCTCCAAAGAACAGAAGCCATCTGTCCTCCCTCATTTCCCTTTTATTCCTTCCAGGTGAACAGCTGCTCTAGGGTGGGTTCTCAATACCCTAAGATGTAGAATTGCGGAGCCAACTTAATTAAGCTTCTAAACTTCTCAAGTTGACACAACCAACCACTATAACCATGTACTAAATAATTTCTCAAGATGCTTCCTTCTTTGAAGATTCAAGTGTAGTACTGGGAAGGAGATATTTTCCTCGCAGTGTCACCAATTTCAAAAACCAGAGCCACAAATCAGTGCATGATTACTGTCTAAAGGGTGGTGCACCTAAGTGATGTGCCCCTGAACAATCCAGGAGGCAGACAGGGGAGTGCTGATTTATAATGTTTGCTGAGTTTGGTAGAACACTTGCTCACACTGTGATGAGTTCAAACCACCACCATGACATCACTGAATCTCAGAGTTGGAAAGAGATGTACAGAATTGGCTGGTGGGATCCACCAAATCACCAGTTAAGAATTTAAACAAAGCATTTTCTTCTACCATTCCATGTTGAGAGGACTTGATACAAAAGGATACTGAAGGATCCTGCAATAGGTGTCTCTCCATAGTAACTGATAGAAACAATTCAAACTAACTTTAAGAAGGAGAAAGAATATGAGAAAGAGGTTTTCAGCGCAAGGCTCTGAATAAAGGGCTTTCATAATAGCTTTTATAGCACTCTCTCCACTTTTCATTTTCTCCTGTGTATTTGTGTAGTGATGTCATTGTCTCCTCTCATTCTGCTCCAAGCGGCAGGACAGCATGGCTTGGGTGGCCGGGATTATAATTTTGCAGTTAACAATTCAGAAGGAAATCTCCTTTCGTGTAGATCATCCAGAAAGCCTCTAGTTGTGTCACACGGCCTCATTGTCCACCATTTAGAACCTTAACTGAGCACCTAAGAAAGGGACCCTAATCCACATGGCCCTGCCCCTGCAGCCCGAAGACAGGCCACTCCTTCCCAATCTGCCACACACATGACAGTAACCCAAACAGAGCTCCCGTGGACAAGGACGCTGGGAAGAACAGCTGCCAGGTGCTTGTATACATGTGGCTGAGGCTTTCTGGAGAGGCAGGTGTGTATTTAGAAGGAACCACACAGGTGAAGGTGCCGAAACAAATACTGCAGGGTGCTTTTGGGAGTCAGCAAGAAGACCACTCTGACCAATGCAGGGCTATTCGCAGGGCACTGCTGCTCAACAGAGGGTTATTTTGTCCCTCTAGGAACATATGGCAATGCCTGTAGAGGTTTTTGATTGTCACACCTTGGAGGATGGGGACTGTTACAAGTAGGTAGTTCTAGTGAGCAGAGATCAGAGATGCTGCCAAAAATCCTGAAATGCACAGGAAACACCCCCCCAACACACACACACACACACACACACACACACACAAAAGGTCAAGGAGTTTAGTTGTCATCTTCTAATTGTTACACAGGGAGCAGAAGAAAGATGTTAAAAGGTTAATGGAGCTTTTACATACTACTCTTGTTAGGCTAAACTGAGGTGCAACAGAGACCACTGAGGCAGGCAAAATTGAAGCAACGTGACAGGACTTCACTGTCGACGGGTGCGGTCAGTCAGGCCAGGGGCCAAGGGCAAAAAGACTGTTGGCCCCGAGCAAAGGGTGAGGGCGTTTTTATAGGGGAGGGATATATTGCTGAGGGGGGTGCAAAATTTCAGGTCACTGAGCAGGCCTTCTAAGGCTAGGTGATAGACAGGGCTGGGTACCAGGGGTGCTGGCAGGCGCAGCACCTCTCTTGTGGTTTTTCGTGGAACCAGCTCTTTGCAGGTTGAGCTGTGTGAGGGCAGCTGCCGGCTTCCTGTTGAACACCATGCCCCTCTAGGTGCAAATAACAGATCTGTTTGGGGGAGGTTTTCCTCTCCTAGCTGGGCAGGGTCTAGTTCAGAGACCTGACTCTCTCCTCCTGGCACCTCTGCTCATTCTTCCTTCACAGCTTTGCACGGTGAGAACAGAACGCTTATCCGCTCTGTGACTCAGCCTAAAGTTTACCTATTGACTTCCCAAACAAAATAAGTCATCTCACAGGATCCCCAACACCATTCTACCCCACACCTCCTTCTCCTCCTGCTTTCCAACTCTTACAACAGTTGTGAATGATACATTTATTTGAGAGCTAATTTAACATCTGTCTTCTCATACAGTCTTTGGAGCCAGAGACACTGTTTGTTTCATTCATCCCAGTGACCATCAGGCAGAGTGCCTTGTGCACTGTAGTTATTTGATGTTTGATCAATGGGTTAATTAATCTGCAGGTTGACGAAGGGATTGAAGAGGGGCTGAGTGCAGGCAATGGATATGAAGAGGAGAGGAAGGCAGCTCTAGGGATTACTTCCTGGCTTGTTCCAATCCACACTCCTCTCCCTTCCCTGACTTTCCTGGCACCCTCAGTAGGGTTCAGCACACCCTCATTTAGGGTTTAGATGAAGATGCAGAAATCTTTCAGACTGTTTGAAACAGACATGGATTTAATGGAGAAAAGCAAGTAAATTCAGAATCCTCACAAAGCAAGCTCCAGCCTGGGCTTTCAGGACTGCTAGAGTGCTGGCATCCACCTTCCCTGAGGGAACCATTGCTTCTGCCACTACCAGGAAGTAAACCATGGCCCAGTTCCTGGTTACGGGAACACATCGTCTTAGGTATAATCTGGGACCAGAATTGGCCAGAACTCCAGAGCCACATGGCACCTTCCAGGTCAGGACCAGCAAAATAGATCCTCCCCAGACTGTTCTCTCTGCTCTACTTAATACAAAATCTTTTTAATTCAGCTTTTAACTCAGGTCTTACACAGGTAGACAGGACTCACTAAACCTAAGGTATAATGGGAATCGTAGCAGCAAGGAAAGAAAGTGGGTTTCTAGCTTTACAGCCTCTCTAGTACAGGAAAGCACACTGAGAGAGCTTTAGACCATTGTGCAAGCCCACTGGCCACAGCGGTCATGTCTGTCCTTCCTGGATTATAAACTGTCATGTAAAATGCCGTGGTGTCATCCATCTTCTATCATCTAGAGTTAGGTGAGTCCTCTAGGCCCGAATGGATGTGAAATGAATCAAATAAAGGGGGAAATCTGCCTGTTCCTTGGAACACTTTATATCTTTCTGATGGCGCTGAGCGCCGCTTGCCTCTTAGGTACTTTGCATTTTCAATCAGAAACGTATCTCTTTATCCTCATACTCATAAGACATTATAGAGGATTTTAGACTGAATTAAAGGCAGAAACAAGCTATGGAGAAGAGACCTGGGCTCCATTCTAGCTTGCCGCAGCTCCTACAGTCCCTGGAACTGCCACTTGACAAATATTTTAAATCACCTGCAGTGGGACCCATAGCACAAGGCCCAAGGACTCTGCTTGACTCAGGGGACCACGGGATCAGGTCTCCTCAGCAAGTTCAAAAAATATCTGCCCCATACATTCAGTCAGTAAACAGTAATTAAGTGCTTCCTACCCAGTCTGGCAGCAGGGCCCTTCCTCTGCTATTCACTCACCATTTCCTCACCAACGAGAGCGAGCCAGAGATTTCAGCTTCTGCCCCATGCAGCCACAGACACACACGGAGCCCGCTCTGTCCCACGAGACGGCTTTCCTGAGCCCTGTAGAGAGGTCCCAATGGCCTCTCAGCTTTCCAAGCAGGGTTCCCTCACCTGATCCCTTCCTGGCACATCTAGGAAATGCTCAAGGGACCCAGGACGGGGTCCTGCTAGACGAAGGACCGTTTTCCAGCCACCTGTACTGACCCCCAACACCGCACTTCACAAGTCATCCTTCCTTCCTATTTACAGCTCACGCCTCCAAGACACCCCACAAGCCTCAGTCATCCCTCCAGGCTCAGCAGAAGCATCACCTTCCCAGGGCTCCCCCTACCACCGGCTGTTTCCTCCAAGTTTCTCCTCTGTAACTCATTTCACCCGTAACCTCATGTGCCATCCCCACCAGACTGTAAGTTCCACGAAGGCAGGCGCCAAGCCTAATCATTTCTCCTCTGTGATGCCAGCACCCACTTGGGTCCTATTCTGGCTTAGATCTAAAATGGTCCCAAAGCCCCGTGCATGTGGTAGGTGACTAGATGCTGGGTGCTCTAGAGCTGAGTTGTCCGAAGAAGTGAGCCACTGGGGGGCGCAACCTGGCCTTTGCCTGCTCCTGCTTTCACTCTGCTCCCTGGCTGCAGTGAAACGGGCAGCTCTCCTCTGCCCGGGCCCTTCTCCATGCCTTCCTACCTTGGTGCCAGTCAACCATGGACTAAAAACACAAACCAAAATAAACCTTTCCTCCTTGCATTTGTGACAGTCGAGTATTGAGTCCCAGCAACAAGAATGTGACTAAGTCAGAGACTGACACATAATAAATGCTCATTAAATAGGTGTTATAGTCACATTAAGCTTGTATTTTCCAATACTGCTTTTGTAATATTAACACTGTCTACTCTTCTCCTCCCTTACTGCTTTTGCTGTTTTCTGCTGCCATGAATTGCTCTCCTCTGTGAAGCCACCCTGCCTTGGTGCTAGCTGATTATGGACTGAAACCTCCACACACTGTGAGCTAAATACTTTTCCTCCTTTAAAAAATAATAATAGTTGTCTGTATAGTTTGATGGCTTACCAATTCCCTTTAAGGGTGAGGGTCCCAACTGTGGGGAGAAACAGGGCAGGTAATATAGTTATTATTCTCCCCACTTTTCAGAAAAGAAAACATGATCTACGAGGTTCACTGACTTGTCTGGGTTGGGGGGCACTATTAGAATTCAAAGGCCTCTATATCTGCATTAAGATTCAGACTGTAAACTTTTCATCATGTACCAGCTGCTAACCAGATGCTCTGACAGCTCAGTGAAACACTGGCAGCTGGTGGAAGAGACCAGAAGGAGTGGAAAGAAGGAAAAACCAAGCCTCTGACGAATTTTTTTTTCATTCCATATCTGCCTGACACCTAAACAGGATCTCTCTGCTTGCAAGCTGGGAACTGAGACCTCCAATACAGCTTGCCTCTCCCAGTGACTGGAGCGGGAAGCAGCGTGTTAGTGAAGCCTGGAAGCATCACCTCTCCAGGGGGAGAAAGATGAGGGGTGGAATACAGCGACACCTACCTACACTATACATGTGTGCACACAACCCTACAAAATCTACGCCAAGGCATACACACCTATCAACAGAGGGAACAAACTGCATGCTTAACTGATGCTACAGACAGTACGCACATTCACACAAGTATTTGGGCACCCTCACGTACACAAATAAACATGCACCAATGCACAGGTATCCAGCCACTACCAGATACACTCGGCATGTCGTGCACTCATGCACTCCGGTTCCACACCAAGCTGCAGCAGCTGTCAATATTCGCACACTTATGTGCACACACAGGCCCTGATGCATCTTCGGACCTATGCACAGGCTTGCTGCCTACTAAACACCTGCAGCAGATTCACAACCAAGCTCAAGCACGCGCACACTCGGCACTGGGGGAATGTTCTCTTGTTAAAAGCGTCAGTAGCTCCGCACACCCTCGGATCCACTGCAGATAAACGTGTAAGGGCACACGGGGGAGTCTCTTACGACACATGCATACTCGCAAAGGCCCGGATACAGCACTGTGCTGCACAAAACCTTCGAATACATTGCCAAGTCCTACACACTCAGAGCCGCAGTGACACGCTCAGGCTGGCAGCTTTCTCCAAACCGATGCAAAAGGAGCGAGGAGCGTCCCACGTGACGTGGCGGGGAGGCCCCGGCTCCTGACAGGATGAGAAAACTATGCCTGGGGCCAGCATAGGGCTGGGGCAGCCGCTGCAGGAGGCAGGACGCGGGGCGCCACAGAGCGCTTCCTCTGCAGCTCCGGACGTCCCTGGACCAGGCTTGGCGCGAGGGTGAGTGTCCTGCACCGCGGTGGGGGAGAAGCAGAGGTGTTGGGGGCATTGGGGGAGGGCGGGAGCAGAAATGGGCGAGGGGAGGTGTGTGTGCTGCGGGGCGGCCCTCACTTTGCACTGGGCAGCCCCTCACTTTGCACTGGGCTGCCCCTCACTTTGCACTGGGCAACCCCTCACTTTGCACTGGGCAGCCCCTCACTTTGCACTGGGCAGCCCTTCTTAGCTGCCGCCAGACCTCTGCTGCATGATTGTAACATGAATTAAAGTTCCTGAAGGCCTCGGGCGTAGCAGGCGCCCCGCCGGGGAATGGCCCCCTGCAGGAGTAAACAGCAGTCCTGCCAGGCTTTCACCTCCGCCACAGCTGGTCATCCCCACCTGCGAGAGGGACTAGGCTTGGCTGCTGGCTAGGGACTGAAGCCCGGAGCCCGCTACCTGGGCTGATAATCCCCGTTACCAAGACGTTTTAACTGTACTGTACAGATGGGCCGATCGAGCTCGGAGGTAAAAAGGCCACTCAGAGATTTGCACCAGTTCTTGACAACTCGTCTCCCTCCCTTCTTCCTCACACTCCTCTCTCCAGGGATTGTCTTCATCCACTTTGATCTTGCTTCTCCTCCGCATGGCCGCTGCCCCATCCCAGGGCCTTGTCTCTCAGCTGCATCCCATCTCTAACGCCCTGAGCCCCTTTACACCCTCTCCTCCGCTCTTGTTTCTTTGTTTTTGCTGTTTTCAGGGCTGGGGCTTGAACCTGGACTAGAAAGGCTCCGTCCACTGACGGAGTATACCCCCAGCTGTTCCTCTGCTCTTGGAGCACAAATCAATCTCTTAGAACTTTTCAGACTTCTGGTCCTTGGGCTGTCTCCAGAGACCCTGTGTTTCACCATGCTGACCCAGCAGCAGTGTCAGTGACAGCGTCCTGCACAGGTCCAGTGAAGCCTGACGTGCAGTTAACACTACTAAAATTCCTGCTTCTGCCCCTCCCCAACAGCCTGGGACCATTCTTACCCAGTAATGATGTCCATGCCTCTGCTTTCAACTACCAGGTCCTGAGACACCCCCCCAACCCTTTCAGACCATCACACTGACCGTCCTGACCCATCACTCACACCGCAGTCAGGGGGCTTCTGCCATCTCCATGCAATGGCAACACCCTTGCCTGTTCCGCAACCCTTAAACCTTAGGGTTCCTTTTTGTTTTAAAAGTTATAAAAGTGCTGGTGCTCATCATAAGAAATCCAGACATTTCAGAAAGGTGAAAAGTAAAAGCCCTCACACCCCCTGAGAAGTAACCCCTTAAACAAGACTTTGTGTCATATATATATATATATATATATATATATATATATATATATATATATAAAATGAGAGAGAGAGACTTAGAAATAATTCTCCATATATAATTATTTACATCCAGAAAAAACTGGATTGTTTTTTCTCTCAACAAGGTATCTTGATCATGTTTACGTATCTGCATGGATGACCTACTTTGTCCTTACAATATTCATAGTATAGCACCATACAGGTCAATTGAAATTCTCTGCACACATCTTCAGTCATCTTCAAAGCTATTCCCTGTCTCCCTTGCTGTTCATTGAGTTCCCTGAGCTGTCACTTTTTCCTCTGCTGATCTTGCCATCCTTTCTGGCCTTGCTGCTCCTTCTCCCGTCCTGCCCCTTGCTGATTGAACATTCTTTCTCACAGTCTCAGTCACCTGCTCCCAAATGTTCACAGTGGGGGAAGAGACTTTCACACCCGCCCACCATGAGAAAAACGCCTGCTTAAATCAGATTTCTGTTAACCAAGCTCTACTGCCAAATATTTTTTCAAACCAACAACCCTTCCCAGATTCGTTCACTTTTATAAATGCCTCCTTCTGTAACACATCCATCACCCTCCTATCAGTAACTCTTCTGTGAGCAGAGAGCTCAGAAGGGACCTGAGTGCTGGGTTTCCAGTTAGCAAGCCCAGGTTTCTGGATATGTTTGACCTGTGATGTACAATGTTCCATTTTTCTGGGCTATGTTGTCTTCTGCCAAGTGGAGATGACATCAGCCTCTTAGAACTGTAGGAATAATTAAAGGAGGTGAAAACATCAAAACAATGAAGGAAGAAGATACAGCATAGATAAAAAACCCTAGCTTTGTCCTCTGGGTCAGAAGTTGCAAACTCAGACACCCGCAGGGGCTGTGTGTGTTGTGTGTGGAAGCAGGATGAGGGCATTGAGAGCAGTGATGACTCCAGAAGCTGAAGAATCCTGGCCTCGTACTTTAATCCATTTGGGCTACCGCAGAGTGCACAGACAGAGGACAGACAGTTATTTACGCTTCTAAGGCTGGAGCTCCATGGTAAAGGTGTTGGCAGGTGTGACACCTCTCACTCTGGTTTCTGATGGCCATACTCCTCTTATGTGTCTCCACGTGGTTGTCCCTTTGTGTTTATCTGTGGCCCCATCTCCACTTTTTACAAGGCCAAAAGTCACACTGGATTAGAACCTACGCATGTGACTCATTTTACCTTAGTTACCTTTTTAAAACTCCCAACTCCAACTATAGTCCCATTCTGAGACTCCAGGGGTTAGGACTTCCACAGATGAACTTTGGGGAGACAGGATTCAGCCCATGACACCCATCGCAAGGGGCAGCTAGCTGGTAACCTGTAAGAACAGGGTTCAGTTTTGCCAGATCTAGCAGGTCTCCAAGAAAAGCTGGGAATTCTTACTTAAATAGAAAATCTCAGCTGGAAATGGTGAGTCGTTTGTGTCACCCAAGCACTTTGGAGACTGAGGCAGGAGTACCGTGAGCTCAAAACCAGCCCGGACTGAGAGGAGTCTGGGGAGTGAAGAGAGGGGTGTGTGGGATATAGAAAGCCTTTGCACAAATGCTCTGCCTCTGAATAACAACAGGGTTACAAGGCATAGTTCAGGACTTGCCTTCTTCCTATCCCTGGTGATTTCTCTATGTTCAGTTGAGATTTTGCTTTTTCCTAAATCTGTTGAAATTTTTAAACTGTTCTTCCTCTTCTCATCTAAAAAATAATGATTTCATACACTAGACAGATGATGATGATGGCAGTGATGGAGATGAAGCTAATGGCACCTAGCAGTGACTAAGAGCTCTCTTTGTGCTTCTTTACGTGCATCGTCTCATCAGTCTTGCCAGCGCAAGACATAGGTAACACTCATCCTTTTTAAGAATAAGGAGGTGACAGTGGAGTAAGCACCTGCCTGGCAAGTGCCAGGCCATGAGTTCAATCCCCTGTATCAGAATAATAATAATAATAATAATAAGCTGAGGCTGGAGGAGTTAACTAATTTGCTCTTACACAGGGACAAAATATCAAGCTCAGAGAACATGTAATGAGAGTATATACTCTTAACAGCCTTCATCAGATTGCTTCCCTGCCATAAATGAAATTGGGGCACACTGGCCAAGAGCATGGATTCTGGAGTTAGAGTGAATTTAATTAGAAATCTGGGTTGAGCTGAGTGAGTGATCTACATAGCAAGATCAAGGCTGTCCATAGACTACACAGTGAGACTATATGTAGAAAAAAAATTTTCAAATCCCAAATTGTAACATGTCAACAATTTCAAATTAAAACAAAAACAAAAAACAGGGTGTGATTTGTGGCTTGCATGCAGCCATTGACTAACCAGTTGATCACACTTGTCTAGATATAATTTCCTGATCATATCCAGTATCTTTTTAATCCCTCATGGTCAGTTCTTGCACATCACCATCTAAACCAAAAATTGATCATAGAATGACTAGATTTAAGTCTTCAATTCTTTTTTAAAGTAGGACACACCTATAGAAATCCTGCTATGTACACACTTATACTCTGCTAGAAAATAGTATCAGCTGCTGTCACACCAAAGCTCATAAGTGTTCAACTCTTCATGTGAACCCAGGTCTGCTTGAGCATCCACACATTCTCCCTGATATCCTTTCTAGCTGCATTCTCACAGTGATTATTATAGCAGAATGACACTGTTATTAAGTGTTTGCTGTGTGTTGCTCATTGCGATTATCTCTCTTGATACTCAAAATTACTCTATAAGAGAAATGGGAACTCTCTAGGTACTCTAAGGAGACATTCCTGAAGACTTCAGGTAATTCAAACTCACCTCCTAAAGGATGCCAGTGTTATGGCTTGTCCCACTAAAGCCTCATGTGGTCATAGGTGGGGCGCTTCTTCAGAGGTGACTAGATCTAGAATATGTGATGCTGGGATGTAGGATCAAAACACTAAGATTAAGGGTGTGAGTGCTACATACCCTAATGGCAGCTATCCTGGGAAAGATAGACAGAAAGAGCTGTGGTCATCCCTCATTGCTTTGCTATCTTCTGCCCACTATGAAATGTTTCTTCCATGACACGCTGCCTTGGAGCCAACTAATTATGAACTGAAACCTCTACAAACTGTGAGCTAAATAAATCTTTCCTGATTTAACTTTGGGTGTTGCATACTTTGTCTCAGGACAGCTGATTATGGACTGAAACCTCTAAAAACTGTGAGCTAAATAAACCTTTCTTTATGTAACTTTGAATGTTGGGCATTTTGTCTCAGCAACAAGAAAAGTAGCTAAGATATCAGGCATGCCTGTTTGCCTATTAGAATAGTGCTATCATGTGGTTATAACATAAATGGAGTCTGAAGTTTACAATTCACATTTCTTTCAGGTTTTTGACAAATTTCTCATTTGGGGATTTAGGGTTATTTCTGATTTTATATGGAGAGTGAAACAACACATATTTTTACATCATGCTACTTTGAATTCAAATGATTCAAATAAGACTATACAGTTCCCATTTTACAGATAAGGAAACCAAGGCCAAGAAAGGTTAAACAACTTGCCTAAGGTTGAACAACTAGAAAATGACTCGACCACCAGACTAGCTCTGTGATCTCTAAGACTAGACCTGTATCAGATCATTAGAGTCACCCTGAATGTCCATCAAGGCCTGACCAAAAGTGATTTTATAGTAGGCTTCAGGCCAAACCAAGAAATCGAGAAAATATAGCCTTTTTTCACCCATGCTCTTCAAAGTTGAGGAATTCATTCTTCCTCAATTCCTGAATCTTCAAGTGTTCTTGAAGGATTCTGAGGATTCATCTAGCCTCCAAATTTTGTTTTCCTGGTCCTAACTGGTCCAGAAAATTTTGTTCCTAGCTGGTCCTGGACACTCTTAGGAGAATGTGCTATGAAAAAAAAAAGAGGAGCACAAGACCTGCCTTGGTCACATAAGTGGACTTGACCAGAATGTCCATATAGCTGAATAGTTACAAGGCTCATGCTGTGCCTGAACAGAGCAGCAATCACATCTTTTCTCCCCCAGATCCACAATGGCTGGCCTCAAAGGTGATGATAATGTACAACACCTTCACTGGGCATCCATGTTCCATACCATGGAACCAAGCATGTATACACTCACTGCACACACAATATCTCATTTGGCCCTTGGCCTTTGATGACATAAGCAGTATCACATTGATTCATTTATCTCTGTATTATGTGGCACAAACACACCAGAAGTCTCAAAGATGTAGGGAAAAGGCAACACCCCATCCGTGCCTCAGAACAGAAGCAGTGGGTACAAAGGCCAAGCCTACGACCCTCTTCAGGTAGAAGTTGATGGAAATACAACTCAAACTAACATAAGTGAAACTACCTAATGCTTTTACACTGCTGGGCATATGCCAGACCTTACTCTAGGAGCATTAAATTCCTATAACAATCTTCTCTAATTTTAGAGAATAAAGAGTCCAAGAGAAAGAGAATGTATAACTTGTAAAATGTCTTAGTCTGTTTTCTGTTACTATAACAAAATAACTGAGACTAAATACTTTATAAAGAATAGAAGTTTAAGCCTAGCATGGTGGTGCACACCTGTAATGCCAGTACTCTGGTAGACATAAGAGGCCATTTGAACCCAGCCTGAGCAATGTGGTATACTAGTGAGACCCTGTCTCAAAATAAAAAGGAGAGGGCTGGGGCTTTAGCTCAGCAGCACAAGTGGCTTCCTGGCAAGGGCAAGGTCACAAGTTTGATCCTCAGTAACAAAAAATAAAATAAAAAAGAGGGAGGGGATTGGGGATGTTGCTCAGCAAGAAGGTTCTGGGTTCAAACCCCAGTACCACAAACAAACAACAAAGAATATGAGTTTATGTAGCTCATAGTTTTAGAGGCTGAGAAACCCAAGAGTATGGCACCAGCCTCTGGTGAGGGCCTCTTCCTGCACCATAACATGTAGAGGGCATCACGTGTGAGAGCAAGATGCTACCTTTCTCTTCTTGTAAAGCCACTAATGCCATCACGGGGATCCACCTTCATGACTTCACCTACCCCTAATTACCTCCCTAAGTCTTACCTACAACTACCACTAATGTATGAATCTGAGGATTAAGTGTGCACACGACTTTTTAGATTTTGTTTTGTTTTGTTGGTTTTTTTGTTTTTTTATTTGGGGGGTGTTATTTTGTTGTTTTTTTTTTTTGTCTTTTTAAAGACAGGCTGCTCTTGAGCTCACTTTGTAGCCCAGGCTGGTCTCAAACTTGCAAGAATCCTCTTGCCTCAGCCTCCCAAATTCTGGTATTACAGGCGAATGTCACAATGCCCACCCCACATGACCTTTTGAAGGACACGATCAAGCCATGGCAAGCACACATGGCTAGTCCGTGGGATCTGAACTCAGGCAGCTATGTCGAACAAATCTAGTGGCCACTGCTTGGCTTTTGACCACTTTCAATGTGGTCAGTTTCAACTGAGAAGTGCCGCAAGTGTAAAATACATCACTGGGTTCCAAAGGTTTAGTATTATTAATTAAAGGATATAAAATGTCACATTAATAATTTTTACAATGATTACATGCTAAAATGATGTTTTGGCTGAATAACACACTTGAATTAATTTCATTTGCTTCTTTTTTACTTTGTAATGAGGCAGTGAGGCTGTCTGAAGTGACTTGTACTATTTCCCTATTGGCTAGTGGCCTCAGACACTCTCCCCCACCACCTTGGCCTGCCATGTGGAAGCTGACTCCTTGGAGATGCTGGAACCAGGAATCCAAGCACACTCTGGCCTCATCCCTCCCCCTCACGTCCTGCACAACAGCTGTATCCTTCTCCCTCTCTGCAGTCCTCGGTCTCTACGTTGCACAAAATAGCTGCCACAGCTGTGGGCAGGTCCAAAGCTTGATGGCTTTGGCTTGCAGACAGCTGAAGCTCAGCCCTAGGCTTCCTGGGGCCCAGAAGGGTGGGTCCCACTACCCACCACATTATACACCACGCTTGTTGACTTGAAAGCACTCCAGTGTATGTATTGGGAGATCCAATTGTGCAGCTTTAATTGCAAGGCCAATTTCCTGTGTGCTTTCAGGAATGATTGCTGAGACACAGCCTGCAAGATTCTGGCTTCTGAGTCCTCTCTTTAGGTCATAATTTGTCCTTGGACCTCTTTTTCTTTTTCTTTCAGCAGAGCCAAAATACAGAGAGACAAAGAAAGAAAGAAAATAGATCAATTTTTTTCCCTCGGAGGCCTGCTGCAAGAGGGCTCTGTGACTTTTAATCTTTTGTTATTTGCATGCTGGATACTGGAGAGTTTCCATATACGCCCCCATCTTGGAATCCCAGCAAAGGGGGCCCTGGGAGGAGGGCACTGTCCGGTGCTACAGCTGGCCCTTTGCCTCCATTCAGAGAAACCGGAGGAGGCTGCTTCCAATTTGTTTCTTGGAATTTGGAAAGGGCAGAGTGTTTTCCGTTATAGAATTCTCACTCCTGTGAAAGTGGGTTTTCTGCAAGCTTCATCTGCAAGCGAGCTCTGCTTATCCCAACCCGCAGGCTTGTGGCTTTTAACTCCAAATAGAGAGAACTGTCCTATTGGGTCAGACTCAGGTGTCTTCTTCCGCCAGGGTGAGGCGTCCCCCTGAAACACTCCAGGGGCTCCTAATGGAGGTCAGGGCTGCTGGCCCTCAGTTCACCTGCAGTGTGTGGCAATTCTGATTTTGAAGAGGGCTGGAACTTAAGTGTTTTTCTTTCACACCCATTATCTTACTTAAGTCTCAAGAACAGCCCATAAGGCAAGTGTCCGTATCCTCTTTTTTTTCCGCCCGCCTCCCACCCGTATCCTCTTTTTATAGGTGAGAAAGTAGAAGTCCAGTTAAGATACAATGACATTTCACCATCTCTTGACTAGTGAATTACAAACTACCACTGGTACCCAGGGGCTTCTGAATCCAAGGCCAGTTATTTCCCCAGTAGCCTACTATAACTTTGTTATCCAAATAGGTTTTTTTTTTTTTCTTTTGAGACAGGTCTCACTATGCAGTTCAGGCTGGCCTTGGGCTTACTTTGTAGTTCAGACTGGTCTCAAACTTGCAACAATCCTCCTGCCTCAGCCTCCCAATGCTGGTACTACAGGCATGCATCACCACACCAGGCTAATATTTTGCTTTTGTACTGGAGCTTGAATCAAAGGGGCCTTAAGCTGCATATCCAGTTGTTTTTGCAACAGGTTCTCATTAAACTGCCCAAACTGACCTTGAATTTGCCTCAGCTTCTCAAATTGCTGGGATTATAGGCCACCTTGGGGGGCTGAAATCTTTTGTGATTCTGTTGATATTTTAGTAATGATAAGAATGGCTATTTTGTTCAAGACTGTTTAGCAACAATGTTTTGAGAATGCTGTATTTGGGCACTGTGCTGGGCTCTGGTGGTACAAGAAGGAGCAACAGTAGAGCCCCCGCTTTCCTGCATTTTGCAGGAGAGACAGACAGTTAAGAAGTCAACAGACAAGGAAATACAAGATCACAAGTCGGGCCTGGGGCTTTGAAAGGAAGAACAGGCGCCATGAGCGTGAGCAGGTTGGGCCGCGCTGAGATGAAATGAGAGCTGAGGCTGAAGGGTGAAGCGGGAAGCTCTGGGGGTTCTGGGAAGGAGGGGAAGATGGAAGGCCTCTGGGGCCAAGCTTTGTCCAACTGCTGGGCACATACAGTGTCAGACTGTGTGCCAGATACTTTGAATGCACTGTTGCGTCCCTCCCACAAACTCCGTGGCATGAGTCTGCCTGTATTTCCATTAGATAGTTGAGGAGTTGGGTTTCCCGTAGCTCTTTATCACTGAGGTAAGCATCGTTTTAAACTTCAAATAAATTAGTTACTGGAGCATAACTTACATGAGCAGAGCTCCAAGGAAACATTCTGCACCCAGGCGCAGACGCCCCGTTCAAGGGCCAGACAAGTGCTCTGGACCCTGTACTGCAGACTACATTCTAGGAGCCAGGAGCTAACATGGTCCCACTTCCACCTTTCACATCACAGCAGAGGGTCATGCCCATTGTGATGGGGTGGGGGAAGCGGGAAGGAGAAAGGCTTGTTCCTTGACAGCAGGCTTTGGGCTGCAGCGCCCTGGTTCCTAGAACTGGCTTTCCGAGAACACATGTCTGTATGAGTCATCAGCTGCTTTGCTGAGAGGTAAGAAACCCAGCACTGGGCAAATTAAAGCCAGACCTCAGAACTCAGCCAAGTTTAGCACCTCACAATTCTACTTCTGGGGTGTAACCAGCCAACAGTTTTCCTCTTCAGCCAGAAAATGATAATGAAGCTTTCCCTATCCAACCCACAACTTTCCACACCCAGAAAAAGGCAATAAGGTAGTTAGGAGGGCTAGAGCCTACTTTCTGACTGTCTCAGTTGCTTTTTACTCATCACTGAGACAAAATACCTGATGCCCAAAGTTGGGAAAGGACAGGTTTATTTCTTACAGGTTTTGGAGGTTTCAGTCCATACTCAGTTGGCTCCAAGGCAGTGTGGCATGGCGGGGCCTCAGTTCATGGCGGCTGCAATTAGCAAGGTGGAAACCGGCAAGAGAGAGACACTTGCCTTTTTCCAGCCATTACATTGTATGCTGGCTCCACCCCTGGGCGGGTGTAGCACTGACACCATTGATCCAAGAGCTAGACGATGAGCTAATCACAAATGCACAACGCAAACACATGAGGCCTGGGAGCCACCGACATAAATCATGAGGCTGATCAATGGAAAAGCTATTTGTGGAGCATCTAAAGTATCCTGCAAGCCAATATGTCCCCCCTCCTGCTTCCTCAGGGAGCAGAGAAATTCTACATGTAGGAGGTCAAAGAAGGAGAGATGAAGTCCGGCTTGGGTTGGAAAGAAGTTATTTGAGTCAGGGTTATTGGTGCCATCTTGGAGTGAGGCCACTGGCTGTTTTCTCTGCTATGGTCATTTCTGCAGATGAGAGCACACACACATTTGTGCTGTTTTTCCTTTCATTAATCAAGCAAATATTTCTTAAATACTCATTGTACATGAGGAAGCTCCAAGCCAGGTGACCTGCTGGGGCCGTTCTCCGGAGACTTACATTTTAGCAGGAGGCCCATGGGAGAGCTAACCAAATAAAGCAAATACTGGCAAGTTACCATCAGGGCCAGAAAAGAAACTAAGATCCATGACCAAAAGGAGAGCTGCAGAAGATGACATCCATCCCGCAGGACTTGCAGGAAGTGACGTTTAAGCTGAAACACCACGGGATAAACAGCCAGCAAACCAGAGGGAAGAGCCCTGGGTTACTGAGGCACCCAGAGGTAGAAAGCTGCAGGGAGTGAGGAAGAGGGAGGAGCTGAGTGAGGCCTAGACAAGGCTGCAGCCAGGTCATTTAGGGCCTTGAAGGCTGCATCAGGGCCTTCTGATGTTTGCATTTGCAGCCAGCAGCTGCTGGAGGGTCTTGGGGAAGGAGGTGGCTGGTTTCTGCATTAGCCTGTCTCTCTGGCTGGCTGTGGAAGTGGGGAAGGGGTTGGGGGCGGTGAGCACAGCAGGAGGAGGCTGCCGCTGCAGGATCCACTGAGGGCACTGACCTGTGTTTCGTGCACCCTCATCGTGTGGCTCAGCCCGCGGCAGGTCATCCTAAACACTGGGGCTCCGGAGGCATTCAGGGCTTGGCTCCCTCACCCCAATCTGGTGGCTAAGCTGAGTGTGGGCCTCTCAAAGGACAGGAGGTTTTCCCAAAGCTTCCTTGTACTTGGGGTAGCTGAAGAAGGCAGGCACAGGATGTCTGCATTTTCAAGTCATGTTGTGTGCATGTGCATGTGTGCATGTGCATGTGTGCATGTGTGTGTACTTACAAAATAAAGCATGAGATAGCAAAGAGATTGTTCTATTTCTGTGTGCGGCTTGGCATATGCTTCAAGGTCTCTTCTGTAATTCGGGATATTCGAGAGGAAAAATTTAAGAAATGATGACAGAATGGAAAGCATTTGGGAGCTAGGGGCAGCCAAACTCAAGTTCAAATATATAACTTCTGCCACCAGCTAGCTGTGTAAACATGAGCAAATGAGCTCTTCTAAGTCTCGGTTTCCTCTTCTATAAAATGGGAGGAAAAGGGGAAAAACAAGTACAAAACCAGCAGGAAAGGGACGGGGCAGAGTGGGTAAGCACTGTAGGTGTGTGATAAAGTCACTTTGTCTCTGTTTCCACCTCTGTAGCTGAAGGATCAGAGCCCTCCCCAAGCTTGTGATTTTAAATTTGAGTCAAAGGCCCTGGAAGTGAACCCATCTGGAGTCAGTGGGGTCTTGGCTCCCTGCTAACCTTCCTGCTCCCTTGCCCCCTTTTCTCAGTGCCAGGTGGCGGGGAGTGGGGTGGGATAGAGTGCAGGCTACAGCTATTCTGAGCCTTGTTTTTCTTGGAGGTGCGCTGGAGGCCAGGCGACGCTCCTCCCTCTCCCTCCAGATTTGGAAGCCATCTAGTCTCTCCCGTTATTTCCAAAACTGTTCTTGGCTTGAGGTGCTGGGACTTCTCTGGGGATGCACAGACCTCACAGTGCCAGTTCTGAGAAAACCCTTTCCCCTTGTGGGTCCCAGAGCCGCACCCCTACTCCACTCAGGCTAGGTTGTGAGCCAGCCAGCTGTGGCCACCGTGTCCCCTTTGGGGCCAAAGTGGCTCAGTGTTACAGCACTGGCCTAGCACAGCAAGACCCTGGGTTCCATCCCCAGCACTGCACTCCAAGAAAACAACATCTTTATCTTTTACACAGAGCAGAACGAGTGGGGCAGGGGTGGGGGCTGACACTCCTTCTCTGTTTCACCTGGATTTCTCTTTCCTGCTAGGCAAGATTCTTTCTGCCTCTCACCTGCTTCCTTCTTTGCTTTCTCCCACAGTGAAAATTCACTTCCTACTGTGGGAGGCCCAGAGGTGATGCCAAGCAGCTGTCCTCTCCCAAACAGGAAAGGGAAGAGATGGCCAATCCTAGGGCCTGGGGATTGTGTGAACCACAGCTTTCTCCAAGCACTTCTGTTCCCCTGGAACTGCCGGCATATTTGTGTGCCTGCCTGCCACCTCTTCTAGTATTTCTGCAACCTACTGTGACCAAGTAGGACACTAGAAATACAGTCAATGCAATCTAACTGCAACTTTAAATGCCTGGCACGCTCTCTCCCAGCAGCTTTACTTTTGCCTCTCTCCGCCCCTTTATGAAATGGAGTCAGTGAGGGGCCCACATAGGTCGAGCTCTCCACCCTCAGGTCCCTCACATTTCAGCCTTCATTCAGGAGAACATGCTCCTTCCTGCTCCCTCAGCCAGGTCAGATCAGCTCCGCTCTTTGCAGGCTGAAGGGAGGACAGGTAAGGGGACAGCGAGAGAGTTTCTGATCTGCATCTCTAGCCTGGCAGACATGGAAAGCTGCCTGTCTCATGGGGCTTCTCCCACTGGGCCCATGACTATACCACCTGCCTTCCTGTGGCGAGTCCAGGCTTCCCCTCCACTGTGGCCTGTGGTGTCCACCTCTCTTGGTTAACATTATTGGAATCTCTCAGTTTCCATCAGCATCCTTGTCCCAGTTGGAGTCCCGTTTGCAGGATGTCTGGAATGTTCCATGCATCAGGCAAGGCTAAAAGTAGTCAGCCCCATTGCACAGAGCAGTGGGACACCCTCTGACTCTTTCCACCTGGGCAGCTACACCACTCTCACCTAACTTCCTCCTGCAGGTCTCGGACACAGGTCCACCGTCCCTCCCCACTCCCGATGCCAAAGTCCACTGTCTGGCCCTGCATGTTTAAATTCTTGGTCTGAAAAGTCTGAGAGCCATGGACTGGGCTCTCCAAGTGTTCCTTTGCAAAGTCTGCCCTGTAGAATGATCTCTCCACTTGGCATGAAGCATCTCGTCTGTCTTAGTCAATGTTAACACCCTCTGACAGTCACCCACGAAGTCATCTTTGCAACTCTCCAGAGGACCAGACACCCAGCACTTCTGGGTTCCTCCACCTGTCTTTTTTTTTTTTTTTTTTTTTTTTTTTTTTTGGTACTGGGGATTGAACTCATGACCTCAAGCTTGCCAGGCAGGTGCTTAAACCACTGAGCTAAATCCCCAGCCCCACCTGTCTTTCTTTACACAGTGCCACAGGCCTCCCATGCCCCAAGTATAGCTTCAAGCCCGGCTCTGTGCTCCTATATGGGGTTGCTGGGGTCTCCTGTGTATTTGTGGGACCTGCCCAAGATTCTTTGAGAATGGGTATGCACACATGTGATCTGACCTTTCCACCTGGGAAGCCCACTGTGCCATCTGCTCAGAGCATGTTAAAGTACCAGGGAGGCTACACAAGGGACCTGGAAGCACCTGGTAGATGCCACCTGCACAGGCTGAGACCTGCACTTCACTGCACTTCACATGATCACAGAGGGCTCATAAATCACTGTCACAGGGAGGCTCTCCTTGGCGCCCAGCAAAAAATACAGACTTCCTTCTCTGCTCCTATGGGTTTGACTATTACAGATAGCTTATTGCCATGGTCAGAAAGCATTTTCCCTTCTGTCAGTGGCTTATTTCACTTAGCATAATGTTCCTGCAGGTTCACCAGTATTGCAAATGGCAGATTTCCTGTTCCAGGCTGTTCCAAGCTGAGTGATATTCCACCATTTGTATAAACCAGCTTTTGCTTATCCATGTGTCAGTGGACAGGGGACACTTTTGTTGTACCATTTCTTGGCTGTTACAAATAATGTTGCATTGAACATGGGAATGTTGATCTCTGGTCAAGATCCTGATTTTGACTCTTGGATTCTGCCATCTGATGGCACTTCTATTTTTAAATTTAATTTTTAAGGAATTTCCATAGTGTCTTCCATACCTGCTGTATCATTTTACAGTTCCACTTTTCTTTACTTTTTCTTAATATAATGGAGAAATTTCATTTTATGCTGTATGTGAGAGGCCTGAGTCTCAAGATTTTTCAATTTTTACACATTCTTTTTAAATTATACTGATATCATTAAATTAAAATCCGACTAAAGCTACCGCATACACTAAATCCCTATAAAATTGCAACCAGACTTAATATGCAAACAAACTACATCCTGAGAGTATATGCTTGTAACAAATAGCAGAGCATCAGCCAATCACAGCAGCTGAGCTTCACCCAATCACAAGCTGCTGACAGCCAGACCACGCCCATGTCAGGTTTAGGCCTCATCATACACCTGCCCAAGGAAACCAAACTCCCCACAGTAACCAACAAGCTGCTTCTGTATCTGTGAATTTTTTTTTGTGTGTGTGTGTGTGTGTGTGTGTGTGACCCAGTATTGCTGTATCGTTCAGGCTGGCCTTGAATTCGCTGTGCTGGGTGTCTGGTCCTCTGGAGAGTTGTGATTACAGGAGTCTGCCACAATATGCAGCAGCAAATGCTTTCTGCTCACAGCTAGGAGCTTTTTAATCTCTTGGTTTTAAATGCTGCCTTATTTATGAATTGTTATTTGCTCAAATAAACTCTGCTAAATTAAAAAAATACACATACATTCACTTCCCATCCAAGGTTTCTGTCCCCTTCAGGGCTCCTTTTCCCCTTCTGTACGTACTGTGTCTACACACTAAACGTCCTATTTGTATATTTATTGTCTTTCTCAGCACTAAAATGTGAAGTCCAAGAGGGGGCTACTGACTCTGTGCTTCACAGTTGTGTCCTCAAAGGACAACGCCCGCTGTGCGTCAGGCCCTTTAAGAGGCTCCGGAAATAAGTGAACGCCTGTGGGGCGGGGGGGAGCAGGCAAAGCTTGCTAGCGCATGTTAGCTGACAGAGATACCGGGGAGGGAGGGAGAGAGATGAACACACACTATCCCCAGGCTGAGGCCGGCCCCTGCTTTAATTGGGATTGAAGAAATTGGGAAAAAAATAGCTCTGTCACTACGTGACGTCACTGAATTTTTTTTAAGAGTGGGGAAGATAGGCCGGGCATGGTAGTGCAGGCCTGTAATCCCAGCTCTCAGGAGGCTGAGGCCAGAGGATCGTTGCAAATTCAAGACCAGCCTGGGCTACACAGTGAGCTCAAGGTCAGCCTGAACTGCACAGCAAGACCCGGTCTCAAAAAGATTTTTAAAAAAAGGCATGTGCGGGGTGGGGGGGTACCTGAGAGGGCAGCGTGGGTGCTAAAAGGAATGAGGCAGCACAGTGGGGAGCTGGGATGGGAAGTAGGAACGGCTCCTGAGAGACAGGGGCTGCCCAGGGGCTCTGTCCTGTAACTGCGTTGAAAGCATCATCTGGTAGTACCTGGCCAGTGGCATCTCTATGGCACTTAGCTACAGAAGCCCTCCGAGGGCAAGAAAAGGCAAAAGGCTCGCTCCAAGGCGCACCACTGCTGGACATCAGAGCTACAGCTGCAGTGACCCGGAGGGGAGACAGGGACAGCTCACTCCCCAGCCTGCCTCCCACAGGCGGCCGCAAAGCATGCACAGTTCCCAGCACCGGACGAGAAGGAAGGCTGACTGTCCAGGAGGAGATGTGAACGCAACATTTAGGCAATGTCCTGTCCTGCCACCAGCATCACAGCTGCCCGGAAAGGGCTCTGATTTGGTAGCCAGTGAGAATAATAAAGCCAGCAATATTACTACTGCTTCTTCTTTTCCCCTCCTCTTCCTTCTCTGTTTTTTTGTTTGTTTATTTGTTTGTTTGTTTTAAGATAGGTTTCACCATGTACTTCAGGCTGGCCTTGAATTTGTTTATGTAGCCCAGACTGGCCTTGAACTCACAGCCATCCTCCTGCCTCGGCCTCCTGAGTGCTAGGATTACAGGGGTGCATCACCACACACCCACCCCCAACCACCGGATTGTTAGGTTCTTCTTAGGCAGTGCTAGGGATCAAACCCAGGGCCTTGGAGGCACGCTATGCATGCTGTCTACCACTGAGCTATACCTCCAGCTCCATTTGTATTTCCATAAGCCCTCCAGGTAGATCTGATGCACAACCAAGTTTGGGAGCCACTGCTGTTGTTCAGATGGCTAAACCAAGAATCAAAGTGGAGAAATGACTAGCCTGAGTTCTCAAGTCAAGTTACCACTTCCGGGCTCAACCCGCTGGGCGGAAGTCACGCCTGGAATGACTGCTCTCCTCCCTGGTTTCATTCCAGGGGAAGGATGTTGGTGAAAAGCAGCTGGGATGTCTGCTGAGAGGCGAGGCGTGAGGGGTCCCACTGCTCACCCTCTCCACCCGTGCCCTGGAGAGGTCTTGGCAGGTGCTCGCCTGGCCTGCCCGCCTCACTCAGGTGGCTCCCTTTCCCTCAAGTCCCTGCGTCCTCCCTTCTCCACTCCTGGGGTCCTGAGTCTTCCTGAGAAGCAGCCGGGTACAAATCATCCCCTGTAAGTCACAGTATTTCTGTGCCGTAACTTTCAATTCACACCACATATCTGAGGGACACACAGATCACTTCTGTCATCCAGAGCTCCTCCTGGTCACCCGTCCCAGGACAGTGGGCTCTGTCTCCAATTCAGCCACGTGAGAAGATGACAGTCTGGTGATGAGTGTCACCCCCCCAGACCCTCCAAAGTGTCCTCTGGGTATGTGACTCAGCTCAGCCAAATCTGTCCTCCAGACAGGAACACACTGTGAGCTTTCTGTGCGTGGTGTGGGAGAGGGCAAGGGACAGAGGCACAGGAGAGCCGCCTGAGGGTCACCAGCCCGTCCT
>PVLA01002706.1:0-252841 GCA_004027455.1 Hydrochoerus hydrochaeris
TTGATACCTATTGCCCTGAACCTGGGGCACCTTCTGCTTGGAGTTGAGGTCAATTAACACCTATTGTTTGGGATTGTCCCTGCCTGGCCCTGGGCCTGGGGCGTTTCCTGCTTGGGGCTGGGGGTTGCTGCCAGGGTTGGCAAATATATATTCCAGCTTCTAAAAAATAAAGGCGGATTCAGATTCACTCACAGACTGGGGTGCAGTGTTTTCTGTCTCTCAATTGTCGACTCCCTGACCACCTTTGGGAAACCCTAGCCCTGCTGCAGCTGGACTCCGGCACTGAAGGTCAGAAAGTCAAAAGAGAAGACCAGATTTACAACTCAGGTCTTTTGATTCTCTACCCATTGCTCTTTCAGGTACATCTTACCAGGCAAACCATTGGGAAAGCAGGGAGACTAAGACTGTAATATGATATATTCCACTTATGTGATCAGATGTTGGTACACTGTACAAGTTACAAGCCAAAAGTGTTTGCTAAATACAGGTGACCTTTGATAGCCATTGAGTTCTAAATCTGAGGATTCAGCTACCACAAATAAAAAATACTTGGAAAAATTCCATTTGCACTGAAGATGTATAGGTTGGTTTCTTTCCTTGTCATTTTCTAAACAAGACAGTACAACAGCTAAGCAGCATTTATATTTTATTATAATTATAAGCACTTTACAAAAGATTTAAAGTATAGGAGAGGATGTGTGTAGGATGTGTGCAAGGACTATGGTATTATATATTAGGAAATCCAGGGGATGTGGGAATAATTCCCTGCCAGATACTGAAGTTATTGTATGTGAGATACAATTACGCAATTATATGTGAAAAAGTATATGCATGTCTTTGCATATGAATATATATGAATACACATACATGGTACATGTATTCACATGTACACATGACCACAGGGATGCTTACTTTATTGACTCACAATGCATTGCTTATATGGATGAATATTTTAAATTATGTCCACATCTTTAGAGGAATGGCAGCTCAGTATAGAAGTCAACAGGCCCTGTGTCTTCTGTCCAGTGGCCCTGGCACATGTAGCTCACTGTGCTCCTGTCAGATGCAGAGTAGAAGATGGAAATCTTTTCCAGGTCTACCTGCTTAATCATGAAGTCATGTCGCTTTTGCATGGTGAGTCACTGTGCCAGCCAGATGACCTTGGAGGCCTTTGTCCTGCAGGAAGTGACTCTCCACCTGGGAGAAGATCTGCAGAGCTAGGATTTGCCCACATGCCCTGGTTAAGGTATGAAACCACAAGAAGACAAGGGTGGTGGAGGGTGGTCAGGAGTGTGCCCCAACAGAGGAGAGGCAGACTTGGGTATGGACCAGGACTGGACCGTTCTTGCCTGATGTGTCCTCCTCCCCTTCCTTTGTGTCAGAGAGATGGGAAAGGAGCCACCAGCCAAGGCAGTTCACCTTTTAACTCTCACACAGAACCCGTCAGTAGAACCCAGAGGGTTCAGAGACATTACGGTAGCTGCTGTTGATATCCGGTTGTGTTGTTGTGAAGTGCTGTGTTGCTTGCATTGTTTTGTTCTGATTTTCTTTGTTCTGTTCTCTTTTGTTTTAGTCTCTTTAAAATTAAAAAAAAAGGGGGGGGGAAGAGCTTAAAGGGTTCAGATCTTTCACAGGCTGAGCAGGAGCCCTCTGATTTTGCTTGCACGAGCGCGGCCTGTCTCACATCCCCCACACTTCAACCTTGTTCTTCTGGAATGCAGGCATTGAGCACCATGGACACACACGGTGGGCCGGCTCCCAAGGCCGGGTGTGCACAGGGTGCTGTTCAGCCTGTGGCGAACAGGGCCAGGCCACAGACAGACCAACCATCCAAGGTGAAGATTCACCATCTTTCCAGCAGAGGGAGCCCAGCGACTCTCTGATGAGCACTTGCTGGCCACGTGAGGTCCAATTGAGCCTGGAGCACTGCACAGGGGTGGCCTGGATCCATCTCCAATCATCATCACATCAATAGCACCAACCCCACTCACCCTTGGGCACTTTGCCTCTGATACATTTCTCCCTCTCCAGATCTCTGGGGTCCTGCCACCTTTACAGGACTCAGCTGTTCTGGCTCATGTCTGGTTCTCACTCAAGTTTCCCGTGGTAATATCTGTGACAAGGTAAAAGCTACACTGGTTTTAAAGATGGAGACACGGGGTTCACAGAAAAAAATGCGGTATCAAGAGAAACTATGCTGAGGAAAGCTGGCTAGGATGGGAAAACAGAGACCACCATATCTCTAAAACCTGGACACCAAGTTTCCCAGGAACATTTCACATCCCCTCTTACTGTTACATAAGCAGTTACACAGTATACACACACTCACATCTGTGCACGCACACACTGATACAGGTGCACACACACACACATTGTTTAAATATGAGATCACATGTATACATGCCACTACCCCAGCACCACCAGTCAGCTAAACTCTACCTGGAATGGGCGAGCTCCCCCTTGAATAGATCAAATATGCAAAAAATACAATGGTGGTATTATTATTAATTATAATTATATCATATTATTAAGTCTGTGGTATTATTTTAGTGAAAAATGACTCCAAAGTACCATCTTGAAATACAGTTGTTCATATTCATTAGATCCTAAAACTGCTCATGGCCTTTAGACTGTGGAGAATCTTTATAGAGAATCATTCTTTAGAAAAGAAGAAATACTACAAAGAAAAGATTGATAAACAAAGACGATCTTAGCAAGTAGTGTTGGCAGCCTGGACTGCTGTCCCCTTGAGTTGCTTTTCCTTGGCTACCTCCCCAGATATCATGGACTTAGGTGCGCACTGCCTCCTCTCCCCTCCTGCCACTGTGGGTAGAAACCTGACCCAGGGTTTCCAACAAGGGCTCAGGAAGTGCTTACTAGAGGTACAGAGGCGCGTGGCAAACCATTCCATCTGTCTTTGCAGAAGGCACTACTGTTCACAGAGGCCATTCTGCACCTTAGAGGGAGCATCCTGAGAGAATGATAGAGAAGCCAGCCCAGAAAACCCAGGCCATGAAACGACAGGGCTGATTTCTAACTGCTCATCTCCACACACCTTAGGAGAACGAGATTGTCCTTTGGAGTCAGTCTTTACAGCAGCAGGAAGCTGCTAAATGATGAAATGATTTTTGCATTTTTTTTTCATAAGGATAGAAAAAATCAAATCAATGAAAATATTCATGGAGTGGAGAAGGATTTGCTAACACAATAATATTTTTATATAGTGGAATTCTGTAGAGAAATTTAAATAATATTTAGGACAGGTTTGTTATAATGTTGGCCAATACTTATGAAGTTAAGTGATCAAACCATGACATTTGTATGCTTATTGCATATCTCAATAATGTTCAAAATAACTTTCTTCTTGTAAAAATGTCTGAGAGAAAGCACACCAAATAGCTTATTTTTAGTGAATATTTATAAAGGCTTAAAATTTGTAAAGATTTTAAGTTTAATATTTAATCTTTTTGTGGGTATTGTCTTTACATTTTCTGTGGTATCTTCCTTTGCCACAAGAGAAAAGGCACAAATGTATTCAATCTAGAAAACTGAACATAAAGGTATTCCTCTCGTCTCTACAGGTTCCTGGATTTTTGCACAAGACTTTATAAATATATTTATGAATTGGATACTTAACGTATGAAGAATTAAGTGTAAAAACAAATATTGAAGAATCAGATGTCATGCTTGCAAGCTGAGGTGAGCAGGGCTGCAGGCTGCTGGGAAAACTGAGGTACTCTTGGGGACAGACGCCTTACAATGTGTGGGTAGCGTAGCCTGTCCTCCGAGAAGCTGCCATTGCTCGAGTTCCCATCCACGGTGTTACGATTAGAGTAGACACGCTGTGCAAGTGCCTCTCCCAGGGGACAGTGACACTATGAAACCAAGGAACTGACACCCCCTGAGCATTTATGCCACTGTCATCTCCCTGAGACAACTTTCCTGACCCCTCAGCCTCACAGGCCTGCTTTGCTCCTGCTGACATAGGCACCTGTGTGAAGCACTTCAGTTCGCCAGTGTTTACCCACCACTGACTTCTCTCACCAAAAGGCTGGGTCCTCTTAAAACGTTGCTTGGCAGAATGGGTGCTCAGTGAAAATCTGTTGAATGAGTTATTCCCTCTGGGGTGAGGTGCTGTGGATAAAGAGATTAAATACAAGCAAGTCCTATTGAGCATGAAGTAGCTTGAAGCTTCAAAATGTAAGGGATTTAGGTGGCAAATTATCATCTGACTGGTTTGCAGGTGAATTTGGAATTTAAATTTTAATTATCCCTGGACAGATTAACATACCTATGTTGGCACATGGACATGCACACATACATAGGGACATCCGTAAACAGTCACTTTGGTAATAGGAGCACGAGGAAACACATTAAACACACAATCTTGCAAACATGCTATTGAAGCTCAGGTTCAGATGGCTGAGGAGGAATGACTGAAGTGTTCAGTGTCCTTGGTTTTTGCCACTGTTGGTATGAACCCTCCAATCACAGCTATCCTACGTTCCTTACAGAATGCTATTGAGAAAGAGGAAAGAAATAATGCTGCTTCAAAGCATAGTTTAAAAGAAATAGAAGATATATATGTATGGCTATAGTAATATATGAATATTAGCTTAGGCAAATATGGCAAATATGCAAGTGCAGAGTCTGCAGGAAGGGCCGTCTGGCTGGAGACTTAGAAGGAAGCGATGCTCAATGATCAAGTCCAGGGACCCCGACTAGAGGACCCTCTGCTCAAGGGGAACCCACCTTTGGTCTCACTAGAGATGTCAGCTAACTGATGGCCACTAACCCTGGGAAAGACAAACTGCTTTACTCAAAGTCTCCCAGTTATTGAATGGTAATGTCATCAGACAACTCCCTTCCAGAATCATCCAGAATAATGCGTGACCGTACATCTGGGAGAAAGGGCCCAGCAGAGGGTACATAAGATAACATCATAGGACAGAAGTAGAACCAACCTCCCCCTGACAGCCTTTTATCACATAGGATGCCTCAGATGCCAGCACTGGCCACAAGGTACCTATACTAGTTTAAAGGGGTCACAGCCCAGGGCAGTGACCATTGCCCAAGTAGACCACCAGAGGGCAGAAGGCCATCAGGAATCACACGGCATCCCTGCAGGACCCCTGCCCTTCAGTCTGCTCTGGCCTCTTGGAGAGGCCTTTCTTTTGCTCTCTGCTGCTACAGCCTGGCCTCCCCTCTGGGAACCCTGCTGGCCTCTCTGCTCCAGGCTTGGATTAGCCTGCATCCCTTGGTGACCAGAGAGGCGCTGTGAAGCAGGACCTTCTCAGCCCTGGTGCTGGAGTGCTGAGCCCACTGCTGCTCAGAGATCATCCTGAGCCTCTGCAGCTCCCTTTCTGGAAGGGATAGGCTAAGAGGGTCCTTGAAGTCAGCTGTCACTGTCTCACAATTCCTAACTATTTTCTCTGTGAACTTATGTTCGTAAATAAAGTCTGGTGAGACAGGGGAGCACAACTGTGACCACACATGTGCCCCAAGTTCAACTTCCTCCCCTTTGCTGTGCTTAGGAGTATTCCTCAGTTGCTCAAGAGCTCAGGAGCTGAGGAAGACCTTGAGGGACCCCAAGGTGGGTGGTCCCATACCTAGCCCTGGTCACAGAGCCACCCAAGGACTGGAAAGGCTGTGGTCTCCTAGAACTTGTTTAAAGCACAAGAAGCTTATGATGCTCGCAGAATCACAGGGACTCAAACAGCCTGGCCACAGCCGAGCTTATTCTGTTGCCTCTTTACTTTTTCTGAAATTGGTGACAGGAAGGAAAGAGTTTAAGGGAAAACAGGGCCCCTGTCCCTCGGGCCTTGCTTACTGAAATGGGAACAGCTGAGCTACTTCTGTGCAGCAGGTCCACTGTCTGGTAAGGTGAAAGCACATGTTCCCATCACAAAGTCCAATTCTGTGATTTTGGTCATTTCACGTGTGGGTTAAACACTCTCTTATTTGCACTTAAAGCTGGTGTTACCCAGCGTGAAAACTGACAATGGTAAATGATGATTTTTCCTAATGTAGAACAATATTAAGCAGCAAATAAAAGCCACGGTGATAACAATTTGAGGGAAACTGTGTCTGAATGGAAACCATTCTATTTCAGTAGCTTTGACGGCACCTTCTTCCTGCTTTCTGAACAAAACTCTGACTCTTCATTTTCCAATGAGGCACTATGTACCTGATGACCAGTGGTGGACAGAATATTTTAAAACTGAGAGAGAACTGAAGTGATAAATCTCTTTTATTTTACAGATGTGGAAACTGAGGCCAAGGTGACTCAGTGTGAAAGCCAGGCTGCCCTGTGCCACCCAGCTCTTGGCTCAGCCTGGAGTGGCTCTGTCTTTGATGCAGAGGTCACAGCCTTCCGTGGTAGGAGTTTTGTACTGAGGCTCCCTGAGCCCAGGACCCACAGGTCGTATTCCCTGAGGCCATACGGCCTATGAACTGCTTCTGAGAAAGCCCCAGCACCCCCCACCCGCTTCCCAACAAAGTGCTTTTAGCCATGGGAACTCCCATGCCGGGTGGCCCGTGGCCCACGGAAAACCCCTCATTGTGGCCACACAAAGCAAGAATGTCCCACCCGGCCTGGAATCCCAGTCCCATTCTCTGTATTGTCATCAGAGAAAGAAGGGAGCCTTTAGATACAGAAGAGTGGGGCATGTCTTGCCTGAAGCATGGGGACGGCAGCCACCTTTTCGTTTCGGGGGGCCTTTGCTTTCCCACGGCTTCCCCATCCTGAATTTGGCCTCGTCCCACAAGCTCAGAATCGACAGGTCATTTCCAAGGTGAACCTGTTCAGTGCCGCTTGGATCAGAGGGGAGAATTGCTCCTTACTTAGTAGGAGCGGCCCTACGGGTATAAAAGCTGGGCTGAGGGTGGGTGTTGGGGGCAGGGTGGCGAGGTGGGGGTATTGGTCTGGAAGTGCTCAGGACCGATGGCTGGATTTGGGAGCTGTGTTTCCCAGGGCTTTGTAGAAAGATCTTTCCCAACAGTGCCTTTTCTCCCAGACCGGAAGCACTTTATGTGTTCTGTTATTGACCACATCCGCTTGATCACTCCTCAAAGCTGCCCTTTCTCCTTCCTCCAAATTTCTCCTGTCTGACCCACCTCCCACCCCTGGTTGGACCAGGACAGCAGGAAAGGGTTCCTGCCTCGCTCCAGGCTCCAGCAGAGGCTTCTCCTTGGCCCTGATGCCTGTGCAGCCTGGTTTGCGGCAGGCCTGATTCTACTCCTGCCTCCACCAAGGAAGCAATTAGCATCCCCTCTCAGGCTGAAGCTTTGTTTTGGTGGCTACTCCAGGTCTCCTTTCACGTGTGGGCTTCAGAGTGGGCGCTACTACCTGGAAAGTAGAAGAACCTAGGTCTGGGCTGCTAGTCTGGACTGGGACCTTCGGCTGTGGGATCTTGGATTGGTGATTAAACTCTCTGCTGCTGTGATTTCTCACATCCTTAGAGCTGCTGGCCTTCACTAGAATTTCTGAGGCAGCAGCTTGAAATCTCTTCTAAATGTCCCAGAGTGATTCAAAAGTATCCCAAGAAATATTCTGGAACCATCTGTAAAAGGGATCCTAAGGTAAAGAACAAAGAAACTGAAAGGAAAATCAAAGCTAGGGATAGTAACTTAGGTTTCGGCCTTGGGTTACTGAGAAGACTTCTTGCACATAAGCAATGGCTGCCCAGCAGGGAAAGTGCCCTCATGCTCTGCAGCCACTGCTGCTGTGAGCTATGCGAGGAGGAAGCTTGAGGACGAAGAACAGAGGTAAGATGGGCAGCAGGGTGAAGGGTGCTCCAGGCCACCAAGCTGAAGGTGAGGAAGCAGCCTCCACCTGCACGTTGCAAAGGTCAGGGCCAGATGCCAGATCTCAGCAGTGGACTTGGGCAAGGCTGCTTATTTCTCTGGCTTCACCCTCTTTATCTCTAAGGGAAAAGAAGACACCAATGCTGCTTCTTCCAAGTGTGGTACAAAGGTGACTGCACCAGAATTGCTCAAGGTTTTGCCACAGAGCAGCTAGGAGGCACCACCCCAGACCTCCTTGGAGCCCCGGCCTCTGCAGTGCTCACCCATGGTGGAGAGCTGTTAAAATTGGACAGTGAAATGGCTGGAGTTGCTGTGACCTTATCTAGCTCTGCTGTTCCTGGATGTGGAGCACATGTAGCTTCTTTTGTGAAGTACACATGGGTATGCCACTGTACAGTGACGTAATCTGAACATTGTGCAAGACAGCTTGCAAATAAAATTTGTCAAGTTTTACATGAACAGAAAGTCACATATTAGAAAAATTCTACCATAAGGAGATAAGAAAAAAACCCCACATTTGATCATATAAAGTGTTGCATAATGTGGAGGCCGTCAGAGGAGAGCGGTGTTTGAACTGGTCTGAAATGTCACACAAAAGCAAACTAAGTACAACTGATACTGCGTGTGACAGACTGGGCACAAATAGAACCAGTGTGAGCCTGTGAAGGCAGGTGGCAGTTTCTAGGGCACATCTGATGCAGGCCCAGGAAGAAAGCAGAGGGCGAGCTCAGTTGTCTTTACTTGCTCTAGCCAGGACTAGAGCCTTCTCTCTACTCTGCTGATCACATTTCTCCTCCTTCACAGCCAGGGCTCTGTGCAAAACTACGTAGAGACTACTAAACCTCACCGGCCCTCTAAGAGGACCAGAACTCACTTTTCTAGCCACTGCATAGATGCCAGTACTTGTGGTTTATCTCATAGAAAGAATTTCACTTACCACTGGAAACTACATCGAATATCCTTGAGCCCTCTGGTTGTGCCATGTAGGACCAGAGGCAGTAGAATATTGTCAAAGTCACCAGCTAAGTAAGTAGCAGAACAGAGATTCAAAGAGAAGTCTCTGAACACTCTCTGGGGTTTTTACAACAGCGAAGCTACTTCCAGCCCCCACACCTATCTAGGTAGCCTGGGATCTGAGCTCACCCAGGGAAGCAGCTCTCACTTCTAGGTTACTTTCACTCTGCAAATATTTGTCAGGAACTTTTCCTTCTCTCTGGGAAAGGTGCATGAGCTGAAAACCAGGCTGGGCGTGTGAGCACAGGCAGTTTGTCAGAATAATTGGCACTGCTAAGCCAGAGGCCAGGGCAATAGGTGCCTGCAAAGCAGATGGAGAGGATGGGTAATTCCTGTAATGCAGACGGAGCCATGTAATTTAGGAAAGTGGATTTATTTTTCTTGAGCAACAAGGAGGAACAATGCCACTCCATGCAGCCAGGACTGTCTCTGGAAAGTCAGGACATGGTTATTTCTCTACCTGACTTTTCCAACTCTCATTGTAGCACAGTCCACCATAGGATGGCAGATGTGCAAAGCTGCCCTCTGGCTCTGGCCCGCTCAGCCTTTATGCTGCTGCCATGGACACAGATCTACCCCTGGGAACAGTGCTCCCTGCTGTTGAGGCTTCAGCCAAGTCTTTAATGTCCCTGCGATACAGTGTTCTCTCTTTTAGTGGGGATAACAGTACCTTCCACACTCCTTCACCCCGTGCATTTCAAGCACATCCATGGAGCATCTATTATACAACCTGCGAGTACAGTTGATGTGTGCACTGCAGGTAGAAGTCTGTGGAATGTACAGAGGCTCTACTGCTTCACCAGTTTATAAATCAGCCTCACAGCTCCTAAGAGCCCTGTCGTTTTTGTCCTGCCCAGTATAAAGTTCTTGTTCTTATGTCAGACTCTAATACTCGAAATATTTCAGAAAAAGATATCTATCAAAATTTAAATTGTGTGCACCCTCTGTCTGCTTCAGTCTATTCTAGAAAACCCCATCCGCACTCAGATACACAGCAGAGTTGTCGCTCAGGATCTGCAGGGCCTTGGTTCTAAAATCTGCATTCCAAAATCTTTGGATTCCAAGATCTGCAGTTCTCAAGTCTTGTATGTAAAATGGTGTAGTATCGGCATATAACCCATGACCTTTCTCTTATAGCATTTAATGTTAATTATAATATTTATTACAATGTAGGTGCTGTATAAATAGTTGTTATATTGTCTAAGGAATAATGACAAGAAAAAAAAACCTTTAAAAGTTTGAAGCAAATTTGTTCAAATTTCAATCCACAGTTGATTAAATCCTCAGAATGCCAAACCTGTGGATTCAGAAGGTAACTATACATAGGATGTTGTCTATGGCAGCAAATTTTAATTAAATAAGGGGGAAAAGCACGTAGCAGTTGAGGAATTGTGAAGGAAACCGCAGTAAACCAAGCATAGCAAAGCTCTTCCTACTCTCTGTATCTGGTACACGAAGAGCATGAACCATCCGTGGAATGACAGGATGAACAATAGCAACACAAGGTGGCCCTGAACAGGGTGAAGCAGGCCTAAAGGAACTGAAGTTGGCAGATGCCCAAGATGCAGTGTTGGCTGAGGAGAAGAAATTACAAAGGGACGTGTAGAGACGTGTGTTTCCATTTTGTGTTACAGGATGTGTCTGGGTTTGAACCAGATTAGATATCTTGACTGCATAAAAAATATCTGGAAACCTGCAAAGAATTACCTCAGCAGTGATTTTTGGAAGAAGAAATGGGTAGCTTTGCAGTACTGACGTGCTTTATTTTCTTCCTATTTTGCAATACGGTATGAATTTTTCAACATTCATGAACATAAACTTTATTTACCATTTAAATGACTCCATCATTTGTTTAAGCAAACCTCTTGTGTTGAATATTTTGAGTATTGCCAAATTTTCTTTCTTATAAACAATGCTGAACTGTGCGTGTTTGGGAATATCCTATGTTCCTGAGTAATTCATCCCTGGGAGTGTAATTGTTGCCATTCTTATCGATGTTTATCTGGTTATCTTTCATCACTGTGTGCCATTTGACTGACTTGAAAATCAAGGGAATGGTTTAGATTTTTTCTATCTCCAAGGTAGATCAAGTTGACCTTTGCAGCTCATTCTTTTCTCTTGTAACTCTTGGACTGGCAAAGTAAGATGACGAGGATCAGCAGGACAGATCTCTGAGCATGTGCCATGAAACCACCCTTGGGATGCCGAGGGCTTTTAAAAGGAAGGGACTCAGCAAAGAGTGGGGAATCTCTGATGTTGATGGAACTGATTTGACTTCTAAAACAAGGAATCCTGGGACATGGCAGGGGCCCACAACAGGAAGAAACTGACCACTGACCCAGGGATTTGTTAAGGGGCTTAAGCAGGGTCACAACGTTTACCAGTGGCACCGTCTCTTTGTTTGAGTTATTTTGAATGGAACATGGGACAAGACCTAGTAGGAAGGAGATTCTGGGTTGCCAGGAAACCAGAATTTGACTTCCAGTAGATAGTTACAACTAACTTTTCAGAAGCCAGAGATTCTTAGCATTAGCAATGAAACATTTAAATCATTTTTCAGGTCAGCATACAGAAGCGAGCTCAGATCTCTGGAGGAAACAGACCCAGACTTGGAGTCAGACTCTGCCTCTTCCAGCCCTGCAATTTGAGCTGCTTCCTCTCATCAGCTGCAAGCATCTGTCTCAACATTCCTGAACCAAGGAGGGCACCCTTGTCCTGCCAGCTGTTTGCACATTGGAGATAAACTGCTCATGCAGAATCTGAAAGTGTCTCTGGCACACAGATGCTTAATCAATGGCCACTGATGTAGATAACATTATTTTGCTTTTTTCTGAAGAAGGTAGGGAGTTGCAGGAGGAGACATCAGATGTGTGGCTAAGTTTAGTCACTCAGCAACTCTCCCATGTTCTGGATCAGACATTATCCTGGGGACAAAGCAATGATGGAACCTTTCTTGTTTCTGGCTGAGGGGCAAAACAATAAACACATAAACATAAAAACCCACTTCAGACAGCTCTAAGGGCTTTGAAGAAGACGTTAACCCAGCAGGGAGCCGAGGAAGGTGAGGGCTGGTCAGGTAGGCTGGCAAAAACGCTCTGCTGAGAGGGGGCGTTGACCTGAATCCCAGGTAGAGGGAGAGGAAGAGCACTGGGGAGGGCTCAGATACGGGGAAGTTCAGGTCAAAGTGGCGCTTCTGTATTTGAGGGAAGAGAAGGAGACTCCTGAGGCTGGACCTCCTGAAAGAGGCTCCAGGGCAGGCAGCGAGGTGGGCCAGGCTGAAGGAAGTGGACTGTGGAGGCTGGGCTTTCAACTTCAGTGTGAGCAGGTCGGGAGCCAGAGGTGAACCCAGCAGGTCGGAGAGATAGGCTTTGCTTTTACAAAGATTTCTTGTGGTGGCAGGTGAGAAAACATCCTAGAGGGGCAGAGAGAGGCGGTGGATCAGGTCTCCTGGAGCGGACCATTCACGCTACACTCAGCCCATCCTACAGTCTGGGAAAAACTGGCACTGAGGATGCAGTCAAAAAGTAAATAAGAACTACAAGTGTAATAAAACCAAAATGTGTAATTGATATTGTAAAAAAGAGGGGAAAGGAAAGTGCTCTGAGGGATATAACTGATGTATGTTTGAGTGTGTAAAATAGATGACCATATTGCTGAATCCTTGCTGGATCTTTGAACAGAACTGTTTGCAGTCTCACTGTTTGAATGTCTACTCTGTATCCTTTAACTTTGTAACTTGAACAACTACATACAAGATGACAATATGTAATTTATAAACTAGTGGTTTCTTAGTGGGTTTTTTCTCCTTTTCGTTTTTTTTTCTTTCTTTCTTTTAGAATTCTGTATTGTTGCTACCATTTTTTCTTATCTTTAAATAAAATTTTAAAAATGTATAATTGCTATTGTAAAAAAAGAGGAAATAGGAAGTGCTATAAAAGATATCTGCATGTGTGTTTAGGTGTGTGGGATTGATAACCATATTTCTAGGTTCTTGTTGGATTGTTGAACAGATCTGTTTGCACTCTCACTGCTTGAGTGTCCACTTTGGGTGCTTTAATTTTGTAACTTGAATAACTATTTCTAAAAGAACAATATGTAATTTATCAACTAGCAATTTCTTACTGTTTATCTTTTCTTGAAATTCTGTAATATTTCCACCTTTTTCCTGTTTTTTTTTCTCTTTAAATAAAAAACTACAAAAAAAAAAAAAAAAGGTGATGATTTGACAACTGAAGTCCAGGACAGAAAAAAACATCCTCTTGCTTCTGGGAAGATACAGTCAGTCATGGTTGTGTCCATCCGGACAGTTCAAGTGCAAGTATGGACATCCTGGTCCTTACCTGGGCCCTCTCTAGGCATGCTGGCTGCTGGCCATAGCTCAGGGTGGCTGACCCACACCGGGCACTTGGAACTCAGATACAGAATGAGGGAGACATGACTTTCTGAGACCAGGGTCCTGGGTAGCTGGGAAAATCTGGCTTCCCGAGCCCAGGGAACATGCAAACCTAACTTCAAGTGCTTGCTAGTACGTACTGATGTATTTTTAAAATAAAAAGTGCATAATTGTACAAACACAAATAGGGATATTTCTGTGATTAATCTGATCTTTTGAAAAGAATAAATGTAATAAAGCTGAAGCCAATTTCACCAAGCAAAACACTATAGAATATATACTATTGTAGAAGAAACTGACATGTTAAGGAAATCTCAAATTTTCATCCCTCTGCAGTAGGTTTGAGTGATGGCTGTAGCTGATCCCTAGGGAGCTTAAAAACCTGACATGCATAATTTTACTTGATCTTAGCCAAAAGGCCAGGAAGTGATTGCAACCTGACATTTATAATTTGGAAAAAATTAATTCATTCTTTTTTTGTTTAGCATAATGTAATACAAGTAGGTATCGATGATGTAAATATTTTAAAAGCACTTTTCTTACCTTCATGAAAAAACAAAACAAAAACAATTTTTTTAACAAAATAGAGAATAAAAATAGTACATTGTGTATCATAATTCTTTGTTTGTTTGGTGCCAGGGATTGAACACATGACCTTGTGTTGCCAGGCAGGTACTTGTGCTACTGAGCTAAATCCCCAGCCCTTGTAATTCTTTTTTTTAAATATATTTTTGAGGTTCTTTATTGCATTTATTGTTTTTATTTATTTATTTAAAATTTTATTTAAAGAGGAAAAAAGCAAAACAGGAAAAGGGGAAGAAACAATACAGAATTTCAGAAAAAAATAAGCAGTAAGAAATCACTAGTTGATAAATTACATATTGTCTTCTTAGATATAGTTGTTCAAGTTACAGAATTAAAGCGTATAAAGTGGACATTCAAAAGTGAGGCTGCAAAGAAGTTCAATAATCCAGTAACAACTTAGCCACATGGTTATTAATCCTACACACTTAAACATGCATGCAGCCATATCCTCTAGAGCACTTTCTTTTCTTCCTTTTACTTTTTAAGTAAATTATCTGTTTAGTTATATCCTGTTTCAGGTTGCTTAGTAGCTTACTGACTTGTTTTGTTGTTGTTATTTACTTTTTAATCACCTTATATAATTCAGTTGCTTTGTTTTTGAGTTTCTCCTCATCCATGCTCCATGGATCAGCTTTGGTGGAGTTGGGAGATTTTTTGGAGGTATTTTGTTACTTTGTTATCTACTTTTTTTTTTTTTGAAGGTAGCAAAATACAGCAGAACAAGACAGAACAAACCCATGCGACGGACCGCAGTGCAGTGAAACTAGCACAGAGCCTCACAGCAGGCCACCAGGACATGAGCAAAGGGCACAGTAGTACAGCCCATTCTGTTCACATTAGCTGTAGTTTCAATCAGGTAGAGCAAAATGGGAGGAAATATCGAACTTATAAAAACAGAATATTGAATAGAGCAGTACCATTAATCAAAACTGAGCAAAACAATGATAAAAATATAAATATTTGCCTTCAAAGAGATGGTAGAAGGAAATACCTCTTACTTGCCATGCTGCATACATTCACCCTCTCAAGAGACACTCAGACCGCCCGTGCTGACTTGCTAACAGGGTGGGGGAATGGATTGATGTCTGACCCTTAGCCCGCAGGCCCCCAGCTGCTCACCAGGGCGGCGAGTAGGCCACCTGTTCTCCCCGTGTCCAAAGTTAGCCCTTATAATTCTTAAAAGAATAACTAAAATGTTACTCAGAATACAAGTCATAGTCATAAATACATAAATAAATAAATCTCTTACAAAGAAGAAACAAGCAGATAAAAAGGACATAACATTTTCTTCAATGAACAAAGAGTAACTAATATAATAAAATAAGCCAGCATGTATTCGATTCTTACATGGAGTGTGCTCAAGTAGTATTTCCTGCTCAAGTGGCAATTGTTAACTGTAGGAGAGTCACATACCCACTGCCTCATGAAGTTATATATTCAGTTGGAGGAGAAAAACTGCAAACCTGTGAAGAGCTTCTTCTTCTCTTCTTTTTCTCCTTCCCCTTCCCCTTCTTTTTTGAGCATGGGGGTTGAACCTCGCACTCCATCACTGAGCTACATTCCTAGCCTTTTTCACTTTTTATTTTGAGACTAAGTCTATCTGAACTGCTCAGCGAGGACTTGAACTTGCAGTCTTCCTACCTCAGCCTCCCTCCGTGCTGGGAGGAAAGGTGCACTGCCACTGGGCTTGGTTTATAGAGCCAAACAAAAATGCAATGAGTTAATGGATATGAATCAGGTGTGCAAACACTGCATCCATTCATTCAATGTACGTATATTTACAGGAGTGCCAGTCAATTGCCCAACATTTTTCTCAGACATAGGCATTCAACAGTAAACAAAGCAGCAAACATTCGGTCCCTTAGAGAGCTAAAGCTAACGTTTTAGGCCAGGCTGAGAATCTGAGACTAGGGAGGCTGTCAGATGTCTAATCTGTTTTATAGAGGATCACATTTCCTGAGGACTTGCCTAGGCCAGGCTGTGTGTGGGAAATGGAAAGTAGAGGCGGGCTACATAGGAGCATGTCTTCTGGAAGCTCAGAGACTTATAGATGCCAGGGCCAAGGGCATTTGGCATTCAGAGGAGGGAGACAGAGGTCATTCATATGTGTGTGTTCTCATCAAAATGACCTTCTTGAAAAAACTGAGCAATCAGAGGACAGGGTGGGCATGGGAGTACAGCACAGAGGGGCCAAGCTTCAGGGAACAAAGGCACAGGGCCATCTAGGGGAAACTGACGTGGGGTGGCAGGACATGGGGGTTGGATGGAGGGGAGTGAGGCAAGGGAGGCTCCCCCGGTGCTTGGTGTAAGCCAGTGAAGGTGGGCGTCATGCCCTTATGGAGACTGAGCTGTGTAAATCCCACCCTTTCCAGCCAGGTATGGCTTTATTGCCTGACCTTTGGGCAGACAGCAGAGATTGGAGCAGAAACTTCTGTTCTCAGCACTAGATTAGTATCCCCCTGAGGAAGAGCCACTGTCGCCTCCTCTCCCTTGAGTCCTTGATTGACTGAAATAAAGGAATAAAATATGACGACTCCCAAGATTGTCTCCTGCTTGTTAGACTGTGGGGTTAGTCTGCACCTGCTGCTCCCCAAGGCCTGCCTTCCAGCAGGGTCACTGATTGCAGTCTTCCCTGTGGTCCTACAGTCCCTACAGTCAGAATCTTTGCATTCTTCCCCACTAGCAGAACCTCTCTGGTTTCTGCAAACTTTTCTAAGACTTCTAATTCCTAGATTCCCTTCCCCTAGGCTCTGACAAGAATCTTATATTCATCCCAGGCTTTCTGTCCTAATAAGGGGTGACAGGCTATGCCAGCATTAGAGGATTATTTTAACAATTGCCTCCATGCTTAGGAAAGTTAACCAGATAGATAAAAGTCTTGGGAACAACAAGAAAGGGGAGACTTCTGCAGGTTCTTTTTTATTTGTTATTCATAGTAAACAATCTGGTGAAGCCTAACCAATGACTTTTGATAATAGGATTATCAAAAGTATCTTATCTTTGCTTCTCAATACTTCAAATTTTTTTTGTCCAATAAATATGCTTTTATTTTGAATTAAAATCAAAAGTCCTGTGTTGCCAGGAAGATTTCTCCACCACTTAAGCCAACTTTACCCTTTTATTGTCATTTTTTAAAACAAAGTCTTAGGATTCAACAAGCAACTTATGATGCTTCCTAATTGTGTGCAATGGCACCTGTCTATTTATTATATCATGTTTTATGCTTCATCCAAATAGATCATAAGAATCCAAGGAGCAGGGAAAGCACTATCCGCCTGGATTCCGCGGCTGCCCAGGATGGATACAGAGGGCTGCGTTTACTAATGAGCACCCGCTATCTGCAGTATCGCCCTTCTCCCCACATCCTTGAGGGAGAAGGTAAATTCTGAACTCGAGGATGATAGAACTGAGTTTTGGACAGTTAAGGAGCATGTCCGAGCAGTCCTTGAAATAACTCAAACCAGAATCAGGCTTCCAAGAAATAGTTCTCGAGACACAGCTGCCTCCTCTACCCACCCCACCTAGTCCAAAGGGAACAGGCATGTGGCTTTGACACCCTTGTTCTTTCAGGGGAGTGGGCCCTGCTGCCCAGTATTTGGGTCCATCATTTTTCTGTGACTTTCATATTATTTAACTCCTTGGGTCTGAGCATCTTTTTTGTTGTATTTATTTATTTATGAAGCAGGGTCTCACTGCATAGCCCAGGTTGGCCTTGAACTCACAGTACTCTTTCTGCCTCAGCCTCCCAAGAGCTAGGATTATGGGTACGCAGCACCAAGCTCGGCCTGTGCATTTTAAGAGGTTAATCTCAGGTCTGACTGTAGGCACTTTTCTCTCTATCATTCAGTCATTCTTCAGCACATCTCTTCATATGGTTCACAAGTACTGTTGAGAGCTTTCCTGTATCAACACCATGCAAGATATGGAAACAGAGCGATGCACAAAAAGACATGTTTACCACTTTCATAGAGATTAAAGTCAAACAAAAATGCGGGAAATACCTTTTTTAAAATGAGAGCAAAAAAAGAGTTATACTGGTCACTTATTTTTATAGTGCTGGGGGCTGAACCCAGGACCTCAGTCATGCTAGGCTAACACTGCACCACTGAGCTACATCTTGAACCCTTTACTGACATTTTTTTTTTTTTTTGAAACAATGTCTGGCTAACTTACTTAGGCTGGCCTTGAACCTGGGCTCCTCCTGCTTCAGCCTCCCAAGTAGCTGGGATTACAGGTATGCACCACAGTGCCTGGCTAAGTGAGGAGTTTTTAAAGAGTCACAGACAGGATACGGGCCCTCCAAAAAAGTCCTGTTGGAATCCCTGGAATGTTGGACAGTGGTGAAGATTCTTCCCTTGATTGTACTTTCCCCTGGCACAGGTGACTTTAACCTAGAAAGATTTCAGGTTGGCCTAATGTACCACCCTGAGCCCGTAAAAGCTGGAGACTGGCTAGGGCAGAAGCTAGAAGAGGACAAGGACAGTCACCTTCTCAGACCTCGGGGAGAAGGACAGCAAGGGTTTCCTGGAGCCCTTGTGGACAGGGGTGGCTGCTGGAAGCTGAGAGTGCCCCTGGCCTGCACGTGGTAGACCACAGGGCCATGGCTTCCACCACAGCAAGGGACCAAACCAGGGCCACCAACAGCTGGGAAGAAGTTTGGTCACCAGTTCCTCCTCAAGGGCTTCAGAAGGCAACATAATCCATTGACACCTAAACCCTGGGGACCCTGAGCCAGCCCACCAGGACAGATATGGAAGGCTTTCTGTTCCCTTGGAGAGAAGCCTGTTGCGAACAGCTTCTGCTAAATTTACCTTTGGGGCTGATTACCACAGTGATAGAAATGAAAAAACCTGGAAACATCCTAGGGGATGTTTTCTTACTCTCTGTTAAATGCATATCCACATATTTGTGAGTATGATGATATATATGTGGGTTTTTGATTTCTGTTTAATTCATCTTAGATAGTTGAACGTTTTGTTGTCTTGGCAGAAAAAGGGTCCAAAAGGGGAAAAGAGTGAGACAAGAGTGTTCTGGAATTGCCTTTCCAGACCCTTCCAATTTCTTCAACCTCAGGGCTTCTCAGGCCAGAGACGACGATGAGGTGGGTATTTTGGAGGCCTCTTCTCTGCTGTGTTTTCAAGGCCTTGGGTCCATGTTCATGAAGACATTTGATCTTGGAACATCACAGGGGAGCAGGGGCTGAGGCAGTGCTGGTGTGAACGAGTCTTGCTTGTCCCAGAGCCCTAGGCGTGAGGGGACTTGGGGGAGGTTGCCTGTCACACAGCTCCCTGGCTCACAGTCACGTGAGGTGTTCATACCAGTTTCCTGGTCATGGCAGCACAAGACGCACAGGTAGGGAAATGTCACATCGTGCCCCACCAACTGGCTCAGGACTTATGAGATAATTAAAAATAAAAATCTCCCTTTTTTAATAGTATATGTATGTGACACATAATAAATGCATTCGTTGTGGGGCAGTAGTACACACGCTTTGACATCTACGTCCTTTGTGCTTCCCCTTTCCCTCCTCTCTTCCCCGCCCTTCTTTCCAGAACTCATTCCCCTCTCCACAAAGTCTATTTTTAAATTTTGCTTCTAAATTATTTATATTTTGGGTTTTTCAATACAATTTTATGAAAGAAAATAGGACACTGCAAGGCGGGGAGGGCAAGCCACATGCCCTGCCCTGTGTCCACAGGCTGTTCCGCAGGCCTGGGGTTGTGGTAGCAGGAGACACTAGGTAAAGGGAGGGGGGTAGTGCAGGGGTTGGGCTGAAGGGTTAGGGGGTGGTTCTGCCCTGGTTGGATTCCAAAGATTGTTCAAAGGGAGAAGCTGTTCTGGAGACTGGATTGTGACTGCCCCATTGTGCCAAGCGTGTGTTCACAGTGGAGCTCTTGTCCTGATTTTTGGAGGTGCCTTCCTCTTTCAGCTAGGACGTCATCCAGATGACACCTCTTTGGGGAAGCTGGACCCTGCTACCACTTTGCCTCAGGCAGTGCCAGTTCTAGGCATCCTCAGCCCTGCTTCTCACTTTGCCTTGTCACCTCCTGGACGGAGGGTATGCTGGCATGTGGAATGACTGTCCCTGTAGGTGGTACACAAGCCCATGAGCATCCTTGGTTCATCTTGTCACTGTGGCACCTGAGTGCAGGGAGCACTTTGTTGAGTGTCATCAGGGACCTGTGCCATCCCAGGAGAAGGGAACCTGGGAAACTAAGTGAGCTGGGTACCAGGCCATGACGCTCTGGCCCTGCAGAAGGTGAGGTGATGGCTCCCAAAAATGTCCCTATCAAAATCCTTTGAACCTTTGCATATGCTTCTTGCCTGTAAAAGAGATTTGCAGCTGTGTTAAGTTAGTGACCTTCACATGGGAAGGTGATCCTGGGCCTCCTAGGTGGGAAGGGGTCCCTGTATCATCACAAAAGTGACTTCCATAACAGGGAGGTGGGAGGAGATTTGACTACAGTGCTGGGAGCTCCAGCAACTGAGGGGAGATGCTGGAATGACATGGGGAAGTGGCTGTGAGGCAAGGAATGCAGGAAAATTCTAGAAGCCAAAAGAGGCAATGAATGAATTTTCCTCTGGGGCCTGCAGGAGGAGCCAGCCATCCCAACACTTTGATTTTAACCCTGTAGGACTCACTGAAAATGTCCAGGACTGTAAGATAAAGAATTAATGTTGTTCTGAGCACTCAAATTTATAGTAATTTAAGGAGGCAACAGAAAATGAAACCAAGGCCCCAGACTCCTGGCCCTAGGCCCACTCAGGGTCATGTGGAGGCCATTAGTTTTCTTTTCACTGTCAGGGAATGGGTACCACTCGGTGGTAAAATGGATTCAAAGGCAACTGGCAGCTTCTCAAGTCTTCTGACCTCAATAAAATGAAGACAGCTTGTCTCAAAAGGGCAGCACTGCTCAGAAGGGGCCCTAACTGAACACATCTGGGCCTTTAGATGCTGAGTCCCAGCCTAGATTCTGCCTTTCCTTACCCACAGGTCCCAGAAAAGTCCTGGGAAGGGTTTCGTCCAGGTGTGGGGCTGTCTGTGACAGTCAGCTGGGAGATCCCATTGTCAACAACAGTGGGCGCCATGTTTTTTCTCCAGGTAGTTGTTGTTTTCAGATTTGACTTAGATTTTCTCTAGCTTTGCATCTCCAGGATCTGATATCAGTTGATACTCAATAAATGCTGAATTAAGCTGAAAAACATTAACCTGTGGTTATGTGAGGCAGGGACTTCAAATTTCCTTCAAATTCCTTGGTCCATTCTCTTTAGAGATCTCCTTTCACCAGAGGCTAGAAGGATACACTGATAATGGTTCAAGATGTGCCTCTTATCTGTCTGTCTCTGTGTCTGTCTCCTTCTCTCTGTGACATCCTAGGCTATACAGTCACTGACCTGTGATCAGCTCATGTCCCTGCCTTTACCATATCCCCCAGGCCTCCACTGGCCATACCTAGTCCCTGTTTCTCTGCAGTACTTCAGTGATTCCAGGGTCTTCAGAAACCTGTGCATGCTCCTCTGTAGGTTCTCTGTTCCCACCTCAGCCCCTACAAGCCCCAGGTCACGGGGGGATCTGGAGGGCACGCCCAAAACCTTCCCTCCACCCAGAGCCCAGCCCCTGGTGAGCTCCTGGCCATCTTTTGCTAAGAGTCCCTTCCTGTGGTGGCTTCTCCCGCTCTCTGGGCCATGCCCTCCTCAGAAAAGCTCATCCTCAGCACTGAGTCTCCAGGTGCCCCTCAGTGAGTCTTAGACCAATTCTTCTCCTCTGTGTCCTCCTGTACCTAGTATAGCTCAGGAAGTGAAGGTGGCAGCCTGCTTCAGTTTGTGGTCTGTTCCCCTGTCCTGCAGAGGGAGACCCCTGGACTTCTGCCGTGTACTCTGGAACTTCTTGTTAAGGGACTGAGCCAGGTGCCCTGTAGTTACTGTCTGTCCCTCTCCATCTGCATCTGCCAGCTCTCACCTCATCCCACCGTTCCCAGGAGAGAGATGCTGAGGACCTGAGCGTCTATGCTGTGCCTTCCTGGCCCTCAACTCTGTACCCCCCACCCAGGCATCTACAGACAGTGGGGAAGGAACTGCACGGGCTGGTTGGCGCACGAAGCAGGTTGGGGCACGTGGGGGGCAGGCAGACCCTGGCTGTTAGGAGTCTCTGGGTCACAGAGTAGCCCCATTCTGTCTGTTTATTAAACAGCAGCTACCCAGGAGACAGCCAAATAAAGACACCTTCAGGGGAAGGATTGCAGGGTGGGAAGGCGGGTGCTGGGTGGAGTTCATATTAAGCCATGTTCTCATCTGGTTCAAAATACCCTGCCTGGCCCATTTTTAGAGGTGAGGCTTCTTAGAAAGAAAGAAAGAAAGAAAAAAAAAAGCAGAAGGGCAGGGAGGCAAACACTTGCCCCTGTCCCTCCTCTGGAGCCCGTGAGTGAGGCTGATGTCGCCACCAGGTCACCCTGGGCTCTCTGCCTCTCTGCTTCCCTGGCGAAGACGCCTCTCTGGAGCCTGCACTGTCCTGTCTCACCCAAAAATAAGGAGTAAGGACACAGTCCGCGCCTCCCGGCAGGCAGGGCTGAAGCCAGAGCTTGGCCGCAGGGCTGCAGGCTGCGGGTTACCTGATGTCACCTGCTGGGACAGGTGAGCCAGGGAACACAGCATATGCGATCTCCATCCTCTCTGGGGCTCCAAAGGATCCAAACTAGGCGGCGGCAGTTGCCTCCCCCGCCAGGGGCTATTTCGGACGGGGTGTAAGGGGGGCCGAACGATCCGGGAAAGTCTATATTGGACCGGATCCCCTGGGCTTTCCTGGGCTCCAGGCAGCAGCCTCTTTGCACTTGAAATTCAACACTGGCCTGCTCCCCACCTGGAGCCCACCTCCCCCACCAGCCTCTGGGCCCCTGCTTTTAGGTCCGGAGCTGCTCTCCCCGGCGCCCCTCCCCGCTCTTCCCGCGTCCCCTCCACCATTCCCCGGGGACCCAGCCCCGCTCCCCGCTCCCGGCTGTCCGCCCCGCCCCGCCCCCTCCCCGCCCCAGTCCCGCCCCGCGCCCCGCGCTCTTAGCTGGGGAATCCCAGCGCTGCGCCGCTTCGCCCCTGGGGAGGCTCGGGGCAGCTTTGTTCTTGGCCGCAGCCGGGCTGGCTGGGGCTGCTCTTTTCTCTCCAGGGAAGAAACTTTTCCCTTCCCTGCTTCTCTGCTCCTCACACACTTTCTATCCCACTCTGAGTTTCCAGCCTTATCTTCTGATTGTAGACACTTAATTATTTGTTTTAAAAGTCTCTCTCTCTCTCTTTCCCTGGCCTGGGGAAAGACTTATATATTACCAAGTCCTCTGCAGAGACTGAATGTGCTAGAGTTTGGGGGCAGCTTGGGTGGGCTGCTGACAGGTGGCCCCCAGGAGGGGACTGCTTGGGACCTGCATCTTCTGCGGACCCTGTTTGCAGTGGCTCTGGGCCCAGAGCCGGAGTTCAGCTGGCGTCCCGGAGCGCCTGCCTGCCAGGTAAGGCCCACTGCACAGGCCTACGTGCCATTCATTTGCTGCTGACTCCCTTTTGAGGTGGCCCAGGTCTGGAGCACTGCTTCCCTGCCTTGCCTGGACTTTCCAGGGTCAGGGAGCAAATCCCAGGAACACACCTGCTGCAGTCTCTTGTGTAGCCCTGATGTGGTGACAAGTGCCAGAGCCTGCTTGGGGTGACTGATTTTGAAGCTGCTGAGATGCGCTTGAGTCTTTCACCTTTCCTGGAAGGAAGCTGGAGAGGCCTGAGAGAGGCACAGGGAGGAGATGGGGGAGGGAATAGCCTGCAGTTGGTTTTGCACCCACTGCCTCAGGAGTTTGTCTTCATGATCTAAATTTAGGTCTCTTTCTTATTTGAGCATTTTGGCCCCTCTCCCACTTCCTGTTGTCCTTGAAGTGTTTGTTCTTTTATTGTTTTCCTTGTGTCTGATATTCCAGAGCAGACCAGAGTTTCTTGTCCCAGTTGATGGAGCATTACTTGAATTCGATATGCTGCTGGACAGGGTGTTTGCATGTCTTGCAGTCAAGGCTGAACTCAGCAATGACAAGCTTATCAGATGTCCCTCGCTCCTCGCAGGGTTCTCTGCTCAGACCCTCACTGCAGACCCAAAGCTGGAACTTCTTGTGGATGCAGATTATTGCATCTCCCCACCTGTCTGTCTCACATTGACCCTCTATGCCTGGAAAAACCCTAGAACACTGAAGACTTCAGAGTCCTTGTAGCTTAGTTCATGGAGTTGTTCCAGGAAGTTTTCCCCCTGGGAGCTCCCTTTGTGGGGGGCCCTGGCAAACAGTGAGCTATGGGGGAAGCTTGGGAGGTTGGCTGTCAGTCTTGGTGTCCAGTCCCAGCTTTGTGGCTTTGTTTGGTTGTTCTGAGCCAAAGGACTCTACCCAGGGTGACTCCATTTCCCCATTTGCCAAAGGAGGATGCTGGGGCTGAGACTGAGCAGGTAACAGGAGGAGTGGCTGGAGCATGGCAGGTGGCAGTGTGCTTCACTTTGCTTCTGTCTCACAGCCTGCAGCCTTCCCCTCTCTAGATCCTCTGGTCACTCTGTGAGTGAACAACTGCTAGTCACAGATCTTGTGGGGCTTCTTTTCTTAGACAAGATACTGAATGTGATGACTCCAGGGGGGCCGCAGACTCTTTGAAATGTCATCTGGTTTTCTGGAGTTTGTTCACAGTACCTCTGTCCTGATTCCACTGTAGAGGATAAATGCAAATGCACTCAGGAGGGAAAAGCATGGTCTTGGGAACAGAAGCCATGGCTTGTGTGGAAAAATAAACAGTCCCACAGGGAGACCTTATGGTCAGGGGGAGAATACAGCTGGCCTCAGTGGTCTGGGGCAAGGGGCTGCCCTGAAGAATAGGCAACTGACCTGCCTTTCAGTCCTAGAAGGTTGAAGTTAGGAGAAATAGTGGGGAAGTTTGGATACCAGATTCCAATTCAGTTCAAATCGCTGTCCAGAGATGAGACCAGAAAGGGCGCAGGAGGTGGTGAATCTCCTGTTAGGAGAGGCACTCAGACAGGGCGTGTGGCAGTTTCACCGGTTGTTCTGAACCTGAATGCCTGGACCAGGCAAGTATCTAGGGTTATTTTGTAGCTTGAGGACCTGACACTCCTTCTGGGCTCTAAGAGCCCCACCCACAGCTACTTCCACCTACCTCTGTTCCACAGTGCCACTGCTGCTGGGCCTGACAGAGGGCACTCTGGTTGCGGGAGCCAGGACCATGAACAACATCTGTGCCCCTCACGTCTCAGTTTTATAAAACAGAATCAGAGTCGGAATGCTTATCCGAAGACAGGCAGAGGGAGGATGGACGGAGGAGGATTCCAGTACCGTTTTCATGTCTGTAAGGACTTTAGCCTTGTGGTGCGGAAACTTCCCCTCCACAGAGCAGCATTACTCATTCAGGGGCCTTCAAGAGGGGCTAGAAGGAGAGAGAGGCTGAGAGGGGACGCTTAGAGTGGGGGAGTTCCCTGAGGATTGTTTAGCCAGTTTTCTGTTTTAGAATTGAAGGGGTAATGGGCATGGAGGAACACACCTGCAATCCCAGTCCCAGCATGCTGGAGGGTTGAGGCGGGAGGATCACAAGTTTGAGTTCAGCCTGGGCAGTTTATTAAGGTAGGGAGACAGTGGCTTAAAATAAAACATTACTTTAGAAATACTGGGGTTGTAGCTTAGTGGAAAGGTATTGAATGCACCCCAGTGTCCACCAGGGAGCAGTAATGAATATAGCACCAAGGTGCACAGCAAACATAACTATAAAATCTAGTGAGTTGAGAAAAGTGTCATTTCCCCATTCTACAGATGAGGAAAACAGAGGCCTCTGGAATGGGAGTGACCTGCTGGGTCTGCATGCAGGGGTCGAGTTAGATCTCACCCAACACTCTGTACGTGTGTGTGTGTGTGTGTGTGTGTGTGTGTGTGAGAGATGAGGGGCAGACTTAGTATCTGAGGCCAAAAGTAGATTGATATTGAAGTTCTTGCAGTTGTCTGGGGCTAGCACAGACAGGAACTGTGGTATTGATGAGCAGACACCACCATGTGAATGAATGACTGATATGACCCACCCATTCCTCAGCTGTATTAGTTAGCAAAATCAGTAACTTGTTTTTTGCTCTTAATAATGAAGGCTTCAGACCATTGAGTCTCCAGGAGGAGGATTTCCGGGTCAGAGGGCATGCACACTTTAATGGCTGAGCATTTGCAAAGACTAAATGCTAGGGTGACATCACGGTACCAACAAAGAGAAGTCCTGACGGACTCCAGGGCATGCACAAGAGCCCACCTGCCTGCTGGGGCCCAAAGACGCCCTGCCAGATCCATGCAGGGGTATCCGCAGCAAACCCCATCTGAGGTGTAATCCCCCTCTCTGTCTCCTGCCTTCATTTCTATGCTCCCAGTTTCTACCAGCCCACCCTGGCTGTCTTCTGATAGAGATAAAAATATTTGTGGTTTTTGCTTTTAAGTTTGACTCATAATAACATTTTGGGAAAAAAAAGGTCAGAATTTACCCCACTTTCACTATGTTTAAAGAGAGATACTTCCTTTAACAACATACACTCAGATATAGGTTAATTGCAGCTAGCCTGCCCTGTCTCGCAGCTATGTGGCTGGGGTCACATTCCACTCGTGATGTCCCAAAGCCAAGAGAAAGTAAGCCAATCACAACAATACAGCCGAGGAAATTTCATTCTGAAAATAGGTATGCAACTTCAGTCATGCCTGGCATCTTTGGTCAGGATGAATAAATTCTAGAAATCTGCTCTCCAAAGTGTGTATTTAACAATTGTAAGAGAGAAGATTTGATGCTAACAGTTCTTACCACAAGTAAATAAAAATAAAAAGAACCAGCAATTTCACTGGGATATAGTTTAGAGTGACCACACAAGGTTTTGGCAACTAATCTCACCGCTTATGAGAGGCGTTCTGTGGCTGAGGACTCCAGGGCCCGTCAGGACACTTTGTGTGATCCTCTCACCCTGTAGCTGAGTCCCACCACCTTCCTTCCAGGCGTTGGCTCCCCGCAGGAATGGAGGACTCACTGCCTCCCAACACGGCTTGGCTGCATTGCTGACTATATGGGTGACAAGTTCTTCCTTTCATCCAAGGGAAAGCTCTTTCCCTGACACTTTTACCTGTCAGTTCTTATTTAATCTTTTTAGATGTACTTGGCATTAATTAAATCCCCTTCCCACGACATAGTTTTAGCCTTGTGAAAACAAAAATAATGTGTCTTCTGATCCTCTCTAAGCCTAAACACAGGTGGGACAGGCTGCATCCTAATCTTTCTCCTGGCTCCATACTCTCCTGGGGGTTAGCAGTGTTCTGTCTCTCTGTGGAGGACACGCTGGGGCTTATTGGACAGGAAGGTTGGTGGCTGGTAGTTAGCAGAACTGGGACTGAGACTCATAATTTAACATAAGGCGAACTCTCAACACTACAAAATGCATTGAGTGTAAGTGTATATAAGTCATGTAAGTGAACACGAGGTCAATGTGTCTAATTCATATACAAGTAAACATTTAACTCAGATGAAAAGCCAACTGTGGAGGTTGGACATTTTTTTTCCTTTTCAAAAACTGTCCCTTATTAGAGAGTTTCCCTTTATAAAAGTAATGAAAGCATCTTGTTACAAGAGCAGTAATAGCAACCCTCCTATGATACCAGTTTTCCTTCAATTTAAGCAGTAGGAACATTCTAGCAAATATCTTTTCATAGTCTCATTTGTTCCCAAACATACACATCTATCCAAATCCATCATTTGAAGAATTTAGAGACAATAATAAGCAATCACTAAAGAGCATATTTACCTGGATTTTAGGAGACAGCCATACACCAATGACCAGTGAAATGTTGTAATTGTCATCTTTGGTTTAATGCTTGCTATGAGCCCATTGGGTAGGGTGCTGTGTTCCCTACCACCTTAGGTGACACAAAGACAGAAGAAGGCCTCTGGAAAACACCTGCATATCTTAACCGAGCTGGGCACTTCCTGGCTGTCATCAGTGGCTGTGATCACCTGTCAGAGTATCTATCTGATGTGCTAGGTTAGAGCTCCTTAGGTCTGTGATTTCTGCATTGCTTAGCTCTTGCACAATTTTGGGCACGTTAGGGACTCAGCACATTTTTGTAGAATGAAGCAGTTATAAACATGGTGATAGTCAGATGCTTCTCAAAGAGTTGAAACCACTGTATAACTCTTGACACATGATAGGTGTCACATTAATATTAATAAAGCTGCAGCTTAATTTAAATCACAGTTAAATAAGTGAATGAAATGCTGAGATTGGATGCCATGCTGACATTTTTCATGCCTTGTGTGATGCTTCACATACTGGCCCTAGTAAGGGATGCTTGCTGTCTCTCCTTCTCAACTTGGGTCCAGAAGGGTGAACTGCTTACCAGATACCCTAGCACCCTGGCCCTTGGGTACCTGTTCATTGGCTGGGCTCTTCTGTGGCCATAAGGCCAGCCTAGGGCTGAATGTGGCTCTGCTCTTTGCTAGCTGTGTCATTTCCAGAACCTTTTTGGAGCACCTCTGAGTGTGAGCCCAGGGAAAGAGCTTGAGGAACAAGATGAACATGATACTCAGCCTCTGAATTTCTGGTCAACAAAAAAATTTGACATGATTAGGTCCTGCAGGGGGCTTTGTAGGAAATGGCCCAGATCATTCCAATGGCAGTTGAGAAAGGGGTCCTGGATCCCCTGTAGGGCATATCTGTGAGTCAAGTCCCCGGGAAGAGAACTCACCCTGCAGCCTCTCCCTCTGTCCTTCTGTATGGGTCTGGTCTCTGTGATTATCCCTGTGGAACGACAGGGTCCCAGTGGAAACTGAGGTGATTTCTTACAAGATAAGACACCTCCCCCCTTGACCAAGCCAAGAAGAGTTGAGCCATCCACATGCTTTCTGTATTCTTGGGATGTAAGCATCTTGAGATTATTTAAAAATATATATTTTTAAAGATGAAAGAATTATCTGGTAGTTAAATGCGCAGCTCAGACCTCAACTCCTTCATTCATTTCTATCTGTTACTCTGCCTTAAGCAGCTGTTCTGTGCCAACTCATTTTCCAGGTAAGATCAAGGAAAGGAGACCAGAGGTGTCAACCACAATTCTAAAGAACTCAGTGGCAAACACAGGCCAATAACTTTTAATACTGCTTGTGAGGCATTAAAAATGGGATTGTGGGAGCCTGAGGGACAGACCAGCATCCACCATAGCTGGGAAATCAGGGAAGGGTTCACTGAAGAGAAGACAAATAGGCTGAACAGGAATCTTCCTGGAAAGGAAAGGCATCAACTCTGAGATAATAGGACAAACAATGTCAAGGAGTTAGGAAAAGAAAGTGCTGACATTAGCAGGATAATGAGAGAGTCTTGGAGCTGAAGAATGAGATTCATGATACAAGGTGTGAGGCCATGAACCTGAGAAAGGGGGTCATGGTCAGGTTGAGAATGGTTTGGCTTTTGCTGGAGAATCACATGTCTGATGATGTTCATGCTCATAGTGAACAAGGCCATTTGAAAATGCACAGAGTACAGCTGTCAGGATTGTATCATCTGGAACAGAAGTTAGTGCCTCATCCTCTGAAGGCAAGCTGTCCTCAGAGGAGTGTGGAAAGGAGGCCTGGGAACAAGCAGGGAGCTTGGGTTTGAGACTACAGTGTTTCCTAAGGAGGGGCTCCAGATAGCCTGATTGCCTGAGGTTATCTGGTGAGAGACAGAGGCGTACCCTGGAGAAGAGGCCCACTGTGTGTCTGGGCTCAGCTACTGGCTTTTTCTTTAGCAGCTGTCATAGTTTATGTCAGTGGTTCCAAGCCTCATGCAATTATGGACTTGACCAAATCTAGCATTTGCGATTGGTTCGTTGTCTAGTGCTTGAATTGCTGATGTGAGTGCTACATCCATCTAGTGCAGCATGCAGTGTAAGAGAGGGAAGAAAGTTTGTGCCTTGCTGATTTGTGGCTGCCATGAATGGTGGCCCAGCCATGCCACCCTGCCTTGGAGCCAGCTGAATATGGACTGAAACCTCCTACAACTGTAAGAAATAAACCTTTCCTTCTTTAACTTTGGGCGTCAGGTATTGTTTCTCAACAATGAGTAAAAAGTAACTAAGACAGCAGCCTTATATAGAAACATCCTCCTGTTCCAGCATACTAGGATCCCAAGATATGTGTAGTGTATTGCAAAGTAGTGAGATCCCAGTCATTAAAGATGAAAGTGAAGGAGGAATACATAGGAGATTCCAGCATGGACTGAGGGAGAGCACTGGGGCAGCCCAGGCTGTCTGACAGGTTTTCAGAGCAGAATTGTACTATGCTGCAGAGTGTGAAGTCACTACTGAAAAGGATTCTCTGGTAAAGATAGTCACCTTTATTCAAGTGCCTGAGGTTAAACATTTGCCTGCTTGCTCTCTATATTTTTATGGCTGCATTGCCTGGCCAAGCTCTGTAGTAGGGGATCTCACCCCTCCAAGCAACAGCTGATGACCATCTTACAGATGAGGCAGCTGAAACTTGGAGAGACCAGTGGGGAATATCCAAACCCAGATGACTCTAGTCATATGGACCCATGCTCTTGCATCTCATACAAAAGACGCTGCCCAGCCCATCTCATTATTTTCACTATGTCCCCCACTCTTGTTCTCCTCTGAGAACAAGAGGGGGGTGCATGCTGAGACAGCACCTCCAAAACAGTGCAAACACTGGGGCACTATTTATGTGCATTGCTTCACTAGAACAGGCACTCTTAAAATACATTAAACAGAAATATCCTTCATGTCCTCAAGACCCTGTAATTGGAGCTGATCTGCTGTAATATGAACTGAGCATGCTGAAAGTGGAGGATTGGGAAGGATTCCACAGTGAAATTATGGAAGGAGTAAGAATGGAACTGTGACAGCTCCACAGTGTTTGCACAAACTGACAGCAAGGTGCTGCTCACAGTCACATCTACTCATGCGGAGAGAGCCCTGGTCTCCAGCCTGTGCTCTACCGTATGGGCCAGGAAAGTGCACAGCAAGTATCTCTGGGCTAGCGGGGGAAGTTGGCCTTGCAGGAGGAAATAAAACAGGTGGATTCTTGAAATTGGAAAAATTTAAAGGAGAAAGGAAGGAGAAAAGATGTGAACCTGAGAAGTTCAGGAAGCAGAGAATGCTGAATCCCCCAAGGAGGGGAGATACTACTTCCTTGTCATGTACTGTAGGTGCTTGTTTGACAAAATCCTAGGAAAAGAGCCCTAGCTCCAACTGGCTTTTTGAATAATGGAGCCAGGGAGTTGTTTTGGCTCATAAGAGTAGGAAGCCTTAAGTATGTCTGGAATCTGGACAAGACTGGGATAAGGTGCCTAAGTGATAATCTTTGTCTTGCTCTGCTCAGTGACTTGTTCCCTTCATTGGTGGTCAATGTCCATGAGTGTCTCCAAGCTCAGCAGCTCAGCAGACAGGAACCTCTTTACCCAAGATACTATCAGATTGACGTGCATGTCGTTGGTCAGATTCCAACACTAGGGCAAATGCAGAGTCCAGGTTGACCCAGTTTGTTCCCAGGTGAACCCCAGCCAGGAAAACAGTGCATATTCATGGGGACCAGGTCATTTGACAGCACAAGAACGTTTCCACCAGAAGCAAGGGATAAGCTGTGCTACTGAAGGGAAGGAGACTCAGAAGACAAGGTGATCTTGGCATGAGGCAGGAAGCAGTCATAGGTAAGCAGGAACTAAGGTGACTGCTGAAAAACAATGGCCTTGGACACTTCACTTGCATAGTACCCAAGGGTCACAGTACTGATCCTTTTCTCCCAATTCAGTTTAATGCCTGTGTGTTAGACACAACACCCTTCAACTCAGTGAAGCATGTGATTCAACATTTATGATTATTTGGGTTAAGTACTAATAGCACCACTTAATCCACTGCCATTTACGGACTCATAGTGACCTCTTCCACTTTTAGCTTCATTCCTTTCAGAGACTGCTGTCTTCCCTGGCACTGGGTAATCTTGAGCAATGTCCTGGTCACAGTCTTTCCATTTGTGGGGGAGCCAGTCCCCCTGAGCATATCGGACTGTTGTTTGGAGTCCTTGTGATTGAGCAGATTATCACACTGGCCCAGAATCTGCTGTGTGGTTGGTGCTTAATGCATCTTAACTGAATTCAGGGTAAAGAGTGTTCACTCTGAAAGCTACCAATCTTGTGTGGGTTAGTGGTAGGGAAGGAAGTATGTTTTACATTCATTTATTAGGCTTGTCAGAGTGATCTGAGGGTGATTAGCAGAAATTGCGCTACTAGAAACACCTTGAGTCCCCTGTAGCTTAGCAGCAGGTGAGAAGAAGCAGGAGTCTGTTTCCTTGATGTCTACTCTCAATCATGTGGGTCAGAACACCATTTCCTGAGCCTTAACCAACTTTCACCTCACCCCAGACTTTCTGTTCACTTCTGGTGACAGCAAAGACTGTGTAGTTATGTCCAGTATAAAAATTTAGTCTTGTGAATCCTGTGAAAAGCTCTTTGCCCTCTCGTCCTAACCAATGCTAGACCATTGTCTTCAGGATCCACGGGTGGGTGAGGGTGGATAGTTCTTACCCTTTGCTCCTTTTTCTTTGAGGGTTGGAGTTAACATGCAAAATGGAACGAGGGGCCCAGGGCCTCTACTTTTGAGACTGAACTATTATTCCTCCTGCAACTGACTGCCACCATACTTCATTCTGTTTCAGGCAGCCAAGTGGTGGTTTTCTCCTGGCACTGTCTCATCTTGGAACTCTTTCGCTAAGGAGGTCTTCTGGTGGGAAATTTTCTTGCCTCTTCTGGATCTTTCCCAGAAGCACCTTTCAGAGTTTCTACAGCACAAGTCTCCTTGTTATGCAGACAGTTACCTTGGTTGGGTAGTTACCTGGTTACTGGAATCCAAGTACCTCATGAGGACTCCACTTAACTCATTAGAATTTGCACACCTTGTCTCATGGAGTCCTGCATGCACTTAACACCAGAACCATGTGGATGATGCCATGGTCTGCCATCAACTGGAGCAGTAGCTAGGATGTCTTCTCTTTTGACTGTAGGGGCTGAGCGGCTGAATTGCCAAACACTATGAATCCGGTCACAAGGAACAAATTCTCTAGGCTAACACCATTTTGGAGCAGGGTGCCCTGGGACTCTCTTCTCAAAGTAAAGTCTTTGTAGTTTTGAGGTTGCAGAGGACGGAGTACTATTAATTATTGTGATATCCTCAGGTCATTTTTTCATTGTCTTGTTTCTTCTTGGCAACCAAGTTCTCTAGTCTATCTTTGCAGTCTTCAGTTTTATTGGTGTTTCCTTTCTGAACAAACTGAAGAATTATAAATAATTATGATGGGCTCTTTGTTTTTTATTCTCAACACAGATCTCTATAAAAGCCCCCCCAAAGTAGCCAAGCTACTGTCAAAATTAGACTGCCTTGAAACGTTGTTCACTTGATTAATTAGTCTCCTGGCCTTAATCTCAGTCTCAGGCAAAGTCTCTGGACAAGAACAAAATGCATACAAGTTTTGTGGCAAAGCACAACATAAAGGTCTTGAGTCCAACAGTCAATGCAGTTCTTGTTTCTAACTGAAACCTTCTGAGCCTAAGCTTTACCAGATGTGTTTCTATCAGTATTCCAGTCTTCTGAGCTCTAACCAGACTCTCCCACCAAGTTTACCTTGCAACATTCTAAGGATGCTTCTTTAGCCTGCATATCCAAACTTTTTCACACTATTTCCACAAGCCAGTTCCAAAGGCCCTGACCATGTGGTCAGCTACAGGCATAGCAGTGACCCTGATCTTGGTAACAAAATCTGTCTTAGTTACTTTTCTCATTGCTGAGACAAAAAGCTCAACACCTAACATTACAGGCAGAAATATTTATTTCAGTTCACAGTTTGTGGAGTGTTCATATTCAGCTGGTTCCAAGGTAGGGCAGCATGACAGAAGGGCATCATAGAGAAGAAGCTGTCCATGGCATGGCAAGCAGAAGACAGTAGGCAGCAAGCAGTGAGCATTCCTTTCCCTTTTATCCCATCCAAGCTACAAGCCTTTTGGGTGGGGCTGCCCACACCCAGAGTGGGCCTTTCCTTTATCTACAGCCAGAACTGTGCTAAACCAATCAGCTGACCAGTTTAGTACCTCACAACCCTAATGCCAGTATTACACACTCTAGATCCAGCTAGCTTTGAAAAATCCAACTTATGAGGCATGAGGCTGAGAGTAGGGACATTCAGATTCCAGCCATAGCACCTGGCCGCCTCTTGGTCTCTGTACAGTATTTTTGTGGACAGAATTTCCTAAGTTGCACCAGTAGATAACATCTCCATACCCAATGACCCCAGAGACCCTCTAATCAAAGTCTGAACTCTTGCTCTGGGTCACTGCACAAGTCTCCAGGAGACAGCTAGACTCTCTGGGGATCCTGCACCCAAGACGTAAAACTCCACTTTATGTGACTTGGAGTGTGTTCTCTCTGTTCAACACATACAAACTGAGGACTTCCTTCATGAAAAGTTCTTTCCTCATCCTTGGCGGTCTCTTTCCTCATGGATCCTTACTTCTTCCCCAGCCTGAACCTCAGCCTGACTTTTACCACCCTTTATCCTCTTTTCAAAAGTCCTATGTTTCTGCATGAGCTGTAACAGATGGGAGCAGGTGGGCGGTTCCCAGTGAAATGGTCTTTTCCACCCTGCTTACTCCCCTAAAAGCCTGTCTAGGCCTTGCCTTGGTATAAGCTCTTCCAGGAAGCCTTCCCTGGGTTAGATGCTTGTGCCTGAGTTAGATGCTTTTTCCCCCAGCTTCCAGGTCTCTGCTGTTAGAGCACTGAGCATGCAGACATATAAACACCTCTTTGTCTGTCTGCATAACTGGGCTGCATGCCCTGTGGACACTGAGTGGTGTAAAGTACTGAATGTACATTTAGAGCATGATTGGATTAGAAGCTAAAACAATGAAGTGCCTGGTACCCTGCACGGGCAACATCAGAGGGCTCTGTGTAGCTCAGGAGCCCTGTTTATCCCTGGGTGGCCAAATGGGACAAAGATGATGCATCTTACTGTTTTAAAATTACCACATCCACATCCTTGAAATAGAGGGTATCAGCCTCATATTATAGGGGAGGAAACTAAAGATTTGAAAATAATAAAGCTGACATACCCTGAGCATTCCTCATAACCAGGTATATTCTAAGCTTCTTCCTGATTTGATTAAGCCTAGAAAGCCTGTGAGATAAATATCTTCTTCCCACTTTGTGCATGACAGTGCCGAGACCCAGAAAAGTTTTAAGAAATTTTCCTGATTTGTGTGGCTGGTACGCATGGCAGCTGGAAATTGGAACCCCGGGTTCCAAAAAGCTTCATCACTGTGCTCACTGCTGCAAGAGAAGTTGAACAGTGACAGTGGCAGTGCTGAGCCTGATGTGGATAAAGTCCTCAGTTTGTATGTGTTGAACAGAGGACACACTCCAGGTCCCATAAAGTGGAGTTTCACATCTTGGGTGTAGGATCCCCAGGGAGCCTGGCTTGCTCTCAGGCAGCCCTGTTGGAGCCACCTGACCCACTTTTGCACTCTCTGCTCTGTAAGTATGATTTGTATCAGGGACAGCTCAGCAGCACCTTACCACAGACTTGGAGGTGAACCTGTGATAAAAAGAAAGACCAAGCTCAGTGGCTTGAGCCTGACTACAATATGCAGATTCCTGCCTAGAGCACATTACCCAGCAACAAGCACCCAGCCCCCACCCTCCATGGACAGAGCTCCAAGGCAGGCAAAACTTAGGTTCTACTCACGATGCCCTACCAGAGTGCCCAGTCTCATTTTTCTTTCTCTAAATTGCTCTCTGCTCAGAATTGGTCTTCCCCCTCCCCGGGTCTCTGAATAAGGAATGCTGGTTACTATGGCAATGGGCTGGCTAATGGCAGAAACTCGGTTCAGTAAATTAATTGCTGGACTTTTTTTGGGAACTAATAGCAGTGCTCTGCCTCAGGGACAGGGGTGTGGCCTACGTCATGCCAGCTTGGCAGCTAACTTCTGGAAGTAGCTCAGGGCTGGGTGAGAGCAGATGGTTTAATGGTGTCCCAGGCTGTGACCTGAGGTGGCAGCATGCAGAAAATTTAGTGTTAGAAATTTCATGTTTCCTGAGCACCTGCTCAGGGGTCAGGTCTCTGCTGCCTGCTTTGCAAAAGATATTTTTCTTTTCTTTTTTTTCTCAAAAAGTATTGCTTGTAACTCTCACACCCAACACTTCTCAGGTTACCATAAGGCAGAGATTGTCATCTGCTTTTAAGCCACCACCAGAACTTCTGGTTCAGTCCCAGAGGAACACAACCAGGATCCAACACCAAGCTGCCTCCCTCAGTAGGTATTTCCACCCATTTACTCCTGGGAGGAAGGCCATTCTCTTCTCTAAATCTCTTCTAGAAGATAGAAGCAAAGAGAACACTTTCTTACTCATTCTATGAAGGCAGCATCATGGTAACACGCAGACCAGACAGAAACTTCACAAGCAAAGAGAACTTCAGACCGATATCTCTCATGAAAGTAGAAGTAAAAATCTTCAGCAACATACTAGCAAATCAGATCCAACAATGTTTAAAAACAGTTCAGCACTACAGCCAGATGGGATATACCCCAGAGATGCAAGGTTGGGTGAGCACCCCAGAATTGGTTTCTCAAAGGTTATACGTGGGCAGGTTGAGGAAACTTCCTGCCTACGGGCCTTGTCTGGAAGGATGGCTCCCCCCCACCTCCAGCCTTTCACTTTTAAAACCCTGGTCCTCTCTTCTGGGAACTGGGCAGAACACTGCTCTGTTGGTGATTAGACCCTCTAATCTATTTTTCTCCTATTTCTGCACTTTAGACCCAAGGGCTGGTCCCTCTGGATCCTGCCATCCTGCTGACATGGGCATAGGTGCCACACAGACTGAGTCTTGGCTTCTTGGTTTCAGGAAGACTACTGCAGTCCTTTGTCTTAGTATCTTACTCAGTCAAGTGTGGCTGCTAATGCCTATCATTCAAATTCGATAGGTTTTGATGTGTAAAGTATTTAGAATGGATCCTGGCCCTTAGTAATAGCTCCTGGCACATGATATGTGTTAATGGTTAGTGGTGGCCAGAGTATGAGCTTTAGTGTTATTGAGACGTGATGCTAAGTCCAGCTCAGTGGTTACTCATAGTGTGCTATGCATTTAGGGAAGTTGTCCACACTCCCAATCCCTTGGTCACCATGGGTAGAGCACAGTGCAGCCCTGATTTGTAGGACCCACATAGTGCATCTCTTCCTACACTTTGCCCTGGAGAACCAGCAATTCAGCGTACAGCTCTGTCTCAAAAGATACTCATTGGCCTCAGGTTAGACAGATAGTTTAATCCTATGCTGAGGCTTTGCTCATTGTAGATTCCCCCTGTAGGAGCTGGATATCAGGAATTAGTGAGTTCTGAGACAGGAGGATTATTGTGAAGACAGAAATGTTGTATATCTGCACCAGGGGACGTACAAACTTTTGCTTGCCTGGCTCTCTAGAGTGAAGAGGAATTCTCTTAGGCCACATTTAGAATATTTACTATAATTAATGCATGTATGTGACAAAACTTTCTTCATATTAAAATGTTTTTATTATTATAACATTAAAATAAAATAACAATAAGCCCAAGTTTCATGATTAAATAAGAAGACCCCCATTTCTGCTTAATAACAATCAAATGCCTGTCTTCACAGGTGTGGGCAGTTGAAATCCTGCTATTGGTAACAGCTATTTTACCATCTAAATCCCTTACGTGCATGTACTGTCTGACACGCATGGGTTTCCATTCAACTGCCGGTGTGCGGAGTACAGGAGGTGGAATTAGAGCCTTCCCCTACAAGGCCCACTTTTTTGTCACTTATGCAATCCATAGACTGGCATTGCTGGTCACTCAGTCATGAAAAATATTCCCCAAAGCTCACAATAACGTGGAAGGTGTACAAACTTGTAGGGCCGCATTACTAGCTGTCTAGGACTGCATCTGGCTTCCAGGCTGTGGGTTGTACATACTTGGTCTGCACCAGAGAGACTCCACCACTGCGGAGCGTTGTGCCAGAGGGACTTCCTGGAACTGAGGGTCCCAGGCAGGCTGGAAAGAGTCGCTCTGGGCTTTGATCCAGCTCTGGCTCGCACTGGTGATGGGAACTCAGGAGTGACTGAGGCTTTGAACTGAGGGCGTTGCATGCAGTTTTATGATTTAGTTTGTATGGCAATTGCCTGTGAGATAGGTTCTATTATTACCTCCATTTTTTTTTGACTGGGGCCTGAACCCAGGATCTTCAAATTAAGCTCTATTTCCAGAAAATCTTATTTTTTTCTTTTGAGACAGGATCTCACTCCGTTGTTAAGTTGTCCACCAGTCAGGTCTATCCTAGGCCACCTTCTCTTGCTCTGAATTACTGTCCTGTCACCTAGAAAGACTCCAACAGTAACACTGGGCCTGCCCAGAAAACATGGGTTATTTATACCTATTTTACTATCACCTGATTATCAACCTTTATTTCCTCTGTAACTGTATGCTATGTAGTAAGATCATATTTAGAAAAATTGACATATGAACATTTATTTATTTTTATTTTACAGCAAGTACGTACATACATATGTGTGATCAAAATATAGCGTAACTTTAAATTTTTGAAAATTTATTATAATAAAAGACACATTGCCATTAATCCTCCTCAAAATATTTCTCCTAGCTTTGAACGCATTTATCCAATCATTCTTGCTATTTTGTGACTCGGTTCTTTCATGATGCTGTGTGTGGGGTGGGGGTGGTGCTGTCTCTTTATGTCCTGAATCACTTTAAAGCATCTGTAGTAATTTCTGTCCTCATCGATCTTCTTTACCAGATCTGGTATTGGGCAACTTCTGCCTTCCCCCCAAAGTCAAAATGACCACTGAAAGGTAAATGTTTTGGTTCCATTCAGGACATTGAGACAGCCGTAACCATGCAGTGGAAGGGGACTTTCAGAGCTGCATTAGAAAATGACAAGAATGAGGCGGTGGGTGTGTTTGAAGAGAAGGGGAAAATTTTTCAGGGAGTTTAGTAGCAATTTGGCTTTTACTATAATAAAAATTTTGAATTTCAATATTCACTGTGCTGTTTTAGAGCATCACATTCATACATTTTCATTTCAACTTTTTAAGTATATAATTCAGTGACATTAATTATATCTACATGTTGTCCAATCATCACCATTGTCATTGTCCACTCCTAGAATGTTTTCATCACCCAGACCGAAAGTGGCCAGTTATTCAGCACCTGCATGAGCTGTCTTCCCATTTATACAGGCCCTTCATTTCTTTCAGCATTGTTTTATAGTTTTCAGTGTACCAACCTTATACCTTTTGGGCTGCATTTATTCCTAAGTATTTTATTCTTTTGGATGCCATCATAAATAAAATTTTTTTAAAAAATTCATTTCAGCTCATTTACTGCTGGTATATAGAAATGCAACCAATTTTTTAGTCCTGATTTTGTATCTTGTAACTTTGATGAATTTGTTTATGAGTTCTAACAGTTTGCTGAGTTCTTTAGGGTTGTGTGCAATAAGATATGTCACATTTAGATAGAAAGCACTTTACTTGTTCTCTTCAGATTGACTGCCTGTGGCTTTTTATCTTGCCTAATTCTCAATATAGTGGTGAGAGCAGACAGCCTTGTCTTCTTGACCTTAGCAGAAAAGTTTTCCTTCTTTCCCTGCTGAGTGTGATGTCAATTGTTGATTTTCACATCTGTCCTTCACAGAGCCAAGGAAGTTCCCTTATATTCTTTGTTTATTTTTTTAAATGCTGATCAAATGCTTGTGACATATCAGTTGAGATTATGGTAGTTTTTACCTTCTTTATTCTATGGATGTGGTGCATGACATCAATTGATTTGTGTGTGTTGAGTTATCCTTGCATCCCTGAGATAAGTCCTGTCTATTAATTTTCACATATTGTTTAGTTTGGCTGGCTTATTTTTTGGTAGGTAATTTAGTATGTATGTCCAGAAGGGATACTTTATCTGTAGTTTTCTTTCTTTTTATTTATTGGGGAAGATATGCAACAAAAATTCCTCTAAAATTTTTGAGAATACAGCATGAATGATGCTCAGCTTCTTAACCAAGGAGTTGTCAAATACACTGATCAGCAGGATAGATGCTACCATTTTATCCTCTATGCCTGAATCATTCTTCTTTCTCAAAAAGTGTTGGATCATAAGTTTCTCTGAATTTTTGGATTTGTTATATCCATGGATATCATAGAAAAGATGTCGCTTCTGCCCCAAAGATGCTTAGGTTCAACTTTCGGTCGATCTTCTAACCAACTGGGTGACCTGGAGAAGCATGGTCTTCTCTCCATCTCAATCTCTCCCTTGCCCAATTGGAAATGATAATGCCTGCCTTGAAGAGTCACACAAGATCATGCAGTGATCAGAAAGTGCAGGGTACACTGCCGTTTCATAGTTGTCTGATCATATCTATGTTGCTCTACTGAGTGACTCCCTGTGACCACAAGATAAGTAACATACCAACGTCAGATGCTGGCCACTCATCATTCACTTGCAAATCTAATATTTCCTGAGGTTCACTGTATGTCAGGACATTTCCTTGGTGCTGGGCAACCAATGTGAACAAGACAGACCAGTTCTGGATTGACACAGGACCGTGGGATGATAAAGCCGTGTGTGGAGCTCTTCTAGGCTCAGATTCTGTGTCCCTTCTTCTCTTGGGTCCTCTGATCTCTGAATGCACAGCTCTCACTGTTCTTGCATGTTCCATTTTGAAGCAGTTTTACACTTTCTTGTGGCTGCCACCTGGTCTTCTTCCCTTGCTTATTGTCATGCAGGCCCTTATAACCCAAGCTTTTGTGAGGAAGTGACCTTCAGTACTTTTTGGGAGGAGCTGGTGGAGATCAGATTAGAGAATTTGTGTGTGTGTGTGTGTGTGTGTGTCCTGCTTGTAGATGTTGCTGTGTGCTCCTCTCAGCTCCCCTCCCACCTCCGGGGCCTTGCAGGTCCTATTGCCTCTGAAGTTGTTCCTTACCTTTGGTCTGCCTGAGCCCTACTCCTCCATCTAAACTACATGTGGGAGGAACCTGGGAAGCATGACCTTTCCTGAAATGATAAGATGACATAACTCCCTCTACTTCTTTCCTCCACTGCTCATTTATCTACCTGTTCTTGGCAGCTGGCACAAGGGAGAGCAACTGGTAAATATTTGTTAAATGTATATAATGGTGGTGAAATCTATAAATTGTTTTTCTGTCTAGAACCTTGACTTTAATCATGACAATTACTTTCTGGGGATGGATAGAGAAAAAACTACTTAACCCATTTATTGGGGAAGGCATGCAATATGCCTTGCTATTAATAACAGACACAGAGATAGTCTTTACCTCTGTTGGTGGAAAAAGAAAATGATCAGGTTGCACACTGCTAGGTTTACAAAATATAGAGACAGGGGCATACCTGGACAGTTCTGTGCCAATGGGCCAGATTCTGAGTTCTGTGTTTCCTGTGGAGAATCAGCATTCCTATTCTGTTTCTCTTTCATTTCTCTCTTCCTGTCCATCAAATATGAGCGTTAACAAAGCATCTTCTCTGGGATAGGTTTTGTGCTGGTCACTGCGGGGGCAGAGAAACCATTTGGACCTAGCCTTTGCCCACAAAAAGCCCAGACATTGAGGGAGACAGACTCCTGGGCAGATAACAGCAGCATGCATGCATGTACTGTGACCAGGACCTGCCCCAAGTCCTATGGAGGCAAATATTTAAAGTTCGAGTAAGGACATGGCTCCCATTACTGGCCACACCTTTCCCAGGGAGGCTTAGAAGGACCAGAGGAGAAAAGAAGGGATGGTGAATAGTTCCTCCATTGATGCATGTCCAGACTTAAGCCCACATCCCTTAAAACACCCCAGAGATGTAATGCCAGAGATTGCAGAACCTGGTTGACAGATGAATAAAGTCATGTTTGGACCTTGTTAGGCATTGGCATAAAATCTGGCTAAAGGTACGTCTGTTTGGTGAAGTGAAACTGAAGGTCAATATCATCTACAGTAGCATTTGGTAAGTGTAAAGAGTAGGAGGAATTTGGAGGCTTATGGGTTTGGCTTGCTAAGAAGTGGGGTTCTTTGACTTAGCTCTCCAGAGCTGAGGGGTTGGCCAAGATCGTCAGCTGCCTGTATGAGAGGTATGGCAAAGGATAAAATAAGAAACCCAGACAAACTTAGTAATGTATGATAAGGGGTTGATAGGTCAATGCCTTGGGTCATGCAAAGACCAGATACTCCAAACCTGCCACTATTTATTGGGTGTATACAATGCAATGGGTGTAGACAATGATAAGAAAGCTATCGGAAGATTCCAGGTCAGCAGAAGATGCAGAGGTTCATGACACTGCAGGCAGTGGATAATCCTGGGATGACACAAAAGGGTGGAAACGATTATATGCTAAGAAGGATCTTGCTCTGGGGTATTCCTTCTCATTTTTAGTAGTCTTAGTTTAATGTTAGTGGGTGGGGGAGGATGGCCCATCCTGAGAGTTAATGGGATATTGTAATCCCAAATTTCCATTTATCCCTTAGGGAAGTATGCAAAATTAGCCATTGTGAATTTGTGGTCTCCAATACATATGCAGTAAGGATATCTGGACTCCACATAGAAGGAAGCTGTTTCTCCAAGAGTAATGCATCATTAGCTACAGGGCATTTGACCTGGACCCACCACTGCTGGGAGTGTGGCCCAGGGAAGTCACTTTGCATGGGGAGGTCAGTTATTTATCATCCATAAAATAGAGATGGCCTTGACCACCCACAAGGAGGTGTAAGAATTGATTGGACTTAGGCTCAGCCATCCTGAGGCCAACCTGGGGATGGTCAGCTCAGGATGGGATTGCAACCCACACACTGGGAGAATGTGTCCAGTCAATATTCCGTGTGGGTGGACAGCGGGTGCTCTTGAGGTGCAGTGGGCAGAGACAGGGCTCCCAAGGTCGGGGAGGCCTGGACAACTTAAGTTTTCAAATGTGCTCTCGGTTTTCTCTCTACGTATTGCTGTGTGTGCATGTAAACAACGGATGCGGTGGGAGGGGACCAAAGAGATCAGTTCACTTGTGTTTGTCTTCGAGCTCAGGCCTGTTGATGTTTTTGTCACAGCTAATCTGTTTGGGTTTTTTGTTTTGTTTTTTTTTCTGATTCACTGGAACATTGCATTCTAAATTGCAATACACTGTCGATGAAAAGCTGAAAAGTCAACATTATTTATAAAAATGTTAAGAGAAAAATCACATACATCTACACACACCTGCTCTCTCTCTCTCTCTCTCTCTCTCTCTCTCTCTCTCTCTCTCTCTCTCTCTCTCCCCCTTCTCCTGTGGTTGTCCTTTGTATGTCCCCTCCTGGCCCTGGCCCTGAGCGTGGCATGTGGCTCCTTCTGTAGTGGACATGCCAGTTTCTGGGATGCATTTTCTTGGTCCATGGCATTTGTTCTACTGACTGTTGTACATACCTGCATCACATTGGTACTTTGTAAAGGAAACCTGAGTAAATAAATCTGTCCTCAACTTATTCCTTTGTCACTGGTTTAACATTTTTTGTTTACTGGAATCTTTAAAAGTATTCACTTACTATGTGAAGCGAGCTAACTCGTGTCTGCCCTGTTGCTTTTGAGATAATCTGCCTCGCATTGTAAACACCGTGGCTTGGGTCCCTTGAATGATTCTTCATCTTACCCTTCATTCATAGAAATTGGCTCAGCATGTGGAGGCTCTAATCCGTGCTGAGTTGAGTCAGCCTGCCCTCAGCCCCTAGGGATCCACTGCTTATTGGGGCAGACAAAAAGGCAAATGGACCAGCAGCAGCCTGCTGCTAGAGAGTCTCTCTCAAGGCTCACGGGGGGTAGCTGAGGTTAGCATTTTGTCCAACCAGTAAGGAAGGTACCTGGGAAGTTTTCTGGAAGAACAGAATCCATGTCAAGCACCACCCGAAACCTGTGTATTTCAGGCAGAGGGGAAACATCCCATAGCAGCAAGGGCTGATACAGAGCTGGCATCTGTAAGAAATGACTCAAAATTCTACAGCCACCAAATGGCATTTGCTAGTCCAATGGGGAGAGGCATGTCTCCTCCAAGGTTTGGAGGGTGTCTTGGTCACTTTCCTCATTGCTGACACCTGACACTTACAGGAGGAGAGGTTGATTTGGACTCACAGCTCAGAAGTTTCAGTCCTTGCACGGTTGACTGAGTCCAGGCAAAAGTGGCATAGTGGGAGCCTCTGATGAACGAAAGGAGGTCATCTCATGGCTATCATGGAGCAGAGAGAGTCAAGGAAGGAACTGAAAAGACAGACACACCCTCCCGGGTCACACCCCCTGCGACTCATCTCTTCTGACCAGGCCTTACCTCCTAACAGGCTAGTTATAATGCCCCATAATCCGGTCACTTTCCAAAAAGCCCAGCTATGAGTCTGTGGGGCTTTGGGGACCCAGCTAGATATAAATTGTAGCAGGAAGGTAGAACAGGGCAGACCTGTGAGCAGTGTGCAGTAAGGACAAGGCGGGACAGTATTACAAAGGGGTCAGACAAGGCCAGCTGTGGGGTCCTCCCTCAGGAGACCACCCCTTTCCTTCCTCACAGCTCATGGCCTACCACGAGCTGGCATCAGGTGGATGTAGAGATGGTGGAGGAGTGTGTTTGTGGACTTTTTTGTCAATGGAACAAAATATCTGTCGCCTGTAATTTAAAGGGAAAAAAGGGTTGTTTTGGTTTATGGTTTCAGAGGCCCATGGTCTACTGGCTCCGAGTCAGAAATATCATGGTAGAAGAGCCTTGCAGAGGAAAGGCACTCAATTCATCTTGGAAGTGGAAAGAAAAGGAAAGACACAGAGAAAGGAAGGGTCTGGGGAATGGTACCCCCTTCAAAGGCATGCCGTGTGCCCAGTGACCTACGTCCTCCGAGGGCCCCATCTGCTAACCACGAGCTTCGCTGTGGACCTTTTACTAGAGGGATACACTGATAATATTAGCACCTCACTGAGGTGGGTTTGTACACAATATAGGAATCCAAGCAGCCAAATGGATAAATTTTGAATTTAATTAGCTGAGCTCAGTGACCACTCATGTGGACCTGTTTCAGAGTCTCACTGAGTGGCCCTGAACTGGAAAATTACAGAGCTTTTAAAAGAGAATCACAAAAAGACATCCTGTTGGAAACAATTTAGCTCAAATCCTTCATTAATTTTTGGTTGACACCTGTATCCTGCTTCTTTTGTTGAGCAGGTTAATTTTTCTCCTGTGGGTACAGCTCATTCTGCTTTTCTCATGGGACTTATACTCTGAGTAATTTTCCATTTTCCTGGCTCAAATACAGGGCACTAGTTAAATTCAGGGCTCAAGATGGCATCAGTTATGCCAAACTACAACACTCACTTCTCTCGATGTCACTTCTGAACACATGAGACTCGGGGGAACATTTTAGCTCTAAGTCACAATAGTGTATAAACGCTTAGCTTTGCTCACTAGTTGGTCCCGTTATTGCCTGCATGCAGCGTGGGGGGCCAGGAGTGAAGAGTGGCCCAGAGGCTGGGTATGGGTGGGGCTTTCCCCCCACTCTGGGGGCCATCAGCTCAAGAGTGCTTCTCTAAGGATGTGTTCTTCACACAGGAGATGCTCCACTAGACCCCACTGGGGTCTCTTCCTGGCTGAGACATGCTTGTCTCCAAGAGCAAGGGAGCCATGGTGGGCACCAGAAGGAGTGCTGCTGCCTGCCTCCTCTGGGTACTGCTGCTGTGGAGTAAGGGTGGTGGCTGTCAGGCCCAGCGGGCAGGTAAGTGTCATGGGCTGCACTCGGGCTGGGCTGAGATGGCCACGTGCGGGTCCCTGTGTCTGTCAATGTAGGTGGCAGGTGCGGAAGTGGCCACCAGGGAGCTCCTGGCTGACTGGGTGTAAAGTTGTCAGTCAGCAGAGAAGTGTGTTGTGCATGAGTAACCCGTGCCCTTCTAGCTGTGGGACACAGGGATCTGCCACTCAGCCAGGGTGTGTGTGTGAGGGAAAATGTGAGAGTGTGTGTGATAATGTGTAGTAATGTGTAATAATGTGTGTGGGGGGGAGTGTGTGACAGTGTCTGAAAGAATGCGTACAGGAGAGTGAGAGGGTGTGTGACTGAGAGAGGCTGAGAATGTGACAGTCAGGAGTGAGAGTGTGTGAGGGAATGTGTGTGTGAGTCTGAGGGTGTGTGGAAGTGTGCATTTGTATGATGACGTGTGACCACGTCTGTGTGTTTGACTGGAAGTAGGAGGTGCGGAGGGAGGGGGAGGTGGGGCCGCTCTGGTCCTCGTCTCCCACAGTCAGCAGTGAGCTCCGAGGCTGACCCTGCTCGGCTCTGGGCCTGGGCCTGGGCCTGGGCCCACTGGGACCCTGTGGTATTACTCTGCTGTGGGAAGGCTTTAGACACATTGTGGAGAAATGGACACACTGGAGTCCAGCCAGAGAGGCTCCAGGATACAAGAGGAACTTGCCCATGAAGTCTGCCATGGGAGTGTTTTCTGGAGATGGGAAGCCTGGGGGAGGGTCTGTGCTGGGACAGGATGGTTCTTCTGTCCCGTCCAGGGTTCCTGCCGTGGGAGTGGCGGCAGCCAGTACTGAGGCCTGAAGGGCAGGTGGGAACATGAGCACCCTTTCCCGCAACACCCAGCACAGGGATGGCAGTGGGGCCTTGGATGTGTGAGGATGCCCCCCAGGATATAGGCAGCACCTATTCCTGGATCCGAGGCATAAAACGTCATTCCAGTCTAGCAGGTGACCACTAAGGTAGCTGCTGGCATACCTGTTGTCACTTAGATTTCGAAAACTGGAGGGAGAGGTTGATGTGGAATCTTCAAAAGCAGCATTGACTCAGGTCAGATGGAGAAGGTATGTGTGCGTGTGTGTGTGTGTGTGTGTGTGTGTGTGCACGCGCTTCCCAAAGGTAAACACAGCTTCCCCCTCAGGCAGCCTGCACAACTGTACACACACACACACACACGCATGTACACATAGAGACACACACATACACATGCACGTACACACAGACACACACACAAACATGCACACACAGAGCGCAGGTTTTCCTTCCAGAAATTCTGTCCTACATATATATTTTGTAAATAGCTTTTCTCCCCTGGTGCTGTGTTGTACATGTCTATGTTGGTAAGTGGGTTCCTCCACAGCTACCCTGTCATCACTGTGGCTGCCTGGCATTGTTCGTAGGACTCAGTCACATGGTGATTTTTGTTTGTCATCCCATATGAATGATGATGATTCATATGGGATGATTCTGTGATTTTCTTGGTCATGTCACTGTGATATTTCTTATACCAATATCTTTTCCCCTTCAAGTTTTCTTTCTTGGGGTAGATCACTAAATGTGGAATTGGTGGAGAAAAGGTGTCCACCTTTATGAGGTTTTCAAGTCCCAGAGCATGGTGTCACAAATGCCACAGCAATTCCCGCTCCCCACTACTGGAGACTGAATTCAGGGTTTTGCATTGAGCTATATCTTCACTCTTTTTATTTGTTTGAGACAGAGTCTCACTAAGTCACTAAGTTACTCAGGCTGGGCTCAAACATTCAGCCTTCTTCCTCAGTCACGCAGAGTGCCACTCGTGAGAAGACAGAGAGAGGCCTTCCTCTCATCTTATGGCAGCCGACAGTCCTTGTGATCTGTGCCCACCTTATATTTTAGAGGTGCTCTCTTGGTTTGCACTGCCTTTTTTGGTGTCCACATGCTTGTGCTCCCAGTGGCTACTCATTGGGTGCTGCTGGTGTGGCAATGCCCACCCCCTGGGCAAGTTAAGCCTGTGCTTACACAGTACTTTGGAGTGCAGAAAATGCTCTTCTCATGTGATCTGGTTATAAAATGGCTGAGGAAGCCCTGCACAAGATTACTGTGAGGATGAGAAAATTGATATGGTCCCTTATTTTGCTAGTAAGAATGCATCACGTACTTTATATAAAATGTGTAGTTATAAAAATACAAGTATATGTTCATAACACGTTATAAAACTTTTATACATTTATATTTAAAACACATGAGTATTGTGTTTTATATGACTTCTGATGAGGAAGCCCTGTTAAATATTTAAGTTTGAGTCCCTGCAGGAGAGCATGGGCTAAGATTTACTGTGTTTACGCAGCGCGGGAAACCGGAGTCGGAGTCGGACACATTTCTGCGTTCAGGCCAAGGTTCATGGCATCACTGAGTCTAGAGCAGTCCCATTCCTATCAGTGGCTATCTGGAAATCACACAGGCCCAAGGACTTATCCCAGGACTTCACAGTGACCCTCTAACAGTTTTTGATCAACTGTTTGTTTGAGATGGGCATGCATGTGTAGTAGGTTTGAATAATGACAAAACCGTTACCTTTTAAGCAAAGAAAAAGCCGAGGGCTAGATGCACAGTGGCCTCCGGTGGGTGTAAGGCAGTGCAATGTAGGGCCTTGCCGGCAGAGCGAACCTCTCTGAGGTCATGGGGAAGGCTCCTGACCTTTGCCAGGGAACGGGAAGCTGGGGCTTAGACTCCTGGGAAGCTTCACTTTCCTAACTGTGCTATGCCAGTGACAGAGGGGCAGAGCCTGATGGGCTTTGAGGCACCAGTAGCCAAGGCTTTGGGACTCATAGACGTGCCCTTGCCCTAACTCATTTGTCCTCTGCCACCTCTTTCTCTGGCCCTGTCCTGCAGGTTGCAAAAGCGTGCACTATGACCTGGTTTTCCTCCTGGACACCTCCTCCAGCGTAGGCAAGGAAAACTTTGAGAAGGTGCGGCAGTGGGTGGCCAACCTGGTCGACACGTTTGAGGTGGGCCCCGACAGCACGCGAGTGGGCGTCGTGCGCTACAGCGATGCTCCTACCACCGCCTTTGAGCTGGGCCGCTTCAGCTCCCGAGAGGAGGTGAGAGCAGCCGCGGGGCACATCCCCTACCACGGGGGCAACACCAACACTGGCGATGCCCTGCGCTACATCACGGGCCGCAGCTTCTCCCCGCAGGTCGGTGGCCGGCCAGGCAACCGTGCCTTGAAGCAGGTGGCTATTCTGCTGACCGACGGCCGCAGCCAGGACCTGGTGCTGGACGCAGCGGTGGCCGCTCACGCGGCGGGCATCCGCATCTTCGCGGTGGGCGTGGGCGCCGCGCTGAAGGAGGAGCTGGAGGAAATCGCCTCCGAGCCCAAGTCTGCCCACATCTTCCACGTGTCTGACTTTGACGCCATCGACAAGATCCGTGGCAAGCTGCGACGCCGGCTGTGTGAGAGTGAGTGACCCAGAGGACCCTAGTGGGGCTTCCTGTCCGGGGCAACAGGCCAGAGGGAGGAAGAGGCCCTGGAAAGAAGCGGGGGGCCAGCAAACGTAGAGCAGATGGCCCTTACCCAGCCAGAATCAATCAATAGCCAGGAACCTAATGATGCCCACACACAGGAGCCAGGAGGACTGTCATCCTCTGGGCACAGATGTGGAGGGTCAAAAGAACAGGGCTGGGATTGAAGCAAGGGCATTTCAAGTCCCTAACCCACCTGTAAGGTGCCTGAGGCCTCACCCAGTGTCACCCTCCTGTCCCGGATGGGTATGTTGAACAGGTGGGGTTAGGCTTGCAAGGCCCTCACTGGATTGTCTGGAGCATGGTGGCTCCAAGGGGATTCCAGGAACAATCAGGCCAGCAATCAGAAGCTAAGCAGCTGACCCGAGGAGGCAGAGGGCTGTGGACCTGCTGCCTTCTGAGATAACCTGGGGCCTCTAACTTGTTTGTCTGGAATCTGTTCCTTATAGCTGAGGCTGGGGGTAAGCCCAGGGGTATTGGGGTACAGGCAAGTCGAGGGCTGATGGTTGATCCCCGTGGCTCATTGTGAGGACAGCCCCCTCCCAGAGCAGGAAGGGTGGAGGGCTTTTCTCTTGGTGTAGCCTGTCTCCACTTTCTTCCCCTGGGTGACTTTTGTTGCTCCTGGGTCACAGTGGGTGCTGGGTGACCTTCTCTCTAGGCCTGGTTAGGCTGGGCTTCGAAGCTGGTGGACCTGGGAGTGGAGTCGCAGCCTGTCTGGCTGACTACTGCAGGGCACTGACCAAGCCCTGGCCTGGAAGCGCAGTGCTCACTAACTGAGGGATAGAGCAGCCTTGGGGATGGGGGTGGTGGAGGAAGGGGCTGGCAGGGGCAGCAACTGCATGTGACTCAGCAGGGGTGTGTCTGGCCTGTAGCTGAAGCCCAGCAGAAACAGAGGTTCCTGGTTTCTTTATCACAGTATGGCACATCTCTCTGCATTGCCTATTTAATTTCCACTTATCTAACGGAAACTTTCTGGAGATCTATTTTTTCTGTTACTTCCTGCTGATTTCTGGAGCCATCGGAAACAAGTGAGAGGTAGTTGGTGTCATTAAGGTGCCCCTGCTCTAGAAGGACAGCAAAGACAGAGGGGAAGAACTTGATTCTGGGGGTTGACACAGAACGAGGGGTCAGGCAACCACTTGAGCCTCGTCCTCGTTTGGCTGTGCAGGGTGCTGCAGTGCTGAGAGGAGGTGTGCTCAGGCTGTCCATGCGTTGCTTGGGCTGAGAGGGAGCAGGGGGTATGGGGTCTAGGGCCCCACAGCACAGTCAGCGAAGTATAATAAATCTGAGTGCCTAGGTCATGGGAGTGCAGACTGCTGTTGCTGAGCTTGTCAGATTGCCTTCTTCAATAAAGAAGAGCCTATGTGCCAAGGTGAAGATTTTGTTGGGTTTTACACACGGGTATGACATGGTTAGAGCTGGGAGTAGCAATAGGACAGCAGGAAAAATGCAGGTTGTCCCTTGACAAGAAAAGCTAGAGAAATTCCAAGAACGGGATTTTAGGAGAGTTTGGCATTGATAACTAGGTCCATTTTATGGATGAGGAAGTTGATACGCAGAGGGCTGAGTGAAGGTAGCCTACACTCTAGTATGGAAGCATGAAGTTGACCATGGACTTAGCATGAGTGACTTAACTTGTTGCTCATTACCAACTTGGGACAGGGAGCAGAATCCAGCCTCCAGCCTCTGCTGACTGTTTCAGCTGCTGTGTCTCCACACGGCAAAATATCATCACCACCAAACTGAGCTCTGTGTCAGGGACAGTGCTCAGAGAACCGGTCCTAGGAAACTCTGCTCTAAGTGGCCTAGATAGGTAAGCAAATTTATTTTCAGATGTGATTGAAAAGACAGATGTCAGGGTGCTTCAAAGATGAAATCAGGCCTTCTACACTCTCTATGACCAGGTTTCTGCCTGGATGGTAATTCGGCTTCAGCAGATGTGGTGCCGTGTGTCTCCTTCACTGGAGAGACTCAGTGAAAGCTCTGGCTAGAGAAAGGTGAGACTATCCATGTAAAATAACAAGTGACCTTTTGAGCTGGGAACAGGACTGAGGGGAGAGAGGAGGTGAGGGGGCACACAAGACAACTTTAGTGTCCCTTAGTGGCTTGAGGGAGGGGATACCATCCTTCTTCCTTCAAAGAAAGGGCTTTACCACACAGAGCAAAAACCTCTAAGAGGAAAGGAAACAAATGCCAACCGACCCAGAATGACACACGTCCATCTTGATAAGCTCAGGAAAAACACGAAGATCCTTTAAGAATTCTCCAAACACCTAAAATAGGATCAGGAGTTAAATGAATGCTCGGTTGTCTGAGGGGAATCCATCTTTGTAAATACAGCTGGGAAATGAAGAGGGTCTGATCTCTTCTGGTGGAAAACGAAGCAAGATTCTCTCACAATCACTTCAATTAGAAAAGAAGCAAAATAAAATAAAAGCATCAACAGTGACATATTGGAAACATCTGGCAAGATTAAATCAAGGAACATCACAAAATCCAAACACTAGAAATCCCTTGGTATAGAGATGTTTGTGAGTGACTTTACGGCTGATTTGAATAGGAACTATTCTGAATATGGGCTTCATAGGGATGATTTGAAACATCGCAAACTATTATTTGCGATGTTATTTTATGTACTAATCATTCAGCACAACCCATTTCATGCAACCGTCACATATTGTAGCCGCCTTTACATTCAATTTATTCCGTTCAATTGGTAGCCTTTAACAACCGTGCAGTGTAATAACATTCATTAAACTCAGTGAATTCATTCACTCATCAGCCAGACACACAGTGAGTGGTTCCTCCATGCTGAGGCACACACCAGAGGCCCAGGATGGAGTGGTGGAGTTGCTTGCCATTCTGTTTGTCCTCGAGAAGCTCTTGTCCACTTGAGAGTGGTACACGGTTACATGATGGGGTGTGCACACTGGTTGCCACCTGCATTTTATGCATGTATTAGTTTGTGTGTGTAACAGTGCCTACCTCCACCCTTAAACTATAAACTTCACCGAGATGAAGTCCTTGGCTCCTGACACAGAGCCTGGCATTTAGGACTTTTCTAATCATAGTTGAAAAGAAGCCAAGGACAGTGGCTTACAAACATGTTCTCTGTGCCAAGGGATTTCTAGTGTTTGGATTTTGTGACGCTCCTTGATTCAATCTTGCTAGATGTTTCCAATATGTCACTGTTGGTGCTTTTATTTTATTTTGCTTCATTTCTAATTGAAGTGATTGCAAGAGAATTTAGCTGACACTGAAATCCATGCTTGTTGTTGAGACATGCGCATTGGAAGTACTTATGCATGGTCCATCCACTACCAAATGCTGAGAAGAATCTTCTGCAAATCTGAGTGTACACAATAACTGAGATACTGATTTATTTATTTTGTCTTTTTGAGACAGAGTCTCACTATGCAGTTCAGGCTGGCCTTGGGCTCACTTTGTAGCCCAGGCTGGTCTCGAACTTGCAAATGATCCTCCTGCCTCAGCTTTAACTGAGATATTTAACTTTTTCAGATTTTGGTGATCAGATATAATTGGTTAGGTTTTAAAAATTGGTGCAGGTCTGGGAAATGCAGAGTGGGTGGGGTAGAGCAACCTCACCAAAGATATTATCTTGTCAGACTTGATTCTGTGCCTGATAAACAGCTCTGAGGGGGATTGTTGTTATATCTGCTCTGTGTGCTACAGTGTCTTACTCTGTCCCCACCCCCCCACCCCCAAAGTGGGTGTCCACATGGCCATCTTATACATGGAAACACGTTCTGTGGCCTGTCCTGTCCCACGTGTGGTGGCTCTACAGAATGGGCTGCTCCTAACTGAGAATTGCTGCAAGGCTGATACACACATAGGTTTTTATAGATTAGGTCTAAAAAAGTTACAAATACACCTCATGAAATTTTACATTGATTAGACATTGAATTGGTAATATTCTGGGAAATTGTGTTAAATATAATTGATTAGTGAAATATTTTTATCTTGTTTCTTTTTATGATTTTTTAAATGTGCTTCCTAGAAAATTTAACTGTGCGTAAGTGACTCATTTACATTTGCTTTTGTATGTTATGCCTTGGAGGCGAAGTCTTGGCTGCTGCAGGTGGTGGGCTTTGAAGTAGATGTGGAATTTCTACTTCATTGTATGTAGAATTTCCAGTGCTTGGCTGAGACCTTTTCCTTGTATGATTTTTAACATGCTACTCAGCATCCTGATGTTTAGCTTTCCCACTGAGACAAGTAAACATTATCTCACTGCCTCTTCCTGAACTCCACATATAGCAGGACTGGAAATGGTGTGTGCTTTGCACCTAGCACAGCGTGGGTTTATGGGATATTAGCCATTGTTGCTGCTTCTCCTTTTCCTCTTCTTTTTCCTCCTCTCCCACTTCCTCCACCTCTTCCCTGTCCTTCTTGTTGCTGAGGATAGCAGTGATGAGTGAGCTCTGCCAACCTCCCAAATCCCATTCCCTCTTTTTCAATCCTTTCTGGCCACAGAAAGGAGGAAGGGCAGCTCCAATGACCAGGAGCTTCTTAAAGCTGCACTTCAGAGGGGAAACCGAGTCCCCAGATCCTTCACGGGCTGATGCCTGAGTCGGGGATGCGGCAGCTCTGGCCCTAAGGTGGTAGGGGTTGGGATCTGTGGGCAGAGACTGGCCTGGACTAGCATCCCAGCAGGGAGTAAGCACATGGGCAGAGCAGAGAGCGACCAGTTGGAGTGGGAGCAAGCCGTGTGTTGGGCTGCCCCCGTCTGTCTTAGGTGCCCACTGAGAAGCCTGACTTATGTCCCGGTGCTCCCAGACCACTGTGTACCACGCTGTCCTCTGCTTTTCAGGACCCTGAACACTTCTGTGTAATCTTCTGCCAAGAGCTGTATTAGAATCCCAGCCACTGGGATCCTGGCTGCTGACTGCTCTGCCACCAAAGGCACAGCTAGACCAGCATAACGTGGCACTCATAACTTAGTGTTTTCACTCCCACCTGTGTGACTTTCCCTGTGACCACACTCATGCTACAGGTAAAGTGTGAGCAGCCTTACACGGCAGTTGGTGCTGCCTTATTTCTGGCTTACTCTTGGGTGACAGTGGTTGAAGATTTGGGGTCAACACATCCAGGGAGCACAGCTGCCCACCAGAGTGACAGAGTGGGGAATGTAACGTTGCTGCATTTGACCTCAGGTCCTGAGCTCTTACTGGCTGGTTGTGTGACTTAGGAAGCATCTGAAAGTCTCAGATCCAGTAAAGTGTCACCTCGTTCCTGGAAGGAAGGTCCTCCCTACTTTGTGGCTGATGACTTTGAGGGCACAGAGGCGACAGGATGGCAGGGGACAGGGCAATGCCTCTCAATATGCTTCTAGAATCCTCTTGGATGTGGAATTGTTGAGCCCTACTCTGGACCTTCCACAGGCCTGGCTTGTATGTGGTGGTCACTGGGCGCCTGTTGGGTTAAGCTAACCATGCTTGAAGCCATTGTTCCATTTTATGAATGAAAAAAGGAGCAAACTTAGGAGTGGAGTCATCATGGCAACAAGGACAGGGACAGTGACCAGTGTTACTGAAGCTGCATTTCAGGCACCAGGCCCTTCTAAAGCTCCCCAGGGAGCTCATCTGAGGACTTCTATGGTGGCACTGTGGCTTTGTGCACATCCAGGGAAGCTCCCCTTCACTGTGGTACCAGCTCTTGCTTCTCTGAGATTCCCAGGGGAGCAAATCTCGGCCTCAGCTTCCTGCAGCGTGTGGGGTGGAGGCTGTGGACATGCTCTGTAATTAAGAGCTCCCTCCACCCTAGACTGCATTGTGGCCACAAAGCAACCTTTATATAGCTTATCGGGTCACTGTAAGTGGGCCTGTGGAATGCCAGTGGCCGCAGCTGATGAGGTCTCCGCCTCCTTCTATTCTGGGGACGTGTTGCGGTGGTCCTCACCCTGCTGCTCCCCACATAGGGACACTTGTGTTGAGCTTTTCAACTCCGAGACTATGGTGGAGATGTGGGTCTGGACTAGAGGGAAAGAAGGGCTCTTGTGCTTCTGTAATACTACGCCTCTCTGGACACATGGCTCTCTCTCTCTTTCCTCTCTCCCCTTGATGTGTCACGGTTAGTTACATTCCTCTTCCAATCAGAGTTCTGGCTGCTGAATGCTCTGCTTGCACCATGAGCAAGGTGGGTGGGAGAGAGACTTCATCACTGGAAGCAGATTAATTCTCTCCTTTACTCTTACCTGGGCCACCACAGACCTCAGCTGTCCTGCTGCTTCTCAGGACTTGGGAAGACTCCATGCAGGCTTCTGCCAAGAGCCCTGTTAGGATCCCAGCCACCCAGCCTGCCACATAAGGCATAGCTACACAAGCATAACTTGATATTCATCACTGATTTTCAATAAAGTCACCCACGTGTGACTTTTTCACTGGAAATATGTGAGCCTGTAAAGCCCAGATGTACATTCTGATCAGTGTGTGACGCTGCTGTTCACTTTACCCTCCGTCTCTGCTCCCTGCAGTGTGAGGTTAAGGGCTTCTCTAAGACTTGTTTACTACATGATGAGGGGGTAATCAGGCCATGGGACCTGGTGCTTATATATTTTTTTATTTTAAAAAGAAAACAAAGCAATAAAAACAATTATACAAAATTTCAGGAAAAAAATTTCAGAGCAAGATAATGAGAGAGTAACAATGGTTAATACATTGCATATTGTTATCTTCAAAGTAGTTGCTCAGATTGCAAGATACAGACATAAAAAACTGATCAAACAATATAGGCACAAACCTTTCTTTTCAATGACCTAAGATAAATTAGTAATGTAAATATCTTAACTAATATATAGATAGATATAGATAGATAGATTTTTCCTTTTCTCTTCCTTCTTTTCTCCTTTCCCCATTTCAGTTTCTTTCCTTTTGAATAGTTCCTTCTTGTTTCACAATATCTATTGCACGTTTTAGAACTTATTTATTCTTTCTCACACTAGGGAGACTATGATTTTTTCACATGCGATTCTGATTTATTTCACTTATGAATATAGTCTCAGCTTGCACTCATTTACCTGTAAATGTCTCAAGTTTATCCTTCTTAATGACTGAGTTGTACTGCATCTTATAAAATACCACATCTTTTTTCATCCATTCCTTGGTTGATGGGCATTTGGATTGTTTCCAAGATCTGGCTATTACAAATTGTGCTGCTATAAACATGGGTGCACATATATCGCTGTGGTATGATGTTCTTAATACTTCTGGGAAGATACTCATAACGGAGTCAAATGGAACCTCTAATTCTAGTTTTTTGAGGAATCTCCACACTGATTTCTAACAGTGGCTGCAACCTGGTGCTTATTGAGGACTGGCCTGTGCTTCGTCCTGTGACCAGCAGATAAAATACTTACCCTTCTCAAGGAATTGGCTCTTACATTCCAAGCCTGGAATTCCAACACTCAGAGAGGTTGAGGCAGGAGGATTGCAAGTTCAAGACAAGCCTGAGTGACTTAGTGAGACCCTTCTCAAAACATCATTTTAAAGCCCTGGGGACATAGCTTAGTGGGAAGGCCCTGGGTTCCATTCCCAGAACTGAAAAACATATCCATTTGCACGTTTTTCTATTTAAAGCCCCAAACATTTTCATTTTCAGTAAATTACACAATGCAAGTTAACAGAAGTGAACTGAAGAGACATTTATAGATGCTCTCTCCCAGCAATGGATCATTAAAGGACGCGCTCCACACACTGTTGGGTTACTGTTCAATGCACATTTACAGAACCCTGTTTTCTTTTGGACATCACTCTGAGGCACAAGGGTCACTGTTCTGAGCAAGGCATCTCTCTGTCATCCTACTTTAGGACAGCACTTTCAGGAGAGGAGACAGATAACAAAACAAATTATGTGACGGGCAAGGTGATTTCACAGTGGTAAGTGCTTTGAAGCTGACAAAGTAGCCATATTACCAAGTGCATGGCCAGGTGGGGTGGGCGGTATCAGGGCAGCGTCTCAGGAGAGACTCCGAAGTCCAGCTCGGGCTGTCACACAGCAGCTGCCTGCATCAAGAAGGGTGGTGATCAAGGCTCTTCCCAGGGAGCGAGACTCTGGGGCAAGGGCCATGCTCATAGACTTAGTAGCAAAGTCTCATTGCTCGCATTCACAGGGGCAGAGTTGAAGCTTGCCTTTGTGGCTAAACTTCCCTTAGCAGGAGGCCAGGGCGACCAAGTCTCTTCCCTCAGTGAGAGGTGAGGCCACCCACTGGGCACTGTAGCCACCATTCCCCTGAGGGAGGACACGGTGTCCATGCCCATGGCAGGCTTTCGGCCTGGATGCTGGCATGTCTGATCTTGGGAGTCTTTGGGCACTGGCTCCTTCTGAAAATGAGTCTCATGAAGTCATCAAAGAAGCCACAACCCTGTTGGAGGCATCTTTTCCAGTGACTGCACCCTCCTGACCATATAGCCTTTCCCAGTGTCCCCCTGGCTGTCTTTCTACCCAGCTGCTGTGGAGACTCCATGGTCAATGCAGGGCATTCATACTTCACAAGCACACATCTCTCGCCTGCATGCACTTCTTCACACTGTGCATGCACATCCACACACACAACCCACATCTACACTACACACCATACATGTCTTGTACTCACATAAGCATCACACCACACAACTACACTACAACATACACTTCACATCCACGCAAACTCCTCATGTACACACACCGTGTCCACCTCAGATATACACTGCACATGTGCCACACACCACACAAGCCTCACACCCACACATACCTCAGATACATGACATACACACAACTCACACTCATGCTTCATATGCACACCACTCTGCACACATACACGTATCTCATGCACCCCACATGTATATACACCACACAAACCCCACTTGTACACATCACAACACACCTCACATATCCACACACATCTTACATCACACTACCACACCCTCTTGCACACTTAAATCACATATACACATGCCCTACACACATTTAACCATGGTGACCCAGCCATCTGTCCCTCTCAGTGAACCTAGTAGCCTTGGCTGTGGTTTTGGGGTGCCACATCCATGCCTGTGGCTTGGCACTTAGGACCACCATCAACCTTGAGAAACCCTTGGGTTTCAGCCCTGCCCTGTGCCTGGAGGTCACTGGCAGTTCCTCCTGGGAAGATTTGTTTTGCTTCTGGTCACCACCTAGAAACAGTCATCTGGTTACTTAATTCTGACTGTGTGCTGGGAAATTTTATTAGCAAATTACTGAAAATGATGAAAAACTAATAAAAATTTATGTCTAATTACTTCATTTTTAATATATATAAAACCACCCTTTATTTTAATTACTCCATTTTCAATTTATATGTTTCACTGATGAGAAAACTGGTCTCCCTGCTCTGGACAGCTGGGTGCAGGTCTATTTCATGGGTGACCTTGGCTGACTCCTGTCTCTGCCTGAAACTTCAACTGTGCAATAAAACCAAGAAGAGGCTGCTGCCGGTGGGCTGTGCACTCACTCTCTGTGAGTGGGAGAGCCCCCCCTTTCAGTTTTCATAGCAAATGCATCTTATCTTTCCTTTAAGGCTGTACCCCAGCATTCCTTCTGTCCTGTCTGCCTGCATAGTGCTTTCAGGTGCTGGTGTGTCATGACAGTGTGAATAGCACTTTCTCAATGCCCCTGTGCATGTGATCCTGCAGGCTGCTTCTTAGAAGAGGTAGGTGTGTCAAAGCACTGATGACAGTGTCACAGGCAAGGGGTAGTGGCAGCCGACAGCTCTCTAATCCCCACTCTTTCCTCCTGTGGACATCAGGCTGGTTATGTAGCCTCCTGCTGCCCCGTCTGTCCATCTCTAAGGATCTAAACTGGAGCAGTAATCCCTGTTTTGCAGAGTATTTAAGCACCTAATGCGTTAGTTCCAGGGAAGTGCTTGGTCCCCGGTGGTCTGGGAGTGTGTATGCCCTTAGTATATACACTTACACGTAACATATGTAAGTGGATCTTGGAATAACAAATCATTACTTATTTATGTCAGTGAGTTTTCAACCAGGAGAGAAAGTGATCATGTGGAAAACCTTTCACTGAGAGTAGTATTTCTCATCTTTGAAGATGGTGATGATGACGACGATAATGATGATGATTTAGTCTCTCCTCCAAAAGGAGCTCATGGAAAGTGTTTTTCCTAGCTTCTCTTTCTCTGAAAGGGAATGCCACACATATACCACATCTGTTCGCCTATGCTATGGGTGGGATGCTGTTCTAGAAGGCCATGGCCCATGATGACAGCTTAGATACTTCCCTTCACTTCAGGGAAAACATTTTCCCTTGGAGGCAATGGGGTGCAGCCCTCTGTGAGCAGTTGGCCTAGAGCAGGGAGAGGACCCCAAAGGACCCAGGGAGCATGGAGGTTGAACCCTGTCTCTTCTCTCTCAGTGGCTGTGACCTCTTAGTGTCAGGTTCAGCCAGTGGATTCAGGTTGAAAAAGCTGAACCCGGGCTTCTCTGTTTATTTTGACACATGATGTTATGGTTTATGTCTAGATAGTCCCTTAAAGCCTCATGCAATCCCATGTAGGGCTTCGGGGAGGTGACTGGATCATGGTTGCATGATGCTCATCAGTGGATTACTCTACTGATGAGTTTAGATCTAAATGTGATGTTGGAAGGTGAAGGCTGGTCAGAAGAAGAGGGTCATTAGGGATGTAATCTAGAAGGGCCTTATCTCCCTCCTTCTTCCCTTGGTCTCTCTCTGCTTCCTTCCTGCTATGCCAGGAGCAAACCCCCTCCACTACGCACCTCTGCTCTGCCACCCTGCCTTGACTTGGCTGACTATGGACTGCAACCTCTTCAGACTGTGAACCAAAGTAAACTGTCCTCCTTTTAAAATTGTGGGTGTCAAGTATTATGCCCCAGTGATGAGAAAGTTAATGAAAACACACTACTTTTTTTTTTTTGTAGTACTGAGTATTGAACCCAGGACCTACACATGTAGCTACATCTTAGCCTTTTTTTTTTTGGTACTGGGGATCGAACTCATGACCTCGTGCTTGCCAGGCAGGCGCTTATGCCACTGAGTTAAACCCCTATTTTTGTTTTGAGACAAGGTCTCACTAGGTTGATAAGATACACAGGCTGGGTTTGAACTCATAGTTCTCTTGCCTCAGCCTTCCAGAATTCTGGGATGATAAGAATGTGCCATACATGTGACTTTGACCTGTGACACTTTTACACTGTAGTTTTCCCTCCACAGTGAAGGCCGAGTTTGCATGGCCTGCTTTGTAGAGCACACATGGGAAACCCTTGCTCCTCATGTGGCCTGGCCTATAGGCTCATAGGAGCACTTGCCTCATGCCTCCAATTGCCATCACACGGTGTCATGAAGACCTCTGGGCTAGTGTCAGAGAGCCCCGGGTATTGTCCTGGCTCCACCACCTGCCAGGCGGGAGCTGTGACCAGCAACCTTACCTCTCTGGAGCTTAGTTTACTCTTTTGCAGAGTTGGCATGACTGTTACTGATCCAGCAAATACTTGTTTGTGGCTCATAATGTTATTGTTATGTTTGTTAGAACACTTACTATATTTATGACAAGTCTGTATGAAAAGAATCTGCAAAATCAGAATGCCTCCAGTGATTCATCTGGGCTTGGGATCCCTGTCACAGGAAGGGAATTATACAGAGTCTAGAAATTCATGTGTCATGGGTTCTGTAAGAGGAACTGCTGCATGCAGGAAGGGAGGACCTTTCTTGATCTAATGCAGCAGATGGCAAATGAGAGCTGGCAGGCCGGATCCGGCCAAATACCAGCTTTTATAAACTCTTTGCTTGGAATACTGCCACGTCAACTCGGGAGCATGTTTTCTATGGCTGCTTTCACCCTGCGGTGGCGAGTTGAGTGGCTGGGGCTGAGACTGCTGGCTGCAGAGACTGCTGTGTTTACTTTCTGGTCCTTTACTGAGTTTTCTGACCCCTGGTGATGTGTTCTGATGGGATAACTGAGAATCTGAAGTCACTGCTACTGGCTCCCAGATGACCTTGCATATTTTGTTTCCCAGGTACCCCAGTCTTTTCGAGGGATGCTGAGTGGAGGGATGTAACCCCCCCTCCAAAGGGCTCCTCTTCCTTCCTGTGTCTTCGTTAGCATCAAATGCAGCCAGCTGCCTCCCTGGGTGCAGCATTTAAGTACAGGTTCTCCTGTGCCTGTCATTTTTCCGGGTTAACCACTTTTTCTTTAAAATTCTTACACCATCTCAGGTCTCAGATATGGACTCAAGGCCCTTGGGAATGTAAGGGATTTTGAACTTGGCTGTGAGTCAGCAGCACCCTCCCTTCACCACTGCCATGTCACCCCGGTCCTGGTGCCATCCACGTGGGACGCAGACTGTGTTCTCTCCTGTGTGATGATCCCAGTGGCTGGGGTCATGTCAGGCCCAAGTATCCCAGGGCACACAGTGCTGGCTGTGAGCTTCACATTGTGGTTTTAGGTTTGAGCAGACAGAAGGGTAATATATGGTGACCAACACAAGTAAATTGGTATTAGCAGAAAATGTACATGTGAATGTGTATAATCTATTATAAATACATGTTTATATAAATATGCATCTTTATAATTAAGTTCATGGGAGAATTTTGCAGTTCTGAGTATTTCTCTTGACTTGCAGCTGACTTTGTCTTAGCTAAACTATCAGAGTGCGAGTGGGGACACAGTGTTAAGTGATGTCTCAGGGCTTTCCAAGAAATGCGGTTGATTAATTGTGACACTTCTGATATAAGCTCACACTTACTACAAGGCTTGAGGGAAACAGTGGTCAAAGCTCATGGCCTAGGGGACTTGTTTTGTGTCTGGTTCTTTCTTTGTACTTTTGATTACATTGACTTTGGTTTCTTTGAATTTACCCATGCATAAATATACACACAATCATATAACTATAGACACATAGACATTCATGTTCATATATATATATATATATATATATATATATATATACACACACACACACACAAATACACTCACACACGGACACACCCATAGCATAGGCCCACTTATAACACACTCAGATGCACACATTTAAATGCATGTGTGGACATACACATCAGAAATTTCTACAACTTCCTTCTATGACATTAGAAAGTAATATTTAGGACATCAAGATCTGTCTTCCTGCCTAACATTCTGTAAGAACTTACATACACTTATCCGGAAAAAAAAATATGCCTTTGCCTTTTGCATATCCTCATGAAATGTGTACTTACATTTTCTAAAAATTCCATGAGTCCATTTTGCTAGATATGGTGACAGCCACTTGACCTGGGTGTCTACTCATTCACTTATGAAAGGTTCTGATGCATCTCTGATTTGATGAGAGGGTATCTGCAGACCATGTCTGTCCTAAGTAAGCCTGGGCCCCATCCCTACTGCCTCCTACATCTCTGCTTCAGAAGGGGTAGACAGAGCCTGGAGAGACAATAGAGTGATCAGATGGAACCACACCTCGGGTCACAGTGGCACCTGGCTCCTATCCCTGCCTCTACCCCTCCTTTGCTCTAGTGCATTTACCCATAGGAAGTGAGAGTGCATTTACCCATAGGAAGTGAGAGTGCATTTACCCAAAGGAGGTGAGGGTGATCTTCTCAGCGTGCTTTCTTTGCACATCACGACTCAGAATCCTGACAAAATGGGCTGCAGAGATTTCAGCCCACTCCCACCAGACCTTGCCTGAGCACTGGGGAGAGGTATTCCTGGGGTCAGGAGAGAGTGGCACGGGCTGGGGTCAGCTTCTGACCTCTTGCATCTTGCAAATCTGACAGAGAGGGACACAAGTGCTTCTTAGAGAACTATGGTGGCTGCAGATTCAGATGATCACCCCGTGCTGCATTGTCAGTCTGTATCCATGCAGGCAATGAGGTCTAGGCAGAGCGAGGTCTAAGGAACTGTGATCTCCAGCATTCTATTGATGGGAGGCTGCAGATGCCCAAACATCTACAAAGAAAGAAAAGGGAGCTAGCCTCTCTCTGGTGAGCACCTTTAGAAATTTGGCTGGGCTAGAGGAGTATTTTATTTCATTTTTAAAAATCTTAATTATGGTTTTCTGGCAGTTTCTATCAAGGTTGACCTCTTCATTGTGTACTAGCACACTTGGGTTTCAATTCCTGGATTTGACTTTTGTTGCCTTTACTTCTAAGTCTCTGGTGCTGTGTTTCAGTATTTGTAAAATGGGGCAACACTCTCACCTACTACTCTGAAGATTATATTTACTCAGCTAGGAAAGGAATTCAGAGAAGTGTCTGGCACCACAAATGCGAGGTATCTGATGACTTCAGACCTTACCTGATGCCACATGTCCTGAAGTTCACCAAAACGCTCTCTCAGTTTTTGCATCTGAAACATTGGGATGAAAAAATAGCTAAAACCAAAACAAACACCCTTAAAGCTTTACCCCAAGCATTGTATTCACTGACTGAGAAAATATTGATTGAATGCTTTCTGTGAGCCTCAAGTTGAAGGCCAGAGGGCTGCTGAAGTTTACATGATAAACAATCCAATGACAAAATTATCACTTAAAATTATAGATGGAAGTCATAGCAGCAAGTTATAATAAGCACTTTTATGGACATAAACAAGAGAGGGTGGATTAGAAAAACCAAGAATAAAAGGTTCTTCTTAGGTCAGTGGTCAATGCAGCCACTGTGAATACAGCAGAAAAGGGCAGGAGACCTGTTTTGCACAAGCACTGGGATAAGCCTCTTCCTCAGCCCTGGAGCTGCTGGTGGAAATGGAAGAGGAGGGAGTGGAGTGTGGACAAGGGCCAGTGGCTGAGGGGCTCGAGGTTCCAGGAGAACTTGGTTTGATTCTGAGCTGAGCACAAGCCAGGGAAGACTGCCTTGCTTTGTTCTGAACTTTGTAGTGAACAATAGGAAACATGCAGGTAAGGGAACCAGCCTTAGATGTGGCACCCGGCGGCTTTTCACCAACTGCATGTTTCCTTCTGCCCCTCTGGAGGGACTTAAGCGAGAGAGGGCTAATGCTTTATTCAGGATTCAAGTCCTCCTGCCTGAGGGTGACACAGATTGCTGCCACAGGACAGAGAAACAAGAAGAGCAGCCAGAAGGGGCAAAGGTGTGGTTCATGTGGAATCATGAATGGAGATGTGATCAGAGAGCCCATCACAGAGAAATGGTCTCAGAGGAGCTGAGAACACAAGGGTTAAGTGACTAGTTTATGGCCAGCCAGGAGGAGGAGCAAGGCCGCTTGCCTGGAGCTGAGGGTGAAGCTACTCTCCCTGCAGGTGTCGCATGTGGAAGATTCACAACCTTGGAGCGGCACAGAGGCAGCGGCTCCTGCTGTCTGGTCACCACCAACCCACTGTTCCTCCTGCGGCCACTCAGAGGTGACTGCGGTCTCTGTCCCCAGGTGCAAGTCCTCCAAAAGGAGAGCATGAGGACCGAGAGTAGGTCCACATCTTAAGACCTCGCCTTTCCTCCCCGGTCCCAACCCTACTTATAGACATGGCTGTTTCTTTTTCCACCTGGCAGCTGTAACCCCCAACTTCACCAAAACTGTCTCAAGGGCAGTCTGCGCCCAGTCCAGGGGCCCCTCCAACAGCCTGGGGGTCATGGGTAGGAGAAGGCACCAATCACTGCCCAGTGACTTGGGACTGATGGGTTACTTGGCCTTGGTGTCTGCTGCCACATCATGTCTAGAAGGGCCAGACAGGACCCTGTCCTAGGACACTGGGCCTCTTATCCCTGAGCTCAGCTTCTGTCACTGGGGCTTGTCCCTGTGAATGGACACAAATATGTTTGATCCCTGGCTACCGGCTAATGGAGACCATGTGGCTGAGACTAGCAGTAAACATCTGATGCTGTCACACATCTGCCTGCGGAAGTACAGACTCCAGGAGGCAGGAGCACCCCTCAGGGTGGTTCTGGGGTTCAACCAGCCTATCCTAGGTTCTCTGGAGAGGAGGTTTTGCCCACAGACTTGGAGTGACCCTGACAACACTGGGCCTGATGTGGCCTCCAAAGCCCCTCCCGCCTGTCCCACAGGAAACTGCTTCTCTTTAGAGCTAAGTGAACTACCCTGTGAACCCTGGTCTGCATTCCTATGATCCACACACAACTTGCCTGCTCTTGATTTGACATTTTTCAGTCTCTTCAGGCAGAAAGGAGGTGTTGGATTTGTCCCCACTCCAGTACCGGTACCTGTGTTACTATTCTTGGGGACTGCTACCTTGGGGACAGGTCCTAGCTCCTGGGAAAGAGGTAGTGCCTCAGGATGATGGACTGGTCGGCTGGGTTTGGCAGAGTTTCCCTGGGCACCTTGGGTTCCATGGCCAGAATCTCTAGGAGCTCGTGGGAGGTCTGCGAGGTGTGCGTGGGCTTCCCCAGTCATGAATGCAGTGTTCTTGAGTTATTTCTCCTAACTCCCTGAGAAGTTTGATTCTAGAGTTAAGCAGACCAAGCCTCAGCATCTGTAAAGTCTGGGTGCCCCTTCAGGTAGCGCTGGGTTCTTTCTCTGTTCAGGAGTAAACAGATCAGGGACACTGTGAGTGAAGCCTTAAGAAATTTGTGCCTGCTGAACAGATGAACCTGTGGTTAAAGCAGCAATCCTAGGTCCTAGGTTTGCATTAGAGTCAGAAGTTGACTTCCATCATCCACAGGACTAATTTTTTCCACAAATTTGAGCAGGAGCTCGTAGTCCCATCCCTAGAAGGTGATGCCCCTTGGGTTGGCTTTATGGGAAAGTGGTGGGCAGAGTGCCGCTTGCTGAGACACTGGGTCTGTGTGGCCCTTGATGGGGTGATGCTGGTTGGGTTTTATCTTATTTCCATGTGATGCCTCCTCTGTAAAACCAGAGGATTGGGCGACAGTGTGAATTGGACTTTCTGCTGATCCAGAAGCCTGATTTTCTGCTGTCAGGGCCCAAGATTCCAGGTTGGATACCCTCTTTAGTGATGGTCTCCTGGTTTGCCTCACTGGTGGTCTTCACTCTCCTGTCTCCTGTCTGCAAGACTTCGGAGACCAGGGGGCAGCTACGGGGCAGGAGGGACCAGGTGTCCTGGGAGGGAGCTGTGCATTAAAGGAAAGAGGGATGTTTGGGGGCAGATGAAGTCTTTTCCACTTTCCCTTAAGAAATCCCTCAGCGGTCATGTCTAGTACTGGTTTGAATGGCCAGAGGCTCAGAGTAACAGAAGAGAAGGAGAGTCACACAGCTGGAGTCCCTGTGTCTGCCATGCCATTTTCCTGAACTTGCTCCAGTCTGGTTGCTGCCTCATCACTCGGTACCAATGACCTTATGTTTCCCAGTGCCCTGTCTGTGCTGTCATCGTCTTAGGAGACACTGCAGGCCTGACTCTGTGCACAGCTCTCTGCTGCCAGAATAGCACACTGTTGGCCTCGCTTTCCTGGCCCCTCTCCTTCGCTCCCTTTGCTGGTGCTCACCCCACCTGACTTTCAGGGTGGGAGGCCCAAGATCAGGTTTGCAGACCTTTCCTTTTCTCTCTCCCTCACTCTAACTGAACAGTGTCACCATGCCCAGTGTTTAAATGCTGTCCATGCACAGAAAACTTCCAAATTCAAGTCCCCAGCTGGGACCCGTGTCTGAAATCTAGGTGCCAGGGTTATAGACCCAAGTGCTTTCTGAATGTGTGAAGACGTCTCAAGTGGAAATGTCTAAAACTGAACTCAAGGTGCATATGTCCAGGGTCCTGGCGCACAGGACAGCCCATTTTCTTTCTCAGCCACTGTGAATGTCAGCTAGCATCGCAGCCTGCTTGGTTGGCTTTCAGGCGAGAGTCAGCGTCTGTCCATCTTTCACCTGCCCTGCCCCCAGCACGTCGCTCCTCCGGTTGTGAGGGTGGCCTTCCGCTGATCTCTGCTTCCACTCCTGCCTTGTCCTTACCGGAGCCTTCAAACAGAGGGAGCCTTCTTCCTGTGATCATCAGTACCCTGTTCTCTGGGGCTTTTATCGCTCCCCACATTTCCTCAGTGCTCTTCCGCTTGTTGATTTGCCCCAGCAGGGTGTCAGTGGTCCTGCCACTTTTACTCACTTGCTTGGCTGTCCAGCCTGTCGCTCTGCTTCTCTCTACCTTTTTCTGTGGCCCTCTCTCCCCTCCCTCCGAGCTCAGGGCCGACACCAGCCCTTGGGCTGTGTACTGATCCCTGCCTGCATCCAGTGGTACTGCTTTGTATGATCACAGCTTTTCTGGTGGCTGCAGTTCATGAGGTCACATAACTTGATGTTTTGTCCCTTACTTTATACCAGAGATCAAGTCAGTACCAGGTACGTAATTGGAGCTCATTTCATTTTGTGAAAGAAAGAGAGGTTTTGGGTCTGGGAGGTGACAGAAGGTTGTGTCTTGGGCTCCAAGGGCTGAGTCACTGTTCATTCTTTGAGCATAGATATCTCAGCACCTTGAGGCACCTGGACTGGCTGAAGGCTCTGCTAATCTCCAGTATCCCATTGAGCTTACATCTCCTCCTGTCCCTCTTAGGAACTGTATTAAATCTTTGGTGACTCCTACTGGGGCTGGGCCATGGGATATACCCCAGGAGGAAAAGAGCTTCAAGGAACTCTTGGGACATTAACAATCAGGAGGATGGGCTGGTACTGTTGGCCCTCCCTGGGTACTGACCCTCTCTGCCAGAAGTGATTTCCCTTCTACCCAGATTCAATATATTTTGCTGCCAGTTGGTGGTCTCTCTATGGCCTGAGTTCTAACTCTGCCTTGGCATACATGGCTTTCCATCATCCACCACTTTCTGTCACTCCTCTTTCTGCTCCTGTCACTTCAGCTTTAGGGCAGCTACAAAACTGCAGAGACAAAGTCCCTTATAGCCTCAGTTTGCAAGCGCTGGGCCTTCAGCCTGTTTACTCTTCTCTGGGAAGAGCTCTCAGCATGGATGTGGCTCACTTCTGAGGTCTCCCTGGCCCAACATATCCAATGTCCATCCTAGCACCCTCCGCCATCACATGGTGACATGTGCGAACACTGGAGGGAAGGAGCCATCTCGCCTGTACATTCATGTGGTTATTCTTGTTCCTTGAACTGAGGCAGATGTGCTGGACATTTGGGAAAAGTGTGTTGACTAGAGGAATGAAGGAGTGAGTACAGGAATGAGCTCACGTTGGATGCTGGACATTGTGTCTGGAATGTTTTATCCACTGTTCCGTTTAAACTTTAGGACGGCCCCAGATGGGGGAAACGCTGACCGCTACCCCTGCTTCTCAGTTTAGAAGCGTACAGGGTAGCTTGCATGGAAGAAGTGAGGCCTCCCATGAGCCCAGGTCTTCCTCCCAGCAGACTTGGGGACCTGTCCTCCCTTGGCCTGGTCTTTGTCAGCTCTCCTAACCCAGAAAACGGCCTGTACTCTGGCTGGGATAGCAGCGCTTGCCCCCTCCCCCAGCATCTTTTCTTGCTAATTTCTCTCCTGCTCTAATCTCCAGGGAAACTACAACCTCATCTTCCTTTGAGAAGTTCCTGGTTGTCAGAGCCCTTCAATTCCCCCATGCTGCACCTGCCCTTGCTGAGACTGTGGCCAAGAATGGTAGATGTGGATAGACGATCAGTGCCCGCACTGTCAGCGGGCCCAGGGAAGCAGTTTCTTTCTGGCACTGTTTTGTCTGCCAAACATTCTGGCCTGCTGCTGCCTCTAAAATACACAAACGTTCCTCAAAACCCTTGGAATCCTAGCCATGCCTTTCTCCCTCCCAAAGGACCTGGGGGATGTGCATGACCTAACCAGAGGCCCTGCAGCTTCTGCAGAGGGATCTGTTGCCCAAGCACTCTGACACAGAAGAGAGAGAGAAGCCAGGGCCATTCAGATGGTGAGATCCAGACAGAAGCGGAGGTGGAACTGGACAGAATAACTCAGTGTCACCTTTGCATCTTCTCACAGGATCCACACGGTGACGGTGACCCTGCCATGTGATTATTATCACGCTGCCCCACACTTTTACCAACTAGGAATGCTACTTGTTCATCTTTAATGTGTAGATAAGAGTATTTTCTTGCACAAGGATTAAATGGGAGTTTGTACATGATTCTGAGACTGTGTAGTCACTCAGTGTTGGGGTGGTTGTTATTTCACACTCTGTGCTCTCTATGGCTAAAATTGTGTGAATAGTGGTTGAGAGTTCAAATGCTTAAGTCTGGTTCCTTAGGCTTACTTTCTGCCTCTGCCATGTGAGGGCAGATAAATTACTTAATCTCTCTGAGCTTCAGCTTCACATGTGTAAGCCAACATATCCACATGCTCAGAGTGAGTGGAGAAGACCCTTGCATGAATCAGGATTATTCAAAGACAGAATGGCAAATTCTTCAGTAAGTAACAGGCTGGCCATCTGTCATGGCAGGCTTTTGGGGAGGACTTGAGTCCCTATTGCCTGCGTATCCCTGGATAGGTTCTGACCTTGGGAGAGGCTATCTCAAAACAAGGGCCAGATTGGGAACCTTTGTGTTGAATTACTACTCGCAATCTCTGTGGCCTTGGACCATTTACTGATTTCAGATTTCTGTGTCTAAATGTGAACAGCTACTCAGTAACACTATGGTGTGGACTCAAATAAATATGCTCCTGTATGTCACATGTTTATGGCAGTGCCTGGTGACAGAAAGCCATCTACATGTGTCTTCTAGTCTGCAGAGAACTATGCTCCCCAGCAGGGCATTTAATCCACACCGTATGCTCCACACAGGACCTACAACTGTGGCCACTCAGTCCTCAGGAGCCATTAGAGTTACCATCTTTATTAACATTGTCCCTGGGGCCCTTGTGCCTGGCAGTGTCTGCCATATCTCCGTAGTGGACAATTCCTTGCTGGCCTCTGAGCAGCAGAAGAGAGCTATGTGCTCAATGGTGTCTGATTACAGCCCCCCCAACCTGGAATGCCATCGCCACTCTGTGGTCAGCTGCACTCAGTAGTGGCTGCTTCCTGTCTGGTCTCCAGGGACATTGTTCCCTGACCCTTACTGATCTTCCTAGGTTCTACCAACTCAACTCCTAGATTCTAATTCAGGTAGGCATTTGTTTAAATACAGACACTGCTCCTGTCTGGTGAGTTGCTTAACTTGCCTTAGGCATCAGTTTTCAATATCTGTGCAACACGAAGACCATTTACTTGGCAAGATGGAGGTAGGAGATGAAATCCTAGCTCATGATACTGGCACACCATGGGTACAAGATAACTGTCAGTATTTCTTCCAAGATGGAAAAGCTGAATGACAGCACAGGGTGGAATAGTTGTGTGTTCTCCAGACAGATCCATGGCTGTGTTGACAAAGCACGGGACTCCAGAGACAATCACGTACAAAGCCTTCCTCTCCCTCAGTGTGCAAACACATATTCCCCTTTCACATCTGGTAAGCTGAGGACAAATTCAAGTGTTTTTCTAGAAAGATGGAAGTAAATGTCTCGGAGTTCCCTTTGGAGCGGCAGCCCCAATCAGCCAGTAGCTATGGGTGCCCAAAGTTGGAGTGCCTGCTGTATTGGCAGAGGTAGCTGTGTTCTCTCCAGAAGTCTGGGGCATTTGTTGCCTAACAGGGCTTTCTGTCTATTAAATACTCTGTCAGGAGGGGAAGTTTTTAGCCAGAGTGAACATGGCGGCCATCCCCTGCAAGGGAGAACAAAACCACCATGCAAATGTATGCAAATGAAGTCCCTTTGGGTCAAGTAGGATCTAATGGTTCTACATGGGGCCTGGGTCCCCTAGGTAGACCTGTGCAGACCCCGGGTTCATGGAACTGTAGATGGAGTACCTGGAAGGGGCTAGATGAGCCCTCTCAGGAAGCTGTGCACCCACAAGCTCATCCTCTAACCCTGTCTCATTTCTAGCTTAATGTATCAAAATTTCTTCCTTTGTGTTCTTGTGTTTTCAGGAGGAAAATTACGAACTTATCTCTGTCCTTAACTCCAGAATGGCTGCTTCTGTGAATCCTGAATTGTTCTCTACCAAAATCTTATTATTGGGACAGTGAAGGGAACCTGGTCTGTAGGTAGCTTCTTTCCCAGAGTGCGAGGCCCGGATTCTCACCACTCCATTCACTGCCCTCAGATATCCAGAAAAAGCCCCTGTCCCTAGTCAGTCCTGTGCCCAGTACTGCTCCCAGGAGGGGAAGGGAAGACCTGTGGATGTGGAGTGTAGACAGTCCATGGCACTGATTAAAATACAGCTGAGCTGCTTCCTGTACTCTTTTCCCAGGCTTGGGGTTGCTGGTTTAGGGGTTCCCATTTTCTCATATCTCCTGGACAGTTCCCCAACATTACGGACCCAAATAAAAGAGGACAGAGGGAAAGTAGAATTGACATCCCATCTATTTGTCACCCCCTTACATCAAGGAAATCAAAAGCCTGTGATTTAACGGAGACGGCCTCCTTTTAGCTACAGTGAACTTCTGTTTCCTTGATTAGAACTGGGCCATGTGTCCATCCTTAGGTGTAAGGAACCTGGAAAGGTGGGGAACAGAATAATCCAAATTAGCTTAGACTGACCAACGACTGGAAACTGCCTTGAACTAAAGTGGCATTTCTTTAGTCAAAAGTGGGGTGTAAGCACATGTCCCTGACAGGAACCTCAGGGTCCATGGATTCTTCTCACTGGCTCATCAAAATCTTGGTGACCCCATACCCAGCTTCAATCCAGTCTACTGTCCATTGTCTGCTTCTGCACTTGGATATCAGTGATATTTTTGCTTGGCATGAATGGTGATATTCTTGGGGATATGGAAGAAAGATGAGAGCCATCCGGGTATGGAGACTATTGCACCCCAGGGACAGTCATGCTGAATAATGACTTGCGTGTTGCTCTTTCAGCTCTGGGATGCCAGGTCCCTGAGGAGGGGTCCTCACCCAGACTGAGGTGGGAGGGAACAAGGCCCTGGAATTCTTGAAAGCTCAATAGAGTCTCAAATCCAATAGAAAGCATCTTGTAGCAAGGGATCAAAACAGTGTCACACAGCTGCGATGCTCACTGCCCTTTCTTGTTTGGGGTCTGCCCCACAGTCAGCCCACAAGTGGCCAGAAGGCAGGGACTGTGACAATGTGTATCCATTTCTGTGTCCTTAGAACAAAGTCCATGTTTAGAGCTTTTCTGAACCTCAGTAAAATATTTCAGTTTGATAAACAAGTGAATGCAGAAACAAACAGATGGGTTACCCAGGATGCAAAGGTATTTTGCTCACCAGGAAGATGGTTGAGAGGGCTTGAGTGCTGAGCCGACCTTCCTGACAAGCACGTGTGCCCTAGGACCCTGACCCTTCTGTGGGGAAGTCTGGCTGAGGAGGTATTTTGGGAACCATTTGTCCTGACCTAGCAAAGTGAGCTATAAATCACCCTTTGAGTCTTTTGAATGTCTGAGGCTTAGTAATGGCCCAAAAAAGGATTTTGCAGTTGTTTTGGGAATGAGCCCTTAAAGCAGTTTGGAAAGTTCTGCATTCTTCAAGAAGTCATCCCTCTTTTCTGTGTGTGGTCTTCAGCTTGACCTTGATGTTAGGTCGGAGAACCAGGTCCTCCGTCGTAGGAATATTTGCCAGTGGTGCAGCTTCCGCTGAGCTCCGGCTGTCAGTCTCCAGAGACTACTCACGGTCTTGGGTAGGCCCCTCCTAGTTACCGCCTTTTGTATTTTAAACTCAGTTAAGTGACAGGCGGTCTCCAGGCAGGCTGCCAGAGTTAAAGCCATTGATAGTCACCCTGCAGCTGCCGCGGTTCCAGGGTGGAGCTGTCTAAATATTGCCCAGTGTCTGCGCCCCCCTCTCATATGTCATGCTAGACGGACAGCTTGACGCTGTTTCCAAAATAGCCCCTGCCACGGGCTTGTCAGACCTGCTGATGCCTTTTAAGATAAACATTAAAAATACCTCTTCCCAAATCGGGAACCATCTCATTTTTCCCTTCACTGCTGATGAGTTAGGAGTGGCCCTGTGGTCCCATGCTGAAATGTTTGTGCCCCTAGATAGGGGAAGCAATCTTTGCATACAGAATTGATGCAGTGGTTAAGACCGCTCTGTGATTCTGTGTGAGGAAAATAATCATGGAGGAGACAAGCGTTGCTTCCTGGGCAGGTTGGACTCCCCAAGGCTCGCCAGCTGACTTGAGGATCATATTTGAGAAAGGGAATCCTTGCCTCAGTCCCTGGGTTCTCATGGGTTTGACCTTGCCCTACCCCCAGAGAAGCTCTGCCACAGATTTGTGTTCAAGATCTTGCTGGCAAGATGCTCACATGGAGAAAGACTCAGGGTTCCCTCCCTGCCACTGCCATTCAGCTGTTAGTCCTAGAGCCGCTGAATGGATCCAGTACTTTGAATTTCAGAGCTAGGGCTCAGTCATTCTCATAGACTTAGACCAAAACAGTTCTATTTTTTTAAAAAGTAAGGTTTTAATATAAGACACTCTTACAACATAGTAGCATCTTACTTTTCCATACAAAACATCCAACTTCCTCTATCTAGGAGCATAAACACTGCAGCATGGGGCCACAAGCCCGTGTCTAGCCCATCATCAGAGAAGGGTCAGGTATTTTGTTGCAAATTAAAGGAGAAGTTTGTAGAGGTTTCGACCCATAGTCAGCTAGCTCCAACTCAGAGTAGCGCAGCAGAGGGACATTGCAGCAGAGAAACAGCCCATGGCATAGCAGGAAGCAAAGTGTGCCATCAAGGGAGAAAGTTGGAGATCTGTGTATCTCCAGGGCACTCCCACAGTGACTCACCTCTTCCTATAAGGTTTCACCTACTAATATCACGCCCAGTTCTAAACCCATCAGTGGAATAACCCAGTATGCATGATCTGGTCATCTCCCGAAAGCCCCACCTGTCAATGCATGAGGCTTTGGTGGGAGGGGAAATCTGGGTATAAACTGTAACAGGGAGGGCGGTAGCTATTGTTTTTGGTATGACTTGCTCCAGTGCTTTTGTGTAACTGAGAACTGGTGCTCCTTCTGACATACCAATTCTCCTGGAATTGTACCTGAAGCTTCATAGGGTGACTCAAGGAACACTTTTCTGGTCTGCCTCAGACACTTTTTTGTACTGTTTTGTGGAGACTCTCTACTACTCTCTCAAAATTTTATATTTCCATACCTGCCTACATGAGGATTCCACATCTGTATGGCATGTATCACTATTCCCATAAGAAAAGCCTCTCTGGAAAAGGCTTCCTGTCTAGCAGGTGGGTGGCCCACCTGTGCCCTGAGTCCCTAGCAACTGTCCACATCTGTCATTTATTACACTGTGTTGTGAATTTTGGTTTTCATGTCTGGCTTCTTCTAGTGGATGAGGATGTGAGTCCTTTGGAGATGGAGACAATGCTTTGTTCTTTTATCTCAGGATAGGGCGAAATGTTTGCAGAGCTGATGTTAAATGAGGGCAGGAATAAACAAAAGCATTAGTAAAGCAGAGATACCGGCTCGCACATTGGCTTTTCCTGGTGCTGGAGGTGCAGAGGGCTCTGTTTACTGTCACATGTCACAGGGTGTCCATGGGCCACATTTTCTTACCAGCTTCTGTTTTTGCTTGCTTTCCTCAGATGTGCTCTGTCCGAGTGTCCGTGTAGAAGGAAATCGTTTGGAGCACACCAATGGAGAAACCAAGGAAATTACAGGTAGGAGGCACCATCTGCTTGTGCACTGGGGGATTTGCTGGACCTAAGTATGCTATTCCACAATCTAGGGGGGCCTCCTGACCATCGTCCTCATCACCCTACAGCACCCCAATAGTGCGGGCGGCAGCCACCAGTCTCATGGTAAAGAATCTCCTCTGCCTCTCCTTTGTCAGGTGGTGGTTCTCATATAGGAGTCACTGAATAGTGTATCACAGGGCGCACGTTTATGAAGGAGGTGGTGAGCGAACAAGCAAAAAATTTGCAAAAGGAGCAAAATCATGAATAAACAAAGGCACCTGGGAGCAAGGGGAGAGTGAATCCACAGCAGGAGAGCAAAGAGTCACATGGCAGCTGAGCCGCAGCAAGAGAGTTGGCACAGCAATGCTGCAAACTCTGTACATGAATGTGGGAGAGCGAGTGGGGTGCTCTGGGGGCTGCCGAGTGTGTGTCCCCAGCCGGTGCTGGCACTGATTAGTCTCCCCTGTGGTCAGACTTGCTGCTGTGCCCTTTAAGTGCTTGAACTCTGGGCAGTTTCTTCTCCTTCAGTGCCCAGGCTATCAGCCTTGTTCTTCTCACTGACCCTTGCTGGTCCAGCTCTGACCACGTGCTTATCACCTCTCCAAGCCAGAGGGCCTCAGGAGGTCAGAATGAGTCACTGGGCAGACTCAGCCATGTCAGCGTGTCCCAAAACTTGAGGATGGCAGCATCTGCACCTGGAGGCTTACAGAGTTTTCTAGAATGTTAGGAGGCTGTCCTGCCTGTGTGTACACTGGGAAGAGTGTGCCAGGGAGCTGGCACTCCTCAGAGCCGCCCCAGCCGGTGCCTTGTTATAGAAGCCTCGCAGCTCCACTGACCCAGGCAGGGTTATTCACAGGTTAAATGACAGCTCATTTCCTAAGATTTCTTAAAATTTCAGCACAGGGACCCTGGTCATTAGAAGCTGGTGTGTTTTCCCACTTTGAGCAGTGGAGGGACCGTGGGGGAATGGAGAAGACAGATTCAGAACTCCTCCCCACAGGCTGCCTTCAGAGTCAGGAGACACAGCACTTCCTGTCCTTCTACCTACTCCGTGGACGGCAGAGTTAGCAGAAACAAAAGTTGCCTTTGGTTCAGCTGTGTGAATTCAGCGCCCCGTGCCTCTCATCTGGACTGCTGTAGCATCCATGTAACTAGTGTGTCACCTTCTCACACTGTCCTGTTCTCTCCCCCTCATCAAGAACTGACTTCCTAACACTTGAATTTCTTGGCTGTTAGAATCCTTGTGTTTCTCAGCCCTTTCTGAAGGGTTCTGTCTCTTTGGTCCTAGAATATTCTCTTCATGGTCCTGAAAGGTGTGGTGCTCCCCTTAGCTGAGGGAGTTTCCTCTGCTTAGTGTTTCATTCCCATTTTATCACCACACTGAGCTCCTACTCATCCCTCCAGGTCCAACTGAACAGTCACCTCTGAGAAACCATTTTAGGCCCCAATGGGGCCACTATCTGCTCTTTCAATGTTTCATCCTATCCTGGGAGCTCCAGTCAGGAGACGTGGCAATTATTTGCTTTCTTCTCTACCTCCCTAGCAAGCATGTAAGCTGTTTGAGAGGAAGGCCTGTTTTAATTTGAAGTTCTTCTGTGTGTCCTAAGGGCTTGGAGCGGTACCTGGCACTTACAAGAAGTTCAGTAAACTCTGAGTGAATAGACACACGAATGAAATGAATGAAAGGCGGAAGCCTGATGTAAAGTGTGTATGGGTGAATGGAAAGTTGGATCAACGGATGGGAAAGTTAGAAAGACAGATGACATTGGGGGTGGGAAGAAAGGAATGGAAGGAAACAAAGGAGGAAGAGGAAGGGAAAAAGGAAGACAGATGAACAGATGAGTCTGCTGGGTCCACTCTAATTTAGAATGAGTTTAAAACTTCCCTGCCATTCTACAGACTGAAGAGCAAGAAGGAATAGTTGATTCATGTTGGGAAGAATGAGAAAGAGTGTTCGTGTGTGCATGTGTGCACTTGTGCATGCACATGTCTGTGATGTGCTCAGGTGTGCAGCGCTGTGTGTATGTACCCATGTATATGTGTGTGAATATGCAGAACATTGCACAAATATTTTAGTCCATGGCATATAGTAGAATCCTGCTGAGAAGCCAGCTTGGTGACTGAATAGAAGTAGGGCCGGCTGTTATGCTCTGGAGTTGAATGACTCCAGACAGGTGGGCCTCCAGCCCCATGTGGAGCAGACAGCCTGTTTGCACAGCTCTGTGTGCGCAGAGAACCTACTTTGTCTGCGGTCTATTCCCTGATCAAATATTCCAGCCATGCTGAGGCTAAAGAAGGAGTTAGGAGAAAAACAAGCCTCAGACTTGCCAACTGTAAAGCCGCTGGGTAATCACAGAAGCTTTTATATTCTGGAAAAAGTGCACCTCTCTAAAGCCTCACTTCTATGCAGTCCTTAAAATGACTCGGGCTACTTTTTCTGTCGGCTTGTCTTGGCTGGAGTAAGGAAGACAGAGACAAGAACAGACAAATAGAGCAGGATGTCTTAGATAGATCTGCTGCTTGCCAGCCAGGTGGCTGGCCTCTCTGAGCCTCAGTTTCCCCTATCTCTGCAGTTAGATCTGGCTGGTATCTCTGAGGGCACCTTTCGGCTTTCATGGTCATCTTTCAAATTTGCAACCACTGAAAATGTTACTTAACTGTCCTGGAATTTAGTTCTTGGTGTTTACAAAAACTGTCTTGTTGCAGATTATGCAGGTCTGGGATTTGGCCTGGACTTCTTTCTCTTCCCACCTGGGTCCCCACATTCAGATGCTAAAGTCCTGCCTGTCATGGTTTAGATCAAGAATGGGCACCGCAGTTACTTGGCAGGACCCATCTCAAAATGAACAATAAAAAAAGGAAGAAGGCTGGGAATGGAGCTCAGTGTGAAGGCCTGGGGTTCAGTCTCCAGTATCAGAAAATAGAAAGGGAGAGAAAGAGACCGAGACAGAGAGACAGAGAGAGACAGAGAGAGAGAGATAGAGAGAGAGACAGAGAGAGACAGAGAGAGAGACAGAGGAAGAAGAGGTTGAAGGAAGAAGAGGGTGAAGACAGGGATGGAGAATGGGAAAAAAGAAGAAGTGAGATATATCAGGTCAGGCACAAATTCCCTAGGTCGGATATCTAAAATGTACCAATAAAAATCAATTTTTAAAAGTTCAAAACAAACAAACAAACAAGAGGAGAAGGAGTGGAAGGTCTCTGCTTGGGAGGCAGAGACAGAAGTTTCTCCCTCCTGCTTCTCCGAGGTGCTCCTCTAGAACAGGGGTACCCAGGCTGCAGAGTGGGCTCAGCAAGGGGGCTGGTGGTTGCAGCACCACCTGTGGGACTCGATGTCCCTGAGGCAGCTTTGGGCTGCAGGGTTCCAGGCTGGACCCACGCGTCAGGAGCCCTGGAGCTGCAGGGTGGTGGTGCTCTCACTGGGGCCCCTGTGCCAGCAGGAGCAGTGTCAACCAGAGTTAAAAAAAAAAAAAAGACAAAACAAAACAGAATGTCCCCTACAGGGCTCCAGAGGGCATAGGTGGGCTTTTGAAAGGGACCTGGATCAGGGGCTAATATAACTGGTTCGCTGTTAGGGGGTTGGGAGGCAGGGTCTGATGTGAAGAGACAGATCCTATCCTATCACTCGGGTGTGACCTGGAAGGGTGTCCTTCCCTGCCCAGATCCTCTCCCCTCTCCCTGCTCTGGCCACCATGATGTGAGCATTTCTCCTCCACCAGACCCCTCCCCGCCATGCTGTTCCCATGTTTAAGCAGAATGAACACGGACTGAAAAGTCTGAAACTATAAGCCAAAATAAACTTTTCCTCCTTTAAGTCACAGGTGACCAGTATCTTGCCCCAGCGATGAGGAAAGTACTAAGACACTGCCCACTGTACCTCCTACAAAGTTCTACAATTCGAGTGCATTTTCTGTCCCTCCCGAAACCTCTCTTAGCACGCCTGCTCCTCCCTGGTCTCCCTACTGCTGTCCAAGCATACTGTAAAGCAGAGGAGGCCTGACTGATTTTCTCCCTGTGGTAGAGCTCTCTGGGGCTCTTCCTTGTCTGCAGAAAGGAACTGAAACTTCTTCACTGGCCGGCAAAGCCAGCCTGTCAACCTCATTCCCAGGCAGTGTCCCCTGTGCTCTGACTCTAGATGTTCGAGTAGCTAAGATCCCTGTTGATTATTGGATTCTGAGCAGCCAGGCTGGTAAGTAGCACCCAGAAAGCCCTTAATGATGTGTTGCTGAATTCCTTCCTTCTTTCCTTCTCTCTTTCCATAGCAGTGCCTCTGAAGCAACAGCAAAAGCACCAGACTTTTAAATTTTTTTCTAAATCAATACATGATAATTGCACATATTTTGGAGTAGAATGTGTTTGATGATGAACACAGAATGTCATGATTAGTTCAGGGTGCTTTGCATAGCCAGTAAACATTTATCATTTGTTTGTGCTGGGGACATTCAAACTTCTTCTAGCTACTTTCACACATCTACAAGAAATCATTGTTAACTGCAGTGAGACCTCAGTACTCCATTGCTGTGAAACTCATCCAATTTGATACTCAATGCATTTTGACACGGATAGTTTGGCCTGGTACTCACACTTTGCTTGGCACTCAGTGTGCAAGTTGGTGTCAGTTACCTTGCAACTTCTACTCCTTTCCAGTCAAAACGACTTATTTTGCATAAATATCCTGGAACCAAAGGACAAGGAGTTCCAGTGTGGCCACATGTAGTTAAAAGGCAAAAGGAGTGGCGATGAGGATCCTGAGAACGGGGAACTTTTGCTCCCCATTGGTGGGAATGTGAGTTAGTGTAGCTGTTCTGAAGGGCAGTTTGGATGCTCCTCAAGGCATTGGTAGTGGATCTAATATATGAACTGCTAATCTCATTACTGAGTGTGTCCATACCCAGAGGAAAAGATGTCAGTATGTTACCGGACTGCTTTGGCCTCTTCCTCTCGCAAGGTTCCCTCTAATAAGCCAGGACAACTGGCACTATCGGTGTCTCCACGTGGTTCAGCTGACCTTAGGATGGCATTGAGGGCCCCTTGTCATTTCTGAGTTAATCAATTGTGGTTTTATCCCGTGACACCTTGACACCATCATCCCTTCATCTCGGGAATGTTTTTCCTTTTCTGATGCTGATTTATTCCTGGAGATTGATCTTGTTTTCTTGGTACCCTTTGCTGCCTCTAGTTAATTGTTTGCTGTTTAAATTTTTGTAATGTTTAGGGTTTTGCTTTTTATCACTGAGACCAGTACAGGCGGAACCACGGCACAGAGCGAGCTTGCCTGTCACCCACTCGTCACTGATGGCGAAGGCAGCCTTTGTAGTGACAGCAGGTGAGGAACAGGCTGGCTCCAGTGCTCTGATCTGTGATCCCTGCCTCTTGGGGGGCTCTGCGACATGATCACCTGATTTAGGATGTGATCTGGGCTCTCACAGCTCCCTCTGGAGAGCGGGGTACCTGTTCAGGTCCCTGTGAGCCTCTCTTGAGGGAGAACCATACTTCCTGCCTCCATCCCCACCTCTACTCCCGGAGGCTCTGTTGTGGGCATCCTTGACCAGCCTGTGAAGCAGCCAGAGTCAGGCCCTGCCCAGAGCAGAAGCAGACTGGAGGGCTGGGCCCTCAGCAGAGCCGTGGACACTGAGTGTGAGTGCAGCCCGGGGGCTGGTGTCTGACGATGATTGTCAACTGGAGCTGTACCATCATCCACCCCAGCTCACCCTGGTGAAGCCTGGGACCCTCCTGCCTCCTGGCGGCAGCACCTCCTGGTGGGGGGCACAGCCTTACTCCTGGCACCACCGGGACGTCTACCACGCTGCTCACCAGTACTGGGCCAGCTGCAAAGACCATTTCTGCCTAGTTTGCCTCTCTATGGAACAAAATCTGATCCTATCAAGCTCAGTGTCCCTTATCTCCTGGCACCGGTCCTCAGAGCCCAGAGCCTCAGGGCCTTCCAGGGATTTCTGGGTCTATCTTCCCACCCCTAGGCTGCAGCCCTCCATCTGCCCAGAGCTCCCCAGTCCCATGCGTGGGCTCCAGGTTCAGGCACACGGCACCTTTCTGAGCTGTGGAAAGTCCCCGTTGTCTGGGGCTCAGCAGGCCCCAAACATTGCTCCAGGCCAGGCCTGCCGAAGGCCCGGAGCTGCAGGCACCCCCTGCCATGGACTGCAGCTGCTGTGTGCACCTCAGTTACTGGGACACCACTTAGTCCTCCCTGCTCTAAGTGGGCTGGGGGCTGTCCCAGGCTATGCGGCTCAAGGTGTAGGGAGAGCTTCTGTCTGTCATTCAGTGAGTGTCTCCCTCACCCTGGTGCCACTGGCTTCCCCAGCTCAGGCAGCCCTCAGGGACCTCTGCCTTTGGGGAGGTGGCTGCTCTGTGTGTATTTCTTGTTTGGAGCCTGGCTTTATAGCATGAGTGGCAGTGATGCTCTGGAAGAAGTGGCAGAGCTGTTACCAGGATGTAAGGTTCTCACATCAGGGAGCCCTTCAGAGAATGAGTCTCCAGATTTCCTCTGGGCTCCTCAGGGAGAGCTGGTAGCATCACCTAAACAATCCTTGGGTGCTGGTTCCTGAAAGGCCATTGTATTATATCATCACCTTAAATCTCATCAAAGACTTGCAGAGAATTACACCTTTCAGTTTTCCAGTTAAGGAAATGGGCTTAACAAAATCAGATGATGTCTTCAGAGCCACCCAGCTCTGAGTCTGTGGGTTCCCAGTGTGCCTTGGCCTCTGTGGAATGTGACAGGTACCTGCTGCATGTTCCGCTCTTATCTGTGGTCCCGTTCTCTGGCACAAGTGGAAGAAGCTGCCCTCTACCCTGCCAGAAGCTCTAGAGTCTTTGAGAATGTTTCCTCAGAGCTCCTTACACTCAGGGCCAGGGGCCAGAGGACAACCTGCTCTTAGTGAGCATGTACTATGTTCCAGGCAGTCCGTAGGCTGGCACATAGCTCAGTGCTGCTTAGCATGACTGAGGCCTAGCAGTCAACCCCAGCACTGCAGAAAAGAAGACAGAGGTCCAAGTGATCTTCTAAGGTGTCATTTCCCATTCTTTGGGCAACATGGGTAGCACACAGGACTGCTGCCAGGCAGGGGACTCCAAGGGGGGACCCAGAGTGCCGACTCAGCGTTCCATTTGGTACATGGAGAAATGAGACAGCAAGGCGGAGCGGTTTACCTGAAGGCTGGCGGATGGGGAAGTGTGGGAACAGGAGTCCCAGGGCCCTTTGTCCTCCACTGCCCAAGGGGCTTGTGATCCTGGTGGTATGAAAATGGAGAGGAGACAACCGTGGAGCAGGGGGACGTCTCCTGCCAGAGAGAAGCCCCATTCACTGCTTCAGCTCTGCTCGTTTAAACTTGGTGCTGTCCTGAACACCCAGAGTGGCATCTAGCAGCCTCTCTATCCTCTAGTTCTTCCACTGAACCCCAGTTCCCCAAGAGCCTGCTCTGTCTCCCTGCTACCCTCCCAGAGTTCTCAGTGACCACTTGAGCAGCCCTCAGCCAGTGTGTGGAAGGAATGCATCACATCATGGCCAGAATCCAGTTGCATAGGGCGTTGTGATCATTACAATGAGAAAATATTCCACACACAAACTATTGCTTGTTTACTGGATGAAGTATAATAAAAAAAAAACAGGGTGAATGTGTAAATTTAAAAATAAAATCACAGTAGAAGACACATTGCCATCGTGAGCCTCAGTCTACTCTCCTTTACTCTGTCCTTCTTTCCACTTTCTGAAACAGTTCTGGATGTCTTCTTTCTGGAACATCTTTAGTTGTACAGTCGTGGCTGCCTTGAAGTCGCAGAATGATTCAAAACACTCAACCTCTGTGACTGCTTTGACTTTGCGTAAGAGCTAGACGTTGCACAGGCCCAGCATGGTAAATAGCACTAGGTGGACGCAGTTGGACCCTGCTGCTTCTAGCCTCTTCCGGTTGGATGGCTCAGCAGCAGCATCTACTGTACTTCAGACAGTGCCTCATAAAGACGCGAACAGACAGGGCTTCCAGAACTGCTGCACAATGCGCAGGAGAGGTGGGAGAAATGTGCTGGAAGTGGGGGTGAACGCTTTCAAGGGGATCATGACAGAGTCTTTCACCATAGTAGATGGTTTTTATTTAAACGTTCACTGTGCACAGTGATAACTCAGCTTGTGCACTTAATTCTTCCCATGATTCTGGTCACAGAATTCATTCCATGATTCTGGTTGTGATGAAATTGCAAGCTTATATGTGACCAGGGTTACGGAAAGAGTTAAGTTTGTGGACTGAAGTATCGCTGTTCTTTTATTACCCCTTCTATGTCAGGCATGCTCGGAAGAGTTTTGCATCATGGTTTTTAATTCTCACAGCACTGCTATGAGGCACATTCTAAAACAGTTGAAATCAGGGCACAGAGATGGCAGGCAACCTGTGTAAGGTCACACAGCAAAGGCTGTTTCTCCTAACCGCCTCCTTCCCTGAACATTCTTAATCACAGTTTGACCCACGGTAGTGTCTCAAAAGTAGGTGATGATTGGATAAGTGATCTCTTTGGACAGAGTTCAGCAGAAGAAGCTTCGATCATTATAGCATGAGCCTGACAAGCACCTTCCCTGTTTTGTGTGGGAGTCTCTGAGAATGGTGGAGACAGGGAGGAGTTTGCCCTAAAGTCCAATGGGTCCGGTACCACAAATAGTGAGAGTTGTGCCATTTGTCACCCAGCTTCCCTCCACCCTGCTGAGAGCTTTCCAGGACCCCAAGGCTCACAGGATCACAGGCTCACAAGTCAGCACCGTGTCACACTGTCAGAACAGGGATTGTCCATCGGGCCACTGAGAGCTTGGTCGGCAGGTCCCTGGACCAGCTCAGCCCACACAGCCTTGTCAAAGCACCCGTGATGGGGACGTGGGGGTGCTACTGTTGGTGAATAATTCCTAGGGAGCCTGGCTTTCTGTGTTTCCTGGCACCTGCTGAATAGTGCATGTTAATGTCCCTTATAATCTGGGCAGCCTTGTTTTTAGGTATTTTTACTCTCTATAAAAACAAGAGCTTCTACACACACATGACTGAGCAGAGTTAAGTCCCATGCCTTGCCCTTACCTCTTGTCCAGGTCCAGAGTCCATGACCAGTCCATACTTTTTCATTGACGTGACTCTCAGGCCCTGTCTTGTGGGAAAGCAAAACAAAACAGAAATGCCTCTCATTAATGCAATGCCATCAAGATAGTTTTCTTCCTTCTGATGTTTCTTTCTTTCAAGTTAGGCAACTTCAAACCTGCCATGCTCTGAAGAATCCAAGCAAACTCCAGATGAAAGGCAAAAATGTGGATGCAGGAAGGAAAACCCTAAATTGAGGTTTGCCTGCAGAACCAGGGCACCATTTGAGCTTCTGGGACAGCAGAGTCTCCATGTAGGAGACAGTCAGGGCACCTGTCATGTGCACTGTGCTTGACTGTGATGCAGTGCTCCTGTCCCAGTGGGAAAGGCAGCCCTTTCCCTGGAGAGAAGTCGAAGCTGTGTTTATTGTTTATGCCTGTTGTTTATTTTCTCCCTGGATTTACAAGGGCCGATTACAAAATAGTGTGTGTCTAATTAAAGAAAAATTTACAGCCAATGCAATGTTGCCATTAGTCTCCCTCAAAACACTCCTTCACTTGACCACACTTACCCTACTGTTCTCGCTACTTTCTGAAGCAGTTTTGCAGACCCTCTTCCATGAATGCCTTTGTGAGGTGCGGCCATGAGTATGTGAACGAACGCTGCTGCCTAGCTCCACTCAGCACAAAGGCAGGCTCCCCTGTATGGGGCGCCCTTATCCGCCCTCACCATAGCTGGCACTGTGCAACTTCCAGCCCCTCCCCAGAGTCAAAGTGACCACGAGAGATAAATATTCTGAATAGATTCAGGACATCTAGATCACCACCATAGCTCGAGCAAAGGCACAAACAAGGACTTCCGGAACTGCTTCAGAAAGTGACAAGAAGGATGGGATCAGTGTGTCTGAAGTATTCTGAGAGGGATGAATGGCAGTATGCCTTTTACTGCAATAATGTGTAAATATTTAAATGTTCACCGTACTCACTCATCCCACCGTGAACAATTGCACTGCTCCATCGCATACCCATCCCCTGGGACAGGTAGAGGGAGCCCCCAGAAGGAACTTGCTGCTCCTTTGTCTCTCATCCATACTTTTCCTCTGCCAAACTCGCTTCCACCTCTTCTCCTTACACAGGTTTTGACCTGATGGATCTCTTCAGTGTGAAGGAAATCCTGGGGAAGAGAGAGAATGGAGCCCAGAGTTCCTATGTGCGGATGGGATCCTTTCCCGTGGTGCAGAGGACTGAGTGAGTGGTCCCTTCTTTTCCAGGCCTCTCTGAATGCCTTGGAACAGGGCAGGACGTGGTTGGCCAGGCACTGAGCTGGGTTCCACTCCACTCAGCAGTGCCTGGAGAGGTCACCGGGAAGGAAAGCAGCTTGGCCACTGACTGAGGCTCCGTTCCATCTATCCCCATACCCTTCAGTTATCGTTGACTGTAACGATTCTTTGACCCTTCTACATTCATCTTTCCATACATGTTTGGCATTGCTTATTCATTCACACATGTGCTTTTCTATCAGTCCACTGTATGATGCCTGTTTATGGTAACAGGTATATGCACCTGTTAGAGAATGATCACAGCATCTCCTGGAGTCAGGTAGGGTTTTGGGCCAGTTGGAAACTATTTTGGAGCTGACTGAGGGCCTGATCCAAACACGTTATCTATGGCTTAGCTTCCCCCTGTTTTCCACCGGACCTGGATATCCTGCCTTGCACCTCAGTTAAGAGGATAAGCTATAAAGATTTTCCAGTGTCTGTTACCCACTGTGTCTCCAGTCAAGGACTTATGAGCCAAACAAATGCTCCACTTTCCTCATCACAGACAGATCAGCTGAAAACAAAACTGATACTGTGTCACGCCACCTCTGCTCCATCTTAAAATTCTTGAGTTGCTTCCAGGTGTTTTCGAAGTGGGGCTGGATAGATAGGGAAGGCTCCAGGCGTAACCTGCCAGCGGGCTGTGTGGTCTCCTGGCTCATCACAAGCCTCCCTCATTCACCTCCTCTGTGACCCTGGACGCTGACAGCCTTCTGTGTCCCAGCTGCTCCCTCTACCTGAGACGTCTCTGCTCCTCCTGCAGAATACAGCTCTACCACTGTGCTATCCAGGATACTGTCCCTGGACTCCCAGTCCAATCCAGGCCTCCTCTCTGTCCACTGTCTTCACAGCCTGTCTTCTTGTACACAGCGGAACCCACTGAGCACCCATGCAGCGAGTCCTGCAGGACAGGGTCCAGAAATTCCTGAAGGAGCTGAGTCTTGGTCCCAGCAAGGAACTCACTGGCCTTTTCTGAGTGACTGAGTCACTCAGTGCTCCTCCATTAGATGCTCCAGCTGCCCAAGGTGGGCGTCGAGCATCAGGTCAGAATTTGGACTCTTGCCCATGTGTAATCACTTAACTTGGTGAACATCTTTTGAGTGCCAGTCATGTACCAGGCACTATGTGACACCCTGAGGTCATCATGTCCTCGGCTCACAGCGTCTGCATTCTGTGACTGAGGTTTTGCAGGAAGGAAATGAGGCAAGTTTCTTTCTCCCCGAGCCTCATTTTCCCACCTGTGAAATGGAGGCAGTGATCACAGCAGTTGGCTCTGAAGATGCACAGATGCAGGCGATGATGCTGTTATTTTTCCCCTGGTTCCCTGGGATGCTGGAGGGTGAGCAGAGTCTGGCTTCCTGTGTGCTGCTCTCCCCTTTCTAATTCACCAGCCATACTGCTTATTCTCAGGCAAACACACAGAGATCCTAGGTGACTTCATCTTAAAGGAAAATGCAATAGAGAAAGAACAGAGCAAGGCAGAGGGGATTGTCCAAGATGAGGGGGGAGGTCTACCCTAGGTCCCTGCTATGAGTCAGGGGCTCCTCTTTCCCTTGAGACACAAGGATCAAAGGCAGAATTGCTTTAGGCATTGTTCTGTGGAGCAGAAGATCGGACCCAGCTCTGGGTGATGAATTTGGACTCATGAGATTCTGACGGTTGCCCACAGGAAGGACTACCATATGGTTTTATGTTTATTTTAATGGCAAAACTCCAGGAAGAAATCAATCCAATAAAGCACTGACATTTCTTTAACTGCTAATGCATAGAAACTTATAGACAGATACATACGCTTCATTTAATTTGCAGGTTAATTTTATTCATAATTGAAAAGGAATGTCACTTTGAATACTGATATTTTCTCAATTGTTTAACATGTAAAAGGCATGTTACACATCTCAACTAATTTATTTCTCACTACAGTACAGTGAGGGGAACAATCAGGCATTATTCTCCTTGACCTGGTGCAACACTGGAGACTCCAAGTGGGGCAGCCGTTTGCTCAAAATCTCTGTATTTGCTGGAAGTGGAGATTGACCTTAAACTCAGTTACTCTAATTCCAGACCTTGTGTTGTTTGCACTGTAACCTTGTAATCTGCTGCACTATTTAGGAAAGTATTAGAATAGGGCATTTTCATTACCTAGATATTCCCTATTGATGACCTTTTTGATCTCTTGGATTAATGTGACATTTTCTTAAGTGTACACACATGCTGCATATATGTTAGGGTATACAGACATATGTGTGTCTGTGTCTCCAAAGTATAAAAAGAAAGTATGTTCAGAAAGAAAGTGGGAATGTAGTTGGATTCATTAAGGAAATCAAGAAAAAAAAATGAAGTGAAATATTTTGCTATGGCTATCAAACCTGGGTCTATTCATTGAGCTGGGATGTCCTTTCATGTGGACAGTGACCAGAGTACCCCTGAATCCTGAAGGAAGCCCAAGTGCTGTGTGTGATGGCCCTGATTTCTCTGCTTGGATGTGACCCTGGGTGAAATTCCGGCTCATCACTTGACACTAGGACCACTTCTATCTGGATTTGTAAACTGAGAATCACAGAACATTGGTCTTCTTTAGCCAGAAGCAGTATCCCTAAGGACATGCAAATCTAAGAACCAGGAAGCCAGACGCCTTCCCACTTCCTTTCCTGGCTGTCTGGCCAGATGGATTCCACCTCCTCCAAGGGAGAAATCCATGCCCTGTTTGTCCTCAGAGAGACCCCTCTGCCCAGGTGCAGTACCCAGCTCCACCACAACCAAGATCTGCAGAATGAAGGTCCAGTCAGCTGATGACTAGGGAAAGGGCTGTGGATGCCAGCCCTCTGGGTGTGACACTGCAAGTTGCCAGGAGACTGCCTAGCATAGCTTGGGTGCCCTCGCCTGTAGCAGGAAGAGCAAAACACTTTTTCACAAGTTTTTTCAAGGAAGAAATGGGATATACTTGAAAATGTATTGTCCAGCTTGAATTAAGTGTCAATAAATACCTATTTTTAAAGCCACTCTTAGATCATTTGTATCAAATGATCATATCATATCAAATGAGATCATATGTGTAAGAAATGTGCTTATCTCAGGAAACACTACAGAAAAATAAGCTAAACTTTATATGGATAGATTTTAAATCTAGGTTAGGTCAGCCATCTCATCCAGGGGAAATATGGCCCCTATAAACTTTGGCAGTGTCTAAAGGCATTTTTGTTATCACAGCTGGGGTGGGAGGGGACAAGGAATGTTGCTAGGTGACTGACCCGAGATGTACCAGCTGGCTCCCAGGTCATTGTTGTCCTACATATGTCCTCAAGGAAAATTAACCAGGTTCCCACTGGGGCTGGGGAACACAAGGTTTCTCCATGGAACCACAGTGAAGACAATTTTATGCAGCATTTATGTGGATCTCAGCATGCTGTGGACACTGTGGTAGATTCTGGGGGACAGGGGTTTGTCAGTATTTCTTCCCAAGGTACCTCACAAGGAGAGTGTGGGGAGGACAGATGGGTAGAGGCCAGGTGTCTGAGACATCTGATTAATGGGGAAGTGAGAGTGCGTGTAGCTAACTTTTGCAGAACCCATCGCAAGGGCTGGGGGATGAGATGGCTCAGACACGCACTGGGAGGACTTGCTGTGGCACCGGGGTAGGGGCTGAATGCTGACCTGAGAGGCAGGGGGGAGCTCAGGGGCTCAGTGAATGGAGATGAAGGACAGCTGGCCTGTGTATGCTCTGGGGAGGCACAGAGGACTGGGAGCTTGAATCATGATGGAGGACCTGGTTCTCCATAGCAGGAAACTGACAGTTTTAAAAGAGAAAGGTACTTCTAAAACCAGCTGGGGCAGAGCAACACAGAGTCACAGATGCCCTGATGAGGGGCTGGGCACACCTGGTAAACCAGGGCTTGGTAAGAGGAAGAGGATGTCCTGTGCTCTGGTCCATTCCAGCTGCTGTTACAAAGTCTGGGTAGCTCACAAACAACAGATATCTATTCCTCACAGATATGGAACTGGGAAGTCTAAGATACAAACTCATAGATGGTTGTTTTTTCATTGTAGCTTCATGTGGCAGCAGGGCTGCATAAGCTCGGTGGGTAGGTTGGAAGGAGCTAGGGAGGGGCGGGGAGACGGTGAAGGACCATTGCAGGACAGCGGCATGGGCCAAGAATGTGTTCTGTGGAGATCCTTGAGAAGGGACATCGGCAGGTCCCAGTGGCTGGTCGGGTGTGTGGGCTTCCTTCCCTGCTGCCTGCTGCCCTCACACAGCCCAGCATGACCTGGCTCTGTTTCTCCACAGAGCTGTGTTTCCGCAAGGTCTCCCTGATGAGTACGCCTTCGTCACTACCTTCCGGTTCCGGAAAACATCTCGGAAAGAAGACTGGTACATCTGGCAGGTCATTGACCAGTATGGCATCCCCCAGGTACTGGTGCTGTCTCGTTTCCGTGGGCCCAGAGCCTGCATTTGCTTCTCTCAGGGAATGGCAGCAGTCACTGCGTTTTCTCCAGGGCGCTGGTGGACAGGCCTTGGAGAAGCTGCAGGGTACAGTCACCAGGCCCAGTGGGTCCAGCGTCTGCTCCCAGTGAGAGTCTAGGGCTAGACATTCTGAGAGAAGGAAGGAAACATAGCACCATTGTCTGGGGCTCTGGCTAACCAGGAAGCGGCCATCATCTACACTGTCCAGTAGCACCTGGCTTGTTGGCAGTATGCACAAGGCAGCTTTATGGGGCAGCGCTGGAACTGGCATGCCATGTTCCTCCTGCTTTTCTGGGGTGGATCTGGGAGTCCTTGCATTCATAGCTGCAAAGTGGAAAGTAGAGAATGCCTATGATGCACGGCTGGCAGACAAATCCGATAAGAAAATATCTGAAAAGGAACCAGAACTGACACCATAGGATTTTCTCATGCGTAGCTTCCTTCTTGAGCCTGGAGTAGTCTCCCTGGGGTTTTTCATGGAGCCTCTGAATTCTGTCTTCCTCTGCTTAGGGTGTGTTTTGGCTTTAGTTTAGACATGAAAAAACAGTGCAGTAAGGAAAGTCTGATCCCCAAACTGCAGCCACCTGTGCAGTCCGCTGGTTTGGGTGGGAAGCAGCGCTGCTTTCTGTTCCATACTCTTGTTCTCAGTTTTAGAGCAGCCTTACCTTTGTCCTTTCCTGGAAAACAAACTGTGCAGATGTCATTTAACTGTAGCTCTGGATTGCTGTCCAAATTTTCATCTGGGGCTTAAATAAGAGCCTGCGTATGTGTCCAGTAATCACCCCAGTGTCCATAGTCAGAGACTGCAAACTCCCTATGAATAGCAAACCTCCTCCTTCGGGGCCTGAGTCAGCACACATTGCTCCCCAGTATGCATCTGCTCTCTGTGTGATAGAGGGGCGCTCACAACACCTCACTAATCTTTGTTCGCTTATCCTCATCCACTGCCTATTCATGGGAATGAATTCTTACTGTCTCACAGGTAGAAACTGAACCTGTTTCAAAGAGGCTCAGAGTCTCACAGGTAATAAGAGCAAGAGCTGAGACTGAAACCTAGGCAGTAGAGCTCCCAAACTGATGCTTTTAACCATGTGCTGAGCTGGTCTGTCCCTGTCAGAACCACTGTTCTATAACCCCCAGCACAAATAGATGCATACATTTTCTGTAGCATGCCTGGTCACATAGAGAGGCACACACATTTCAGTGTCACCTGACAATGGGCCCAATTTCCGGAGTGTGGGAGGCAGAGGGAGTGGTCAAGATTCTTCTGCAGAGGACATTCTTCTGGACAGCAGGCAGCTCATTGAGCTCCCGTCCACTTCCATCTCCAGTTACACAGGTTTGCTTCTGTACTTTCTCGGGTCTGGTGGGATAGGACTGGGTGCTTGCCATGGCATTTTTGTGGGTAAGTCCAAACCACCCCCATAGTCTGGGTTCTCCTCTTTCCCAACATTTGCAGAGCTGTGTCTCCCTCTTTGCTCTGTCTGAAGCCTCCCTCCATCTGCTGGAATGAGCAGTGAGGGAGATACCATAGTGCCATGCTGTGCTTGTCTGCCTGGGAAGACCCAAGACTCCTACTTGAAGAGGCATCTGATAGTTTTCTTCCCCAAGAAGGCCTTGGGCTGAGTCCCCTTTCCTAGGGTCTCTCCTCCCTTGGGGAGATCCTAGCATCCACGGGGAAAGGAACTTCAGCCTTGCAAATTGAGCTCTGTCCAGAGTGGTGTGAACCACACGCTGGGTCTCTGTAGCCCTCTCTGATCTTCAGACACCCGTATTTGTCTCCTTGAGCCCCTTTGATAGTGACAACCAGGCCTGAAAGCTGGGATGTTTTCAGTTTGTCCTATACGTGAACTGAGGGGAATTCACACATTCCAGATATGATAAAGGGACAGGAGAGAAAGGGAGCCATTGTGGCCTGGAGAATAGGTGCAGGTCAGGAAGTAGAGGGACTGGAGAGGAACCTCTGGGAGCCATCAAGGTGAGCATGAGGCTGATGCAGAGGTGGTGGGAGTGGTGAGATTGGGAGAAATAATCAGATTCTGGATGTGTTTTAAAAATATAGACCCAATAGGATGTGCTGATGAGAAATGAAATGAAATGTCTCTCCAGCATGAGCCAGCTAGGAAAGGAGGACACAAGACTTGGGTAGGTCAGCCAGGTTAGGTGCTAGAGAGTGATACACTGATGGCAAAGGTAAGTACTCAGGAAGCTGAGCATGGTGGGAGTGTAGGCTCAAGCCTATGAGACAATTATCAAGAAGTAGAAGAATGTAATCACAGACATAGTAGGTTCTGAGGATAAGAAGTATTAAATTATTAGATTGGGTTTGCTGTTTTTTCACTCTAAACATAACAAACAAGCAGATGAGGCAATTAGAATCAATCCCAGGCCCCACCCAGGATTGCATGGACGTCTCCCTGAGTTTCACTGAGAAACCCTCCCATTCGCTGATGTGCTCCCAGGGTGTACTGAGGCCAGATTAAATTTCAAGAGAGAACCCAGCAGCCCTGGTCTGTGTTATCAACACTGTTGCAGAGGTCTGTGCTCAAATGGGCACCTTCTTGTAACCTCGTTTCTCCATTCATTCGTTCACTGCCTTTTCATTGAGTGCCACTATCTGCCAAGCACTATTCTAACCCTGGCATGAACAACAGTACCCTCTTGGAGAGGTGGGGAAGGCAGACAGCAAAGAGGTGGGTGGAAGACAGGAATAGGAATGCCTCATATCCTGATGCAGGGCTATGACAAAGATCAATATACCTGAGGATGTAGGAACTGATGTCCAGGTTAGAATCTAGTTACATGTGCTTATTTGAGAAGGTTGCATTACTATAGAGCCTTTGAAAGTACTTGTTTAAGTTACTGTAAATAAGATTTAGAACAACACTGAGCATATAAATGCTATGTAAGCTATTTACCTATATAATTGCTCATTTTATCCTCATAGCAAGTCTTTGATAGTGGCATTATTATTGGTCCCATTTTAGTAATAAGAGAACAGTACAGAGAGATTAGCTAACTTATCTAAAGTCACTTAGCCCAAAAGTGATTTATTGCAGGAATGTGAGGGCAGATAAGAACTGAGCCCACAGGGGCAGCACTCTGTCAGTTGTCTTGTGGCCTCTCTGTCCCTGCACTGATAGACAAATGTTCATCTGACGCAGGGTGACATGCCTGATACCTGGTGTGCAGCTTGCCTGTCACACATAGGACCTTTAGTGAGTGTTTTTGGAGGGATGAAGAAATGAACATATGGAGGAGAATGTATTCATTCATTCATTCATTCATTCTAAAAGCAAAGAAAAGTAGAACTTTCTTCCAAACCTGGCTTGTGCTGGAGATGTTGTACAGAAGGCTAGGACACTCCAGTGACCAGGACAGACAAGGCTTCTGCTATCTGGGAACTTTATTCTGCTAGGGCTTCAGCTTTCTTCCTGAGAAGAAAGTCAATGTAAATTGACAGATGCAGTTGCAGGCTGGTATCTGGTATCTGGCCAGGTTATATGTTTGGTTTAGCCAATCAAGGGTCTTAAAAGATTCTGAAGCTAGTTAAGACTTCTAGCTGGTCTCTCCACAACTCCAGGCCTTCTTGCAATCTCACAGAACCTCTCCCAAGGGACCCATGGATTCATGGGTTCAATGACTGCACATAGCACAGAGTAACCTGTGAAGTAACCATGATGCCCTTGTGCTGGGCAAGAACCCAGAGAGAGACACTACTGGCTTGAGATCACACGGCAGTTGACCAGCTGGTAAGAGTCTCAACCGAGAAGTGACCCAGCTTTAGCAGCTCTGACTCAGAAGCCCCCTACTTCCCCACTTGGACCCATTCAGGGAGTATCTGGCTCTGTCCCCTCCAGGTCTCCATCCGGCTGGACGGCGAGAACAAGGCTGTGGAGTACAATGCTGTGGGCGCCGTGAAGGATGCCGTCAGGGTGGTCTTTCGCGGGCCCCGTGTCAGTGTCCTCTTTGACCGAGACTGGCACAAGATGGCCCTGAGCATTCAGGCCCAGAATGTCTCCCTGTACATTGACTGTGCACTGGTCCAGACGCTGCCCATTGAGGAGAGGGAGAACATTGACATCCGGGGCAAGACGGTGATCGGCAAGCGTCTGTACGACAGTGTGCCCATCGACGTGAGTACTGGGGCCTCGGGGGAGAGCTTGGGAGCTAGGCCACCCTGCTGTCCCCTGCATCTGCATGTGACATTTACCAGGTCATCACCTTGGACTGAGACTGGTGGATGCTGACTCATGTCAGAGCCCAAATTTACTGTCATTCGTTCATCCATTCACTCACCCTCCAGCCGTTTCTCCTGCCATTCATCATGTGAATATTGAGCACCAACTGTGTGCCAGCTCTTGTTCTAGCACTGGGGACAATGGAACTCACAAAGAAGAGCAAGACCAGTGTTAAGATGTTTGTCCTTCTGTGCAAGGGGCTGGAGCACTCTCAGATTTTGGTATCTGTGAGAGATCCTAAAACTAAGGCCCTGTGAGTTCCAAGGGGCAGCTTGGGTGAGATCTAGCAAGTGCAAACATAAATTTGCACATATTTTGACCAGGATATAGCTCAGTGCCATAAGTGCCTGCCTAGCAAACCCAAGGTCCTGATTTTGATTCCTGATATGGAAAACAAAAAACCCCTGTGTTTTCAGTAACCCACATTATCTGTGAGTAGGGACAGAATGGAAAGGTAGCTCCCAGAAGCTGTGTCCTGTCCTGTGAATGGCAGCCTGGTCCTTCCAGCAGCTCGACAGTGTTAATGGGAGACCGGCTGGTGCCTGCTGCTGTGTGTGAGTCTCTGTCACCGTGCATCTGCCTGGGAGATTGCTACCCTCATCAGAGGGCTGCCTCTGTCTTGCATCCCTGTTCTGTCTGGAGTCCTGCAGAAACTCAATAATGTGCTCCAAGTATGTTGGAGAAAGACATTGGCTTTAGGGAACCTGGGTCCTGTAAAGGGAGACACTCACACTGAGGTTGTCCAGTCTAGTTACATCAACTTCACAGTGAAAACCAACACTGGGTGTTACCAGGCCCAGAAGAGATGAACCCAACCTAGATGAGCAGGGTGTGTGGGGGTGACAGGGCCATGCGGGAGGTCTTCCTGGAGCAGATGCCCCCTGGGATGCGCCCTGTGGGAGGAGCTGGATGTTTCTATGCAGTGGTGAAGTAGACCAGCTTGGCTGAGCAGCATCTCGAGATGGTGGGAGCGAAAGTGTGGGGGGAGGAGGCAGGAAGTGGCTCAGGCCTTAGGGTCAGCTGTGAGTGTGACTGGACTGCACAGGCCTTGGGAGTCAGCTGTGAGTGTGACTGGACTGAGGGTGCCAGGGGGACAGGGAAGGGTAGGGTCGTGCAGAGCGGGGAAGCAGGAGAGGATAGCGGGCAGCAGAGGCGTGAGGGCTCACAGCCCTGCCAGGCAGGAGGGAGGAGGCCTGGGTATGGGTGGGACCATGTGCAGGGGAGACCGGCGGACACCAGCTGAGATGAGCATGTTCCTGCTGACTCCCTGCTGTAGGACGGCAGAGCCAGGGAGCCGCTGAGCATCCAGGCTGGGGAGCTGGGGGAGCACAGAAACCTGAGGCCAAGCTTTCTAGGGAGACCTGAGACCTGGAGGCTTCTTCCCTGCTCTTCCCAGAGACCCCGTTGTCTTCTCTTCCCGTGTCCGCATACCTCTTGTTCCCATCCCACTCCCTGGGCATTCCAAAGCCCGTGGCACTCATCTGTGGGAGTTTTGCACCCACTTAGCCTTCCACACTGTGTTCCTGTGTTAGAAAAACCATCAAGGAAATACGGGGTGGGGTGGGGGTGTCAGTGCATCCTCTATGCCACGCTGAGTCTTCCAGTAGCATTGCATGGGCTGATCGTAGCCATGCAGTTTGGAGCTGCCGTCTTCCTGGGCTCCATGTGGGACAGGCACTGAGTCTTATGGGCCCGGTTTCCCTTAGCCCTCACCACAGTCCAGGGAGCCCCTCTCAAAGAGGTCCAGGGGGTCTGCTGACGTTTCAGCGAGCGGGACTCCAGGCTCCAGACTGCCATCCACCACTGATTTCCACATGGCAGCCAGCTAAGGACCCCTGAGCCCTCAGCAGGGCGGGTGTGGGGAGAAACTGGACCTAGGGACCCCGCCCAGGGAGGGGCGCAGCCCAGAGCTTCTCAGTGTGAAACTGAGGTGTTCAAGCAGGAGTGGGCAGCATAGGGTTGTCAGGATTTAGGGCGCCTGGGCTTCAGGAGGCAGAGAAATGTTTGGGATACAAGAGGAGGGTAGGCTTCAAGCAACAGAAAAAAATACCCCCTCTTGGCTCCAGGCAGACTGTGTTTGGCCTTGCCCTGAGTCCCTGTGCCCTGCTCTTCCAGGCCTGTCCCTGCAACCTTGCAGACAGGCCAGCCCTGTGAATGCATGCTTGCTAGGGGATACATCAGACTTGCTCAGAACCAAGATCACACATCCTGTCATTCTCTCCTGTTTCTGGGCCAGTGTTTCTATAGGAAATGAATCATGATGGTTTCTACTGAACAGAAGCAGTGGGGTGAGGAGCTATGCTTCAAGGGGCACATTATTCAGGCAGGAGGCAGAGGTCATGGAGGTGACCGCATAGTCCTCCCTCCTTGTGCTGAGGGACTCCAGCCCAGCATAGGCAGTGTCCCCTCCTCCAGTGATTCAATTCACATCCACAGGGTTGAAGTTCACTCTGCCACTAATTCTGTGCCTATGCCGCACCCACCATGTGTCAGGGGCCTTGCCCTTGCAGAGCAGATGCTCCTGCAGAGGAAACATTTTAAAAGTGAAGGAAGAATCCCACAGTGACGCGCCCTGGCAGGTGTGTGCTGGTGTTGGAGGGGTGGGCCCGGGGCTTGGCTAGCGGTGATGAGGTGGGAAGTGTGCCGGGGAAGAGGTAACGACATGAAAGCTGAGCACATGGGACGGAGCACTGGGTGTGCTTTGGCTGTCTGGGCCAGTGAGGAAAGGAGACTAAGTGTGGACTGGAGGTGAGCCAGAGCTGCACGAGCATCTGAGCCGGCCAGCCTCCCCTTAGCATGCTGCTGCCAACTTTGGCTGCTTGCTTCAGACAGTGGTGCTCTCTGCTTTCGAGGACTGGGAGCCCCGGAAGACATAGACACACAGGCATGCAGTCAGCTTACATGGCTGTGGACGCAGATGTGGCAGAGAAGGCAGCCTGGGAACTCCTTCAGCAGCAGCTGGAGGTGTGTTGGTTACTGTGGTTACACAACAAATTACCTCCCACCTCCAACAAAAGGGGATTGAAACCACAAGTGCTTATCACTTCATAGATTCAGGAATTGGATGGTCAGATGGTTCACACAGGTCTCTCAGGAGGGAACCATTGAGGTTTTATCCAGTGCTGCAGTCATCTTGGCACTTCAATGAGGCTGAAGCATCCACTCTGAGCTCACTCTGGTGGCTATTGGCAGCCTTGTGGGGTGGCTGAGCTCTGCTCTTCACCAGTTGATTTTGTGAAAGACAATTGGTGGTCCGCTTGTAATTCCAGCTGAACAGAATCAGCATGGTTCTGGGTGTGGATGGCCCACCTGAGGATTGTTGCCAACATAAAAAGGAGAACTGGAGAGGAACAGGTGGTGTTGGTTCTCCTGTTGCCATTGGTTCTTCTGGAGGAGCTTGTTGCACTGGCTTGGCTGTTCTCATTGTTGGAGGAGCTTGGGACCTCACTGTCACTGAGGATGGCTGTGATACTTTTTAGGGGAGCTCTGGTCCTTACTTTGAGCATCACTTCCTGGCTCCAGTGCAAATCCCTCAGCCTACTGACACAGATCTTTCATCTCGCTGGTGTAGACTTTATAGTTTCCACTGTAACTATTGGGCCTTCCTCGTGCAGATTTGTGAAACAGACTTGCATGAGACATGGGCTCTAGGTCTTCATCAGGACTCATGCAGGACATTGCCATGGGATCTAGACTCTCAGCTTGATTTGTTAGGGTCTTTAATGTATGGACAGATTCCTTGCACCTTTTATGTTTTACTTTTTGGGTGACTATTATAAAATAATTCAGTAAGTTGTGTGTAGTGTATTAAATTGTTTTTCTTACAAACCCTGACTACAACAACACCCTAGTTACTCTACGATTTGAATACTTAGCTATCTGTGAAGCCATCTGAAATGGGACAGCTGATGTCCCCAGGATAAGCAATGGGAAGGAAGGATACCAAGCAAGATAAAAACCAGGCTTTCTATAACCTGGTTTCCAAAAAGGAAGGGACACATCCTATTACTTTTGTCATAGTTGATTGTTAGGGTTCAGATTGAAAATACCCTCCCCCGAAAGTCTCCTGTGTTCAGAGATGGGGCCTGTTGGAAGAGGTATGTCAGTGAGGCATGCTTTTGGGTGGTGTGTCTACTTCCTTGGGTCCTTCCTTCCCTCTGCTTCCTGGCTGTGGTCTGGTGAGCAGCTTTCCTGACATGCCTTTCTACCATGCTGCTTCCCTTTTGGAGCCAGCTTACCATGGACTGCACCCACTGAAACTGACCCAAATAAAACTCTCCTCCTTTAAATTGTGAGTGTTGGGTATTGTGTCTTGGATGTGAAAACTGACTAATACACTGATTCACCAGAAGCCAGGAATGTAGCTGGAGGAGCATGTGCCCCTGTGTGTGGTTGAGGTAGAGAGGAAGGACATGGAGGCTTCAGCCCATGTCCAAGCCTCCTCTGCACACAAGGAGGGGGTTGTGTAGGTCACAGGTTGACACACCATGAAGTTCTGCAGGGGAGCAAGGCTGGGAGGGACTCTGAGGAGGAAGTGGGTGAGTCTGACACCTGGGCATGGCCAGTCTGACACTCTGGAGGCTTTTTCCAAGACCCTAAAGCTCATCCTTTCTCTCCATGTTCCTTCTCAGTTTGACCTGCAGAGGATTGTAATTTACTGTGACTCGAGACACGCGGAGCTGGAGACTTGTTGTGACATCCCATCTGGCCCAGTGAGTAGACCCTGGCACAGAGACAGTAGAAATGGTTTGTATGAGCAGCAGAGGAGAAAAAGGTGTCCAGGGCTTAGGAACAAAGACTGGGGACACTGACTGTTGGTGTGTGGCTTGAAGGGTTGTCTGGTGGTCGTGCTTGGGTTCCACTGGTATGGGTTAGGGGAGTTGAGTCAGGCAGGTCTTCCTTGAGGCCTGCTATGTCTGGACCTCAGCAGGGAGACCTGGAGGCTGTGGGTCAGGTGACAAGACTCAGTTTTCAGGAGCACAGGAGGCTGAGGCTGGTGGACATCCCTAAGGAGTGACTGGGCCTCCATGTTACCAGTACTGGAAGCAGGGGCAGCTGCAGTGCCCAGGCTGGGCTGCAAGACAGGGAGTGCAGGACATGCTGCCCACTACATGTAGGATCTGTTCCACCCTCATCTGGACCTCACCCTCCTCCATTTCATCCCTTCCTCCCTTTTACCCTCCACCAAACCCAAGTTCCAAAGCTTGCTCACAAGGTGTGCATGATCACTGAGCCCACTTCCCTGACATGAGGAGTGAAGTCAGTGTGTGAAGCTTCATGGCCCAGGTCCCTGGACACAGTAGGCACATAACAATGGTTCCCGTATCAGCACTTAGGGAATATAGGTATACAGAAGTTGCTGGGAATTTGGTGTCATATGGACCTTGTTGTGGAGAGAGGGAAAAAAGGGGGTGGGGAGAGGAATGATAGACAATGTGAGAATACAAAGAGAGAGGGAAGAGGAGAGTGTATCAGGTGCAATACCCAGGTTGGAGTATTTCCTGTTCTGTGTAATTAAACCCTTATGAACTTAGGAAGAAAACATCCTTGTCTCCATTCCACAGAGACAAACACTGAGGCTCAAGGGCTCAAAAAGCTGGGCAGTACAGTGGCTGAGGCTAAGCTGGCCAGTCCCATTGGCCCCAGTTCTTTAGGAATCAGAAGTGCATTTTCAGACATGACCTGTCCACTTTCCTGGTATGCTCAGAGGTCTTCACAGTCTGGGGTCTGCCCAGTTTCTTAGAAGCTTCAGAGATCTTGCCTCTTGTGATGGAGAGGAGTGGGTGAGCAGCCTGATTCTGATTACTCACTTTCCTTCCAGTGCCAGGTGACCGTGGTGACAGAACCTCCACCTCCACCCCTGCAGCCCATCACCCCTGGCAGTGAACAGATTGGGTTTTTGAAGACCATCAATTGCTCCTGCCCACCTGGAGAAAAGGTACTGTCTGAGGTGGACATTTCACATCATGTACCTGTTCTGTAGGTCAGGATGTCCTGGGCTCATGGTGGCTCTCAGTTCAGAGCACTGTTCTTGTTCTTTTGTTCTCCTGTTTCTTGATTTTTGTGCACAGCAGAAGGAGAGATTCTTAGACCTGGTACTAATTAACATTTTTTTCAAAGTTAATGATGTAGTCCTGAGGTTTTTCTGGCTCCTACTTGTTATTATCTGTACTCAAATGCAATGAGATCAAACTAGACTTGCATCATAAATAAGAATCAGAACAGTACCATGAAGGAGGATTTGGAGATGCCCTCCAGAAAGGAACCCAGCTCCCTTCTCAGTGTTGCCTTAATTGGCCACACTCCATAATCTAAATTTACATATCAGTAGTGTTTTATGTATTTGTTTCTAATTTTAAAATGTACACATTTCTTTGAGCACCATGGCTGCCATCTATTGGACAGGATTAAAAGTTCCATCATGTGCCCAAGGTTACCACTGGTTTGATTTTTCTTTAGACCAGTGGTTGTTTGTGAATAATGGTTCTTCACTATTTGAGCAGAAGGAACATAGTAACATGCATGAGAGTGACAAAAGGTAGCATTGTATGGGGAAGGGTTCTTTGAAGTTCCCTTGGACCACTGTCCCCAAGCTCTTGGTCTCCAGCATGCAGCCACACCTGTTTCCCTCAGTATCTCATGGTCAGTGCCCGTGTGTCAGAGGGCTGCAGCCCATCTGCCAGGACAAGGGGCACATGGACTAAGAGGTAAGTCGATGGATGACAGTAACCGGGGCAGACACACTTCCATGTGTCGTAACACTTTTTCTTTGGGAAGATGCTCTGGCCGACAGATTCTCCCCTTTCCTTCTTTCCTACCCTTGTTCTGCTACTCTCCACACTTTCCCTCTTTTCCTTCTACCCAGAGAGCCAGACCTTGGGGAGACAGATCCCCTTCAAGGAGCTGTCAATCAACCAAGGTGGTCCCATCCTGGTCTAGTTTACCAGAGGCCAAGCCCAAAGCCAGCCCAGCTGTGTCCCAAGCTGGGCCATTTTTGAGGTCAGAGACTCTGGTCTGGTGGTTGGATTAGGGATGGAGCAGGCAGAGGAAGAGGCTAGGACAAGTGCACATTCCTGCCTGGAAGCCAGCTCCTCCTCCAATCCTGAGCATTTGCAGGTGCTCAGGGCACATGCGTGCAGCGGGCACAGAGGCACTTTTCTTCATTAATGCCCTGATTCTTACCCATAAAAACTTACAGGAATCCTGCATTTGTTTTCAGTATGACAGGATTTACAGGCTGCCACAACTTCCAGAACCCATTTGGAAAACCAGGAACAAGATCTTTTGCCCATTTTCAAACCTGAACACAGTTTACATTTAGAAATTGCTTACCGTGCTGTTGTGCTTTGTATTTTTAGTACATACTGGATATGCGAACCAATAGCAGGCAACGTAATTTCCTTTTTGATTGAAGTGATGACATATCCAGGCTAAAAAATAACCTATGGAAAGCCTGTTGTTTTTATTCCTTTATTTATCTTTGATACTGAAAAGTTATAGTCGTGCATGTTTATAAAATGCCATTTGATGCTGGGTGCGTGCACACAGTAAGGGAGGTGGAGCTGGTTATTACCATCCCTCAAATCTTCATCCTTTCTGCCTCCAACCCCAGCCTGCACTCTTCGAGCAGGGCCTCCCACGCCGCCCCCACCCCTGGTACCACTGTGTCATCCTGCTCTCGGCTTCTGTGCTGGAACTTCTCACCTCCTGGCACCAGCGGGGATGTGTGTGCCGTTTATTGTCCTGTTCCTACGTGTTGTTCCCATTCTTCATCCTACAATCGAGTGTCTGGAGGATGACCATTGACCATTGGCCATTCCTTTCTAGGTTTGCCTTTCAAGACTGGACTCTTGGCCATTGTCAAGCTCTGTGTCCAACTCCCTGCTGAGCTCTCGGCTCATTCCAAGACCAGCCTTTGAGCATGAAGGTGGATAACCAGCTCATAGAGGAGAGAAGGAGATGGTTGAAATAGAGGCTTAGTGTTTCTTTTTGTCTCTTTTTCTGCAGGGTGAAAAGGGCTCTGATGGCCCCGTGGGACTCCCTGGCCCGAAGGTCAGTACTGGCATGCAGAGGTGTCCACTGGAGCTTGAGCACTCCGCACTTTGCTTTCCATGTCAGGACAATGGTGGGTTAGATGGCTTTCCTGCCAGCTTTTGCCTGGAAGCTGGTTGAGATTCGAGGGTAAGAGCAAGGGCCTTTGGGTTCTGAGACTGCTCAGAACTCTGTTTCTCAGCCTCAAAATATAGGCAGAAGAAGGGCGAGATTGCTGGCACCCAGGCTTAGAGTTTGTGTGCCCCAAGTTTAGCCCTCCAGACTCACTTCATTCTGCATCAGCCTTGCAAGTTAATGTATTCCAGAAACTTTCCAGGATTCCACATTGAACATTTCTTTAAATTGCATGAAACTTTTCTACACAAAATTTGAGAAGTTACTAACTGTACGGAGCTAGGCACTCCCTTATGGGCCCTTCATCCTCAGGTCAAGAGCAGCCCTTTTATTCCCTCATTCTCCAGCTACCATCTTCTCCCTTCACTGTTCTGATCTCAGAATCCCTGAGTCTGGGGGGACACACAGACCTGTGCATAAGTGCAAGTAACGTGAAGGATGACTTGGCCATTCTTCCTCATCCAGGGGTGGACCACATGGCCTTCTTATGCTCTTGGCAAAGATGACATCAGCTACTTCTAGGACACAGGGGTGACAGAGGTGAGGTTGGCTGTAGGGCAGCCTCTGAGTGCAGGAATTCTGCTGGAGGACATAACCTGATGTTTGTCTCTGATTTTTACCCTGCAGGGAGACATGGGAATTGCTGGGTCAATGGGTGCTCCTGGACCCAAGGGAGAGAAAGGGGACATGGTGAGTCATCTAGAAGTGGCAGGACCATGTGGCTGGTGTGGGAAACTCAGCTCTTGTGAAGATCATTTCCTTTTTATGGGGGCAGGGGACACTTACTGCCTATGGCCCTAGGGGCTTTCTTATCCCTAGCTGCCAGCCTCCTAGAATCTGCTTCCATTGTGCCTTCCCAAAATTGGTCATTTTGCGGCCTCTTGTCTCACTTTGCAAATTCCGCATGCTTTTTCCTCTGCCAAGAGTGATCGGCCCTCCATTCATCCTATTGTCTTCCAGTGCCCCTTTCTGCCTCACAGTGGGTCAGGAAAAAATCTAGAAAAATGTCACTTCAGTGTGACCTTGGGTGCCCAATGTCTGGGAGATATTTGGCTCCTGTAAGACAGGTAATCTTTCTATTAACACTCTCCTTATCTGTAAAATTAAGGTAATAAAACAAGCTGTCACGCTCACTTTGGCAGCACATATACTAAGATTGGAATGATACAGAGGAGATTAGCGTGGCCCCTGTGTAAGGATGACATGCAAATTCATGAAGCGTTCCCTATTTTAAAAATAAATAAATAAAATAAAAAATAAAACAAACTGTCTAATAGTATTATGGAGATTAGATGAGCAAATACATACAAAAAGTTTGGACCAGTGAAGAGACATGGAACATCCCTTACTGCCGTGAAGATCACCTGCGTGGGGGACACACACTTCTCAGACTGCACAGCACTCTGCAGCATCAGTACACAAGGTTACTGTCAGGTGCGCCTTGGTCACTGTCTTTGGCATCAGCTTCTATTGGCTGCGTGACCTTGGTCAAGTCTCTTAACCTCTCTGAAGTCCTTCCCTCATTTATTCCACTAGCAAAAGAGAGAATAACAGCTACTTTGTTTATAAAATGCAATGTAATTATATTCAAAGAATGGAAAGGAGCAGTTAAGTATGGAAAGGCATGGCAATATTTCATGCTCCATACAGTTAATAAAAGGATAGAGCATAAATGGAAATGCTGCAGTTTGAAACCAGAATAACTAAAATTCAAAATCTTCTAGAGAGGTTCTACAGTAGGTTAGCAGAAGGAATAATCATCGTTCTTGAAGCTAGTTCAGTAGGGATCACGTACTCAGAAGCACAGAAGGAAAACTGAAATGTGAACCACATCGTGGAAATGTGGCCTGATAGAGCGCAGCCTGCTCCTTACGGGGATTCAGGGGAGAGGAGTGGAAGGAGCAGAGACGCTTGCAAAATGGGCTGAGGACACCATCCATTTGGGGAAAGTGGTAATTTACACATTCCAGCCATTCAACAGACTCATTATAGGACAAGAGATACACACTTTGACATGCACTTAGAAAAGTCCTAATTAAAGTATTGAAAGGCAAATAAAAAGTAAAATCAGGGAGAGAGAAATGATTCAATGAGCAAGGAAGCCCCAGGAGGTTAGTAGCTGAAAAATCACCAGTGATACTGAGACCAGAAAGCAGTAAAAGGCCATGTTCAAAGTACGAATTGTTACAGTGTACTGATGGCTGCTTAACAAATATGCGTGCACCATGTGGGGCAGTATTAGCTCTCCAGGCAGGAGGAGGACACAGAGCTAAGAAGGAATATGTGTGTATCACACTGAAAATGTATTTTTTAATAAATCAAGGAGACTCTGGTAAGATAAGATGCATATAAGTCCTAGAGAAATTTCTAAGATAATACCTTAAATTATGTAGTGAGAATATCATTGAAAAAATGAAAATGTTACACCAAGGAATACTTGTTTCATCCAAACAGAGTAGTAGAGGAGCAGTAAAGGGCAAACAAGGAACCAAGAAACATAGGAAACAAAAAGTAAAATATATAATTATGTCAATAATATTTCGTATGAATTCATTAAATAGAGCAATAACAATAACAATGAAAGAAGCAAATTTTCAGACCAAATATGAAACTATGACCCAACTAGTGACTCGTCTAAAGGAGACATACTTTACATTGAAAGCTAGAAATAGGAGGCCGGAGATGTAGTTCAGTTGTAGAGACCTTGCCAAGCATATATAATGCTTTGAGTTCCATCTGCAGTACTAGGAAAAAAAGATACAGTCATATGAGGGTTGGAAAATACATGTTTCAAAATTAATATTATATAAAATAGATTATAAAGGAAAAAGGTACATGTTTCAACATTAGATAAAATAGATTATAAATAAAATTAGATAAAATAGTTTATAAATGTTTCAAAATTAGATAAAATAGATTATAAAGGAAAAAATACATGTTTCAAAATTAATATCATATAAAATAGATTATAAAGGAAAAAGGTAAAGAGGGACAATTTATAATGATAAAATGGTCACACCTTTAAGAATATTTAACAGTCTTCCAACAGACCCCAAATACATGACACATAACTGGCAGAATCCAGTTATGTATGACTGGATATATGAGATATATAACTCAGTAATGATGACCAGAGGTTTCGATTCCTTGCCTTCCATAAAGTATGGGACCACTGGGAGGACAGAGAAATAGGAACCACCAGACACTGTTGGTGTGGGGAGGTACAGGTAGGGTTTGAGGCAGTCTTACAGGTCTAAAAAGTTGGAGGGTGACATTGTGTATGGCCTTGCAATTTTATTGCAGTCCTACGGATATACTCCCAAAATGCGTGCCACACAAAATGAACATTATACACAAATGTACATAGCAGTATTATTTCTGATATCCCAAAGTAGGAGAAAGCCAGTGTCTGTCTGCTCAACAATGGGTAAATGCAATGTGCTGTATACATACATCATCAGTTCAGTCTGCAGCAGGGAGAAATCTTGCCACATGGTGCACCCTTGAAAAGACTTTGCTGAGTGAAAGAAGCCTGTCATAAAAGGCAATTATCCAATGCTTCCATTTATAGAAAAGGTCTAGGCTAGGACAAAAGCGGTTACTGCTGGAAACTGTTGTTGGGTAGGGCTGGGAGCAGAGGAGTGGCGAGTGACTGAGAATGGGCGAGGGGTTGTTTTGACATGATAAAAGTTTTAAATTGATGATTGTTACGAAATTATAAATATATTATAAATAATTAAAATTATGAATTAGGCACTTTAAATTAGAAGGTTTACAAATTATATCCCAATAAAGATGTTATGAAAACAAAGAATAGTAACTATAATATTTTGAAACACTGGAAACATTAAATGAAATAACACTCATGAGGACCCACATTTGGTAAATCATAGTGGTGTCTTTTGGAGGCTTTGGGCAGAGCTGGTGAGAAGCACGTGGTGATTTGGGATGCAGGGTGCCGTCATGCCCTGGAGATGCTCGGTTGTAACCCTTTGTCTTCTGCTTTCCTTTACCCAGGGCAGAGGGGCTTTTGTCCAAGGAGAGAAGGGTGAGAAGGTAAGCACCTTCCTCTACCGTGCACTTGCAAGGGACAAGATGGGGACATCAGTTTGTGAGAGGTGTGTGTTGCTATCTTGCTTCCTGGCACATACGTGTGTGGAGAGAGGAGGTCCCCTGGTCCCAGCATGTGTCCTCCCACACTCAGTGGCCGAAGCATGTATAGTTCTGGGCAGGAAGTGAAGGAGAAGACAGGAAGCAGAGGTTGGGAGAGGCAAGGAGCATGATCCACCTGTTTTGGGGGACTGTGGCATACGTGCTGGAGAGGTTGACACGAGTTGCACACAGGGAATGGGACTTTAGAAGCATCCCACAGGGGGAAGAGTGGGTTTGGTGAGGCCCATTCACCATGGTTAGAGGTCAGAGCACTTGACAGCACTCAGGGTGGGTGGGAAATAGTACTGAGGAAGTGGCTTGAGGACCACCTGACAGGAAACTGAAAACATGCTTAGGTTTCACGTTTCAGTGGGAGCCACTGAAAGGGTTTCCGTGGCCAGTGTGTGGAGGATACTGAGGCAGCAGGTGTCAGGCTGATCTTCAAGGAGAAATTTGGGGAAGTCAGAGCACAAGGGAAGACGGAACTGATGGTGGAAGCAGGACTGAGTGGGCAGAGGACTAAACTGTTCTGAGTATGAAAATTGCTTGTTTTCCCATCACTGTAACGTGTGCCAGTGCACTGGGTCCTGGGAAATGTGGGGAGTTCTTCTCAAGAAGTGACCCTCTAAAGAGAAAGGTAAAACACAGAGACACTTTAAGAAATGCCACTTTTCACTCATGAAAGCTGCTTCAAAAGAGAAAAAATAACTCAAAAACATTCCCACCACCTGCCAGGCAGCCACTCAGCTTCTTAGTGCTGCGGATGGGATGATGTCATCAGCGCACGGTGGCTGTGTGCCAGGCTGCAGCACTGCCCGCCCCGTGTGTGTGGGATGAGCTGTGTGAAACTGAGCAGAGCACACCTGTCCTCCCCCTGGAAGGACTTCTGTATGTAATTCTTTCAAGTCTGAGTTTATTTTGTAAGGAAACGTGTCTGGATAGGCACAACTACATATCCACGTCAATTTTATAAGTCAGCTTAGAAGCAGACAGAAATGTGAATAATTTATAACTGAAACTAGAAATAACACTGTGTAGGAGGAAGCATGGAATACATAATGCCTTGCACAGCTGCACATTGTCACCGCACCCTGTGGTGCCAAGTTGTTTTTTAAATTAGATCAGTTAATGACCTAGGACATACAGACAATATTTTGTTACTTTAAAACACAGCATAAAAGGCATGTAGTGTTTGTCCCTAGTTGTGGTGTGTGTGTGTGTGTGTGTGTGTGTGTGTGTGTGAAAGAATAAGAGAGAAAAAAAGAGAGATGCAGGGAGAGGAGGAAGGGAGAATGCCAGCGACAGAGAGAGCAATTTAATATTCATGCTGGGACAGATCCTTACCCACTGTGTCAGTCTGTGGGTGACAAAGTTGTGAAGGGAGGGTGCTTTCCTTGCTTATGCTTCCTGTGTCCTCACTGATCTGCTGGGTGCCCCCTCCCCTCCCCAGAGAAAGCACAGGGACAGCACTGGTGAACCTACTCCCAGAATGTCCAGGGGTGTGTGGGAGAGCACAGCGCATCATGGCACAGCTGTGCACCTGGCTGGCCCCATCCTCTCTCTCTCTGGGACTGTTTTTGAGCCTCCTGGTACATAAAAGTGGGCTGACAGCAACCACCCGCTCTGACTTCTGCATGATTTAGAGGCAGGGCACCCCGGACTCAGATGCTCAAATGCTGCAGCCACTTTCTTGTTTAAATGTGCATTTTCTTAGTTTTCTTAGTTCTTAGTTTTGTGGTAAGAGCATGCTACATGTGCCCCTCCTAACAAAGGCTTGGGGCAGCGTCTAGTGTTGACTAAGTCTCCTCAGCCCCTCTCTAGAACTTCTCTGCTGAAATTTTGCTCCTATTGATTAGTGATTTCCGGCTTCCCCTCCCATAGCCCCTGGGACACTATTAATCCCTCTGTTTCCAGGACTTTCCAGGAGTTTGACCTTCTATGGGCTTCATGTAATGGAATCATGTAATATGCATCTTCCTCAATCTGATATTTATTTGGTGTAATGTTCCCTGTGCTCAGCCATTTCCTTGCAAAGGTGGGATTCCTGTGTTTTTAAAGGGGTGTATGGAGTTCCAATGTAGGTATGTCACATTTTTCTTTCTCCATTCTTTGGTTGGTGACACTTAGGTGGTTTCCATATTTTAACAATCAGGACTGATGTTACAGTGAACAGGTGAGGGATCCTGGTTCCAGTGCTTTTGCATCAATACCTAGATATAGAAAGGCTGGATCAGGTAGTTGTTCTATTTTTAATTATTTTGTGGACCTCTGTACTGTTTCCCCCTGTGACTGGGCCACTTTACATACCCCCTGGCAGTGTTCAATAAGTGCTTCCATTGTTGCTGGTGTGCTTGGATTTCAAGGGCACAGACCAAGGCATTGCACTGGCACTAGCAATCTCTAGGCTCTCCTCAGTATCAGGTACTGGTGTGCCAAGCAATGCTGTGATTCTTCCTTCCCCTTCTCCTGTTTCTCCTTGACCAGCTTTTCCTCTAACCCACATCTGGTCCTCATGAGGCCAGGCTGGGACCACCAGCCTCCTGTCTCCCCAGAGACAATGACCCCAACTCTGCTTCCTAGCTTCTGGGTGAGCTCAGGGTGGGTAGTATCAGTTGCTTGTTGTCCTCACACCGAAGCTCCCTTCCCAGACTCAGAGCTCCTCTACAGCAGTGCTTTCCAAACCCCCAGGCTGCTCTGCAGGGCACAGCTTTGGCCATAAACCTCTTCCTGCACTTGGTACCAGCTGTTCTTGGTTTAAACACTGACACAGTTGGAAAAGTCCGAGCCTACTGCCTTCCATGTAGTTGCTGTGCAGCTGAAGTAAGTCACTGCCCTTTCTTAGTTTCCACTCCCTCCTCTATGTGTGTTCTGAGCAAAGGGAAGCATTTTGAGGGGGATTAATGGCAATGCATTTTTCTTCTGTGATAAATTTTTAAAGCTTAAGCATCCTCTGTGTATTTTAATCACCATAACGGTTATTGAATGTGGAGGGAATTGAAGCTTGGTGGGTCTGAGATCCCCATTCTCTTCCTCTTCTGGTATTGTTATGAGCTATATGATGATGTGCCCCTGACCCTTTGAGCACTAGGCACCTTGTTCAGTACAATCCATACTTCATCTGCTTTCATCGAGACAACACTCCAGGGAAAGCTCATTTCATAGAGGAGAAGAACATAGCTCTGAGGTCAGGTGACCTGCTCAAGGTCATGCAGCTAGTAGGTGTCTAGGAAGCGCAGTCAGTGATTAGTAGTAAAGTGAGGGGAAACTAGAGAGCCAAAGGAGGAAGCTGGAGTGCAGCCCAGGACACCAAAACTCAGAGAGTGTAACTGAGTAGCCCAAAGTCACAGAGCTGAAAAAATGCTGGGGAACTTAGCCTCCCAACTCTTTCAGACCCCCTACACTGCCTCTCCATGACACCCCATCAATGCCACCAAGGCCATTCCTGGGGTTCATGTTCAGGGGCCCAGAGACCTTAGGGGTGGTAAAGTGCCCCCTAAAACCACGTTTGGATCAGCAACTCAGTGCTCAGCTTTCGGGTGAGGGAAGAACAATAACAACAGCCACCTAAAAGTCTTCTCTTAAACATGTGATGAAACTTATATGGAGGTAAACACAAGAAGGTCTCAGATTGTCTGCTCAGACCTCACAGTGTGGTGTGTCAGGAAAAATGTAAGTCTGCAGGTGCAAGGAACTCAGCTAATTTATTGGGCTCAACTTACCTGCAGATAGAGTTTTGGGTCACAGGAACATAGATTTGTTGCCTTTTATGGTTTACTTTCCTTCTTGCCAGCACCATAAGCCTCACAATGATATTGAGCAAAGGATTACTGCCTGCAAGCATAGACACTGATACTGGTGTCCATTTTTGCAAGGAGAAGGAACTTTATTGAATGCTATGAAAACAGGAGTATAGTCAGATTTGTGTCCTTGATTGGTGGATAACGAACGGACTGTGTGTGGGTGTGCATGCGCGCGTGCGCGCGCGTGTGTGTGTGTCTGTGTGTGCAGTCCTGGAATTTGAACTTGGGACTTTGTACTAAGTTATATCCTAAATTTATTTTTACTTGTTATTTTGAGATAGGATTTTTCTAAGTTGCTAAGTTGCCCAGGCCGGTCTTGAAATTGTGTTTTTCTTGCATCCATCTGCCAGATACTTGCACTATGACCAGTTCTAAAGAAATTTAAGGAGCTTGGAGCAGAGAAAAATAGGGGGCTGATTGATGGTAACTAGAAGTCTTGGCAGACAGTCTGTATCACACATGCTGGTCTAGGAGGAACTTGTGAATAATCCTGGCTTGCCCTGCAACTGTTGAGAGTATCTCTCACTTCTGATTGAGATTTAGTAAGCCCTGTTGTTACTCCTCAAGTTCTGCTCATCAGTGACTTTTGGTTGCACCAAGCTCCCAAGGAATTTTAGATCTCGTTTTGGGATCCACACTTGTGTCCTATGAATAGCTTGAACAGTACTGAGGAACAGGGAAGGTGCTGTTTTGGGACTTAGTTTCAACCAGGAGCAGAGCAGTCTCTGAGCGGGATGGATATCTATGGCTGTTCCAGCTACATGGGGCAGCACCCTCTTGGGCTCAGTAGTATATCAGAAGAGGATGCTAGGACCATGGGAAGCTAGCTGTGTGTTGTGAAGTCACAGGGTGAGAAAGCCTTTGGGGATTGCCTTCCTCAGTGTTTATCTCTCTCCAGTTCTGGGCAACCTTAGGTTATTTCTATCTCTCTGCCTCCCAGATTTTCTTCTCAAGCATCCAGCATCCCCCAGTGCCTGTTTCAATCCTAAGGATGCTTCTGATCAGTGGTCCTTGTGGTGTCAAGCACCAAGCCAGGTGGTTCTGTGGACCTCGTCCTCTTTATTCCTCCCAGTGACTGTGTGTGTGTGTGTGTGTGTGTGTGGTGCAGTATGGGATCATTGCTCCTGTTTCGCAGAAAAGAGCACTGAGCCTTAGAAAATCATGTGCCCACTGGCTAGGTTTGCTTCAATTCACAAAGATGCAGAAAGCACAAAGTTGTTTACAGTACAGTCTTGCTTGTTCATAATACTAGTGAGCACCTATTGGGACACAGGTACCTTGTTAAGAAACTGAAGAGGAACAGAGAATGAGGCACATAACTCTTAAGCATATTGACTGTAATGTATGCTCATGGGAGTAAAGGAGAAGAAAGAGAAGAGATGTGGATGGACAGTGTCAGGACAAAGTCACTCTGAGCATCATAAATCTAATAGGATGGAACCAATAACTCGTAGTAATGCTCTCATCCATCCCCACTTCTCATTAGGGAGAGTTCTGTAATGACAGTTCTGCCTTCATAAAGACGCTGCTCTGATTCCAACAGGATGGGCACATCTTGTGTTATCCACATTTTAAGAGTGGGACCTTTTCACTTGAGCCTCAGTGTCTGTCTGGCAGAGGCAGATCCAGTGTGAAAATGGGAGATAATACGATTCTTGAAAGTGGAATCAGGCTGCAGAGGTAAGTGAGGAAAAGTGAGGAGCTTTGCTACATGTGAATTCTCTTCCCAGTGCTTCCCTTTCAGAGCAAGGAGCAGGAAAGAGCTTACTTTTGCACAATATGCTTACTCATTCAGTGGCATTATGGCCTGAATGGTTGTGTCTCCTCAAAACTCATATGATGGGATCCTATTCCCCATGGTGACCAAATGAGGGTGAGGGCTTTGGGAGTGATTAGGTTATGAAATTGGAGCCCTTTGAAGGGGGAACAGTACCCTATGAAAAGAGGCTACGAAAGAGGCTCAAGAGAGATCACCTCATCCCTGCCACCATGAGAAGACACACTGAGAAGGTGTCTCTGTGAGCCAGGAAGCAGCCCTGTCCTGACACTGAATCTCCATATACGTTGATATTGGACTTTCAGCTTCCATAACTGTGAGAAGCACATTTCTGTATAATTTCCTGAGTGTAAGGGATTTTGTTATAGCAGTCCAAATATATCAAGACATGTGCTTTCTGATACAGGCAAAAACATGCCATAGCAAGGAACAAAGGACACCCTTTTAATTTGCTGCTTCCCTCTGAAAGCATTGGGCAAAGTTTTAACAGTGGCAGCATGTAGCACTGGCCTGTGCCAGTGACTTTATCTGGAATGGTCTGGCACTTTTGTCTGAAAAGAAGATGTTGTGTAGTAGAATGAACTATGCTATCAGCCCTTATTTGAGTTCCTAATATGTAGCAGCTACTCAGTTTCTGAGTGTCAACCTCCTCAGCCTCTTGGAAGAGGATGGGCCATGTCTATGTTGACTTCTGGGGAGGGACTGTTGCTTAGGATGGGCTTACCTGATACAAGACACAGACAGTGGAGGAAAGAGCTTCCACTCTTCACCACTGCATTGGCTGCTCCTCTGAAAGTAATGCTTGTCTTAGGTAATTTTTTTTTAGGTGCAACTTTTTTTATTTAAAGAAAAAATTCAAACAGAAAGAGTAGAAATAATACAAAATTTCAAAAACAAAATAAAACAAAAAACCAAAAATTGTAACCAGTAAGAAATCACTGGTTGATAATTACATATTTTCCTCTTAGAAGTAGTTGTTCAAGTTACAAATGTAAAGAATACAAAGTGTACATTTAAACAGTGAGACTGTAACCAGTTCTGTTCATCTATCCAACAAAAACCTAGTAATATGGTTATCAATCCTACACACTTAAACATACATGCAGTTATATCCTTTAAAATACTTTCTTTTCCTCTCTTTTTTTCTTTACAATAACTATAACCCATTCTCGTAAACTACTTAGAAGTTCTACACATGTATTACTTGTATACCTAGCCTTTCTGTATTAGTCTCTACTTGTATACCTAGCCTTTCTGTATTAGAGGGAGAAACAAATCAAAACAAGTCAACTGTATAAATTCCTGGAGAAACATGAAATGAAAAGGACATATAGAACCACAATACTATGTGATCTACAGTAGTTACTATGATGTCTCTTGTTATTTTCAATAAAATTGTCTATATCGTCAAACATAGTATAATTAAACTTAGCATTGCATTATGCTATTAATAAAGACTAAACATTGGAGACATTATAGGACTTCAAAGGCAATTAATAACCAAACCAGCATGGGTATCCTATTGAATCTTGTGATCTTCAGAGTAGTTGCCTTTACTCTCAAACTTGATACTCTCAAGCATACCAGATTCAAATAAAATCAGTCAAGATAAAACAGCAATATAACCAATCTTCTTTGTCTTATCTCTGCTATGCTATTTTTCTGTCATTGTTTTTTTGTTTACTTTTCTCCTTCATTCCACTGTCTGCCCCTTTCTTTGAGGCCTTTCTGTCATTGTTCCTGGAATCCTGGTGATTTTCTTCTCTCTCTCTAGAATGTCCTTCAATATTCTTTGCAGGGTTGGATTGGTGGTCATGAACTCCCCCAGTTCCTCTTTGTCATGGAAATATCTTGTCTCTCCATTAATTTCGAGAGACAGTTTTTCAAGGTACATCAATCTGGGTTGGAGGTTATTTTCTTTCAGGGCTTGGAATATTTCACTCCAAGCTCTTCGTGATTTGATGGCTTGCATTGAGAAGTCTGCTGTGATTTTGATGAGTTTTCCTTTATAGATAATCTGTTTCTTTTCTCTGACCATTTTTAATATTCTGTTCTTGTGATAGATTTCTGGGATCCTGATTATTATATGTCTGGGTGTTGATCTGTTTTGGTTGTAGCTGGCTGGAGTTCTGTATGCCTCATTTATCTCAACTTCACTTCCATTACCTATGTTTGGAAAGTTTTCCTTAATTGTTTCTATGAATAGACTTTATTTCATATGTATTTGTTGCTGCATCTTCATTCACATATTTTATTCTTAGGTTATAAATCCTCTTGTCATCTTCTAGCCTTTGTATCATTGCTTCCTTGTTCCTTGTTATTTTTAAGAGATCCTTCCTTTCACGATCATACATTACAAATCTATCTTCAAGTTTTGAACGTTTGTCTTTAGTTTCTGTTAAAAGGTTTTGCCAGCTTTCAATGGAGTTTTAAATTTCCGGATATTCTCTTTGGATCTGTTTCATGTATTCTAGATTTTGTTTATAGTCTTCATCAAAGGCTTCTCTCCCTTCTCTGGGTTCCTCTGTTCTTTCATTTGTGTCTACTTAAGGATGACCCAGGATTTCTTTTATTAATCTTCTTATATCTTGCTTCACCTGAGTTAGAATTTCAGATTCAAATTCATCAATGAGGTCACAGAATTATTTCTGTATTTCCAATGAGGCCATATCTGATATTACATGTTTGCTGCCCTCAGCCTCCTCTGCATTTACCTCTGCTGGACTCACTTTCCCTGTTTTGGCAGTTGGAGGCCTTTTGCTGTTTCTCTGTCTTGTCATGTTTCTGGCCCCCTTCAGACAGGTGGATGGTGGAGGTCTCTGGGCCCCTCGCACTGCCCACAGTTTTTCTGCAGCACACTGGCTAGGGAAATGCTGTCCCCCAAGTCTGCTGCCAATCTGCAAGGTGCACACTGTGAGCCGGCCCCTCCCCCTATGTCAGCCACCCAGTGGATGCTTCAGCATGTTTGTGTGTTCCCTGGGGATGCCATTGGCTCAGGACAGCCTTGTCCCCAACTATTGGGTTCCAACCAGGGGCCTGAACCAGGCCAAGCAGATCCCACTAATCTGCTTTGGACTAGGAGCTGTCAACTGACACCACCTCAGGTTTTGATTCAAGCTGGCCCTGCCCAACTCCAAAATGTCATCTAGCTGGTCATCCAACTCTGGGGAATCCAGTTCCTGTCACTCACCAAAGTTCGCACAGCTCAACTGGCCATTTCCACTACTTGCTGCAGTGCCTCCTCCAGCCAAGGGTCTTGAGCTCACCAACCCCCGCTCTCGTCAGGGCCGCGACCTCAGCTCAATCATGAGTTGCCTGACTCTAAGACACACCTGGTACAGTGACCGGAGCTTGCCTAGCTCCAGCCCTCCATCCATACTTCTTCTTCTTCTTCTTCTTCTTCTTCTTCTTCTTCTTCTTCTTCTTCTTCTTCCTCTTCCTCTTCCTCTTCTTCTTCTTCTTCCTTGTTTTCTTTTTCTTTTTCCTCAGTTTCTTCCCAGGTCATGAGAATTCCTCTCCTTTTGTCTGGCTTTCTCCATGTTGTTAGATTCTAGCATCTGAGTTGTTTTTTGTTCAGAGAGATTCTCTATTGTGCTATCACTCAGTTGGCCATCTTGGATCTCCCCCTGTCTTTGGTAATTTTTGACTTTCAAAATCCACGTTCCTTATTGGAATCAAGTTATTTTCTGAAAAGCCTGTATTGTAGACCCTCTGAGCCATAAAATGTAATTAAATGTTTGTGTCTACATGTAAGAAACTCCTAGAACACACTCATGCCATTTGCCTCTAGCTCTGGGCCCTTCATCTTTACCTGTGACTGGCTTAATCAGCACCTCCATCTCCTACCTTTAGTTTACGCCCTTATGTGCATTATCCATAGTTACCACGCTGGATAACTTTGGTTGAATGACTTCTTTTTTCAATGGTAAGTAAAGGGTTTAGCAGGGAGTTAGTTTAGCTTTGAATGTGCTATGTAGATCCAAGCAGCAAAATACTAGTAAAGAGGTGTCCAATGCTCTGTCCATGGTTCTGAAAGACACCTTGGAGAAGTTTTGAGTGACCAGGTCTCACAAAGGTATCTGCAGAGCTGGACGTAGGAAGACTGTGCTTTTTTCTCCAACTCTGTCTGATATGTAGTTTCTTGACAAGTATATGCACCAATCAAAAGACCAGTAACTAAGCAAAGGAGACCAAGAGCATTTATGGGAAGTATCAATGCCAGATGTTTAGACTAAGAGATCCAAAGAAGTGAAAAGTGTGGATTCTAAACACAGAACTTGTCTTGGGTACTTAGTAGCTCTGTGACAGTGAATCAATAACTTCTGTAACCTGAGTTTTCTCATCTGCGAATTGGCAAATACATTAGTACTCACCTCAGAGAGTTTCTGCAAATGAGATAATGAAAATAAATTTCATTATTTATAAAAAGTGCTCATAGATTTTAAATATATTAATCATACCACCATAATAGTGTTCCATTTTTATACACTAAGTGATATCTCCCATGTTCTCAACATTGGTAAATTTTTATCTCCTGAGACTCCCAGCAACTGCAAAATGCCAGCAGTCTCAAGGCTGGTCCATTTCCCACCCAAGGAAGATTTCTGCAACTCCCAGGGCCTCCAGAAGTTCAGAGAGTATTCTTAGAGAGTGTGGTCCAGATGGGAAAGTATGAAAGTCCTTTGAATCATCTAAAATGATTCATAGGGAATCTAAGAATAATAACAGGACCTAACATTTACAAGCATTGGCCAACTGCCAGGATTCACGTATATATTATTAAGTTTAACTTTTGAGGCAGATACAGTAGGTCTCTGATTTACTCATATTTGAGTTGCAAACTTTCACAGATACAAATGGACCTCTTATTACAAATATTCATTGATGTGAATGAGTTGTAGAAGAGGCTCGTGTGTCACTGGAAATTTTCCCAGTTATGCTGTTGTGTTCTTACTGTACAGTGCGATAGTGCACAGTGTACAGTATCCCAAAGGAAGAGGAAAAGCAGCAGTGACATGGAGGGGACTTCTAGGAAGCATGAAGAAATATACATTGTATATATATCAAAGCTGTATAGGATTCACTTTGTTAGGCTTATAAACAAAGACTAATGAACATTCTCCCAGAGGGGAACTCATTTGTAAGCCAGAGACTTCCTACGTTGTCCTCATTTTTCAGGTGATTGGTAGAAGGATCAGGAACCACTGACTTGACTTGTCTGTGTAGCAGAGGAAGGATTTGAGCTCATGTTTACCAGCTCCCCAGCTTTTACCTTTCTGTACTGAGAAGCTTTTGGACTTGAACCAGCATGGGGATCACCCTGCCAGTGTGAATCAGTAGGTCTACAGTGGGCCAGAGAAGTGGCTTCTATAACAAGACTCCCAGTGACCCTGACAGTGCTGGCCAGTGACCAGACTTTGACCATCACTGATCAGAGTATTCCTAAAATACCTGCTGTGCCTTGTACCACATAGATGAAGAATAAGATGAACACACCGTCTCTAGAATTTAGCAACATCCTTGTCAACATTTAGAAATAAGTCATGATAGTGAGTTAACTAAGAAAGCAAAAGGAAGATCTGTCCTCTTGTATCCTGCCCAGTGATGTATCAGTGTGACCCTGAATCTGCTTCTGTGTGTGTGTGTGTGTGTGTGTGAGTGTGTGTGTGTGTGGTAATTTCCTGGGAGATGTTGCCCTCCCATGGGCTCCGGATATAGGATCATGAAGATGGTGTGTCTGTATGTGAGGTAGGGGAGGCAGCTGTGATAGAGAAGTCAAAGCCTGATTTGAAACGAAGCTCAATTTTGAATCACAACTGGGAAGGCACCTCTTCTTGGAGCCTTGGTTTCTTCTGCAGTGGGTTTCATATGCATTGTTTGTTGCCCTCTTATTAACAGCCTGAATATGGATTTCCCTTCTTTTTGTGAAATATGAAAGCTTAGAAAGTCTATTCAAAGTGACAGGACCTGCTGCTTGCTTGGAATGTTCCTCCAAGCCCAGCATTTCTAGCCTCTTTGGCCAGAGGTGCTTTATTTCTTGCCTCCCCTTTATGTGTACGAGGCTGAATCATGGGAGGGGAAGTGTCTTATTCCATTACTGCCGCTAGAACAAAACGACTATTTAATTTGCAAATAACAGAAATTTACCTGCTTACAACTCCTGAGACTGAGGAGGTGAAGATAAAGGTCAGGCAGAGTTGATGCCTGGTCTTGGCTTTCTGCTTCATAGATGGCACCTTTCTGCTGTATCCTTACATGGCAGAAGGGGCAAACAAGCTCCCATCAGTCTATTTCATAAGGGCACTAAGTTTGCTTCCAAGAAGCCCCAACTCTTATGACATAGCACTGGGTATCGGGTTACTATATACCAACTTTGGAAACATAAATATTCCTGGCATAGCAGCCATGAGTCATCCTCCCGAGACACCTGCCCCAGAGGATCCGTGCACATGTACAGCTTCTTTCTTTTCATTTCTTTTATTTGGCTTCCTTTCTCCTTTCCTTTCCTTTCCTTTCCTTTCCTTTCCTTTCCTTTCCTTTCCTTTCCTTTCCTTTCCTTTCCTTTCCTTTCTTCCTTCCTTTGCCCCATCCCATTTTATCAAGTATGTGTATTCCCTCAGAAGATCTTCTTATGCCTAATTTTATCAACCTCAGGGCAATCTATATTCTTTATACCACTCTTTTTACTGACTTTCCCCATGAAACTTTTTTTTTTTTATTTCTTGGTAGGATACAAACAACTGCCATTTAAATAACATTTTCTAGTGTCAAAATATGTCTACATTCACTTTTCATCTGACAGTAATACTACACTCTGCCTTGCAGTTGATGGAACTGGACTCTGAGAGGTTTGTGGGGTTCTCTTAGTGGGAAAAGAATGGGTGGGCTGCAGCGGAGAATTTCTCTTCTCAAAGGCACTGAGGGAGGGGACAGGGAGTCCATCTGGAAAGCTGGAGGGTGTGTCACATGGCTAGTCCACGACGGTGAGCTGTGGTGTTAATATTAGAGGACATTGACGCTTGAAATATCTAGGCCAGGATGACTCTTTTGAGGACACATAAAGACAGAGACCCATCTAATGAAATGCCAGAATCACATGGTGATTTTAAGTTGGTGGCCTCTCAGCTGTGCTTATTTGTACTTGGTTTGGTTACCTTAACTTGCTTAGTGACTCAGAAATACTTCTAAGGGTCCTCTAGTTAGGCTCTTAGGATCCGCAGCAAGGATGACTTGCCCCTTGTCAAAGTGAAGGTACCTCATTCTGTTGAAGTATTTATTTAAAACAATTGCTAAACTGTTCCTGTCCTGTGGGTAGGTGTATAATCCCTCTCTGTAGATGAGACTCAGATGCAGGACATTTCACTAGCCAGGCGAAGTCACCCATTAATGGGAAGGAAATTTGAGACTGCAATTATCTGGCTCTGGAGACCTTTGTCTTTCTACCGTACTCTGCTGCCCACCTTGTTTCTAGGGCTTAAACATCCCAGAGACTAGTTTAATTAATTTCCTTGGTTTAGAAGACTCTCTCGTTACCTTCCCTTACAAGCTCATAGAGTTTTGTGTGAAATGAGTCTCTCAAAGCGCTCTGGGGTGCTGTGCCCAGGCAGGCACTGGTCTTGCCTTTTCCCCCCTCACCCCTCAGAGCTCCTGTCTTATGGATGGGCCAGATTCACACAGATAACCTTTGGTCACTCATTGGAAAGGACCAGTGAGGCCAGAAGAGTGAAAACTGCAAGGAAAGGCCAAGGTTTCAGATCTCTCCAGAGTTTCTCTGTTACTGTCTCTTGTCTCCTTGCTGACTGCCTCTATCAGATGCCCATGGAACAGCAATGTGCTGACCTTTGGTCCTGGAGCAGGAGCCCACCCAGGCACCCTGCCCTGCTTTTAGCTCCAGGACTTCCCTTCTGCAGGAACAGAAGGCAGGCTGGTCACCCTAAGCGGGTGACCAATGTTGGCTGCATTAATACACTCAATAGACCTGATGCTGGGTTTTTTTTTACCCTGGCCATCGCTGGCGAAGGCTTTGTTCTTTCATGATATCTTCTTTTTAGAAAATCTTAAGTTTAGCCCCAAGGTTGTAGCAATGTGGAGTGAGAGGTGGACCTTGGAAACAGTGGAGTCTGTAGGGACTGAGCCCTCCCTGTCCCTGACCACCAGTGTCCTGGCCCCATGTAGAGTTTCTCCGTCCCTTGAGACTGTTAAAGGAGCCCTGCATTCCCTGGAGAGCAGGACTGGATGAAGCTGGACTAGAAGAATCTATGATTCTATGTCCAAGCTTTTCCTGTCCCACTCTGCCACACAGAGTTCCATGTGGCTGCAAGAACATCCTACCCTGTGTTCTTCTGTGTCTGCATGCAGAGTGGAGATCCCAGCACTTGATTTAAGGCTTGGTCCTGTAAATCAAGATGGCTAGGTGGCTAATGGGCCAGTGGGTATGCAGATGCTACTATGTGCTGCACAAATGAGAGAGAGAGAGAGAGACAGAGAGAGAAAGAGAGAGAGAGACCTCTGCTTCAGGTGCCCAACCCCCAACAGCTGCTCTGTTTGTGCTTGTCACATGCATCTGCATGTGACTTATTAGAATGAAGTTTGTCCCAAGTTTAAAAAACAAAAACAAAAACAAAAAACAAATTGAATACTTTTCTAGCCCTGGTTCTGTCAGGAGTGAGTGCCTCCCAGGAGACATTTGGCAATGTCTGGTGACATTTTTGGTTGTTGCAATTGAATGGTGCTTCTGGCAATTAGGCACCACCACACCAAAGACCCACTGCAGCCCAGCACTGTGTTCTACACCTCTGAGCTGGGCCCCTAGTGAGGAGGAATAGACCCCCAACTAGGGGACAGTATCTGAGTAGATCTTCTCACCCATTTGGTCAGCTGCCCAGGTAACCTGAGACCTCATTAAAGTGTGGATGCTGATGTGGTCAGTTTGGTGAGGTGCCTGGAAATCTGCGTTTCTTACCTCCTCCCAGGAGATGTCCTTGCTGTATACTGATGATCACTCTTTGAATTGCAAAGTTTGGCCATAATCTCCTTTATCTGCCTGGCGCTTTATTCATGGTAGCCACCCCCAAAAGACTGTTTTAGCACTGTCTGCAGCCTTAACCAATTGCTGCTCTTTTCTTTCTCCTCTTAGGGGTCTCTGGGCCTTCCTGGTCCTCCTGGAAGAGATGGCAGTAAAGGCATGAGAGTAAGTTCTGGCCCCATTGCCCAGTCCACATGGAAACACTAGTCCAGTACCTTCTTGCCAATACCTTGTGTTCTAGAGTGGACATTGCCAGTACCAGGCCTGAGCTGGGGCTCATTTGCACCAGATGTTCCCAGGTTCTTGGAGCTCAGTTTGATGGTCACACCAGTGCCAGCAGCCACTGACAGCACCTGGGTATTACCTGTGTATCCTTGCAAGCTTCTGCCTCCTTTAGTTGACAAGTAGCTCTACACAGGGTTTTGTTAACCTAAACATTCAGGTGGAACTGGCTTTGGTGAGGGATGGGGTCACCCAGGCCCCCAGTCCATACCTAGGTGAGTGGTCAGTGACCCAAGCAGTGTCCCAGATCCCATGGGGCCAGCCACCTTCCTCTTCTTAATCAGACTCAACTCACACTCCATCTCTCCTGCTTTGGAGCTGAAACATGTCCAGGAATCTAGCAAAGGGGATCTCAGAGAGTAGGTCAGTCTGCTCCTAAGGAAAATGATATTTTTCCAACAAGAGCTCAAACATAGATTGGTTCCAGGTTCTCCACCTCTGTTCCTTTGCTGTTTTTCATTCCAGTATGATCAAGTCCCAGAGTGGAAATGGTGCCAAGTGCACACACGACTCTAACTGGTAGCAGCTTGGTTAGGATATTAGAAGTCCTGGAAACTGGGAAAGAAATGAGATTGATGAGTTCTGGACGTCTTCTGGCTCCCTCCACGTGGCCACATCCCCTCTCCATGATGGTGGCCATTTCTGGGACTGCAGGTCATCTGTTTTTTGCTCAGATATAATTTTGTTGACCTCTAACAATAGGAACAAGGGAGAGGAGAGCTAACATTTTGTGCTCTGAAGACCAATTCCTTCGTTTATAGAAAGAGATTCCAAGGGCAGCCTGAGTCTCTCACCCCTGATGGTTATTTCCTCTCTGCAACAAACTCTGAGCTGCAAGGGGTGATCCTGAGGAAGCTTTGGGCTGCTCTGGTGTGCCTCGATCCATGTCCTGCTGACAATGACCATGTGTTGGTTTGTGTGTGCAGGGAGAGCCAGGAGAGCCAGGGGAGCTGGGGCTGCCTGGAGAGGTGGGCATGCGGGTAAGTGTCTCTGTGTGCTGTACCCTACTAACGTTCCCAGGGGAAGGATCTGGAGAAAAAGCAGTTTTAGTTACAGACAAGATGTTCTCATTTTTTTTCTTTCTCCCTTTTCCTACACATATATGTGTGTGTGTGAGTGGGTTTGCACATACATAACTTCTCCTGAAGTCTTGCAAGAAATCAATTATATACTTGATAATTTATCTTTTATATCTATCATGAGGTTTGAGACACCTTTCCAGACCAATAGATAGACCCCATCTACTCTACTTAATCAGTGTGTAGTATTCATGATACCAGTGCCACTGTAATTTATATAACCTTTCGCCAACTTATAGCCCTGAAATTTCTTTCAAATGTATCTCGAGTTTTCCATTAAAATTAACGAAGCACGCATGGGTGCATATATGCGTGTGTGTTTCCCCTTAAATACTGTGTTTTTATTGCAGAATAATAGATTACAAAAATCAGGTTATCCCTGACTGAGGAGGTGAATGGTTTTATTTTAGGATTTTTTTTTTTAAGGTATTTGCACAGCAGTTCGTGGTCTGGGTAGCAGAGGAGCCTCGGGCTCTTCAGACTTCCATTGGGCACACTGCTGAGACTTATTCAAGCAGTGCTGACAGTGGAAAGTGTGTAAATCATGAGCCAGCAGAATCAGTCTCAGCCTGTAAGAAGCTATGAGTGTGTCCAGGCCCAGTGACAGGGGGTAGGTGGGAATGAGTGTTGCTGCACGTGGGTTTGTGATAGCTGGGAGGCAAGATCCTCCCAGCTGTGATAGCTGCAGCAGATCAGAGGGTGGTCATGGCTCAGTCAGGCAGCAGAAAGTATGAGCTCTTCTGGGCAAGGAGGCTGAGACTGCGCAAGTGTCTACTGGGGAGACCTGTGCAGGGAGCCCGGCAGCCCTAGCTTCCCTTCTCCCGAACGTCACTGATCCAGTGGCTCTTGTTCTCGCTTTCCATCCCCCATCTTTTCTTTGTGAATACTCTTCTGCAGGGGCCCCAAGGACCGCCTGGACTTCCAGGGCCCCCTGGACATGTTGGGGCACTGGTAAGTAAAGTCACCTGTCTAGGAGAAACAGGTGTACTACAAATGGTAATAATGAACAAGAAGGTTTGGGAAAAAATTGAAAAAGAGAGCAACTCTGATTTGCAGGGAGGGACAAATTATTCAGATAGGGTGAAAGTGGCGTAAGTGTGAACTTGGCCCACTGACCCGGGTGGCCCCACGGACCCTCTGTCCTTCAGGACAGCATCTTGTGGCTTTGACCCTGTTATTTCCTGAGGATCAGAGATGCGAGTTTTATTCCTGGGATCAACAGATAGACATGGCCGTCTCTGCCATAAGATGTTCAATGGTCCCTTTGCAAGTCCCTCTCTAGAAGGCAGAGGAGAAGGACGGACCACACGCAGAGCACATGGCATGGGGTCTGGTTGCCCCTCTAGAGGAAGGTGAGCAGATGGCAGAGGTGTCCCTGGGGAGGGTGAAGGACATGTGTCGGGGGCGGGGTGCCTGAGTCTTCAGGTCAGTGTTGGGATCCCTTCCTAAGATCCACGGTCATGACGGACTTTGCAGGCTTCAGGTGGGCTGGGGACTTATCTGATCCCAAAGCCAAGAATCGTGCCTTTGCCAGCAGAGTTCAGATGTGTCTCAGTCAGCAGCTGTGAGGATCTGCTGACCCTAGGCCAGGAGCAGCCCCAGTGCTCACCTCCCAAGGGAAGAGTGCAGGTGGCTGTGTTAGGCCGCACAGTGGAGCAGTGCTTTCCTGCTACCATCCTGGGGCCCTGGGCTGAGGCTGCCCAGCAGGTTCCTCACACCCCTAGGCCTTCAGAGGCTAGAGAGGCCACTGTAAAGGCAGAGAAGCTACACTGAGCCGTGGAGGGTCACTGCTGTTTCTTCCTCTAGGGACTCCAAGGAGAGCAAGGCGAAAGGGGAACTCCAGGAGAAAAGGTATTTACAGTTTGCATGAACCAGTCAATGCTGCTTTCCATGAAAAAGAGGGAAAAGGTGCTAGGGACTGTCCACTCTGTGTGTGTGTGTGTGTGCATGCTTGTGCATGCATGCGTATGTGCACACGTGCATGTGTGCACATGCCTGTGGGGGCACTGCAATATTGACAGTGTGTTAATTCCTCATTCAAAGCACATGTCTTGCCTCAAGATAGTGTCATTGTACCTGTGGGCCTTTCGATCCTTGCCTCCTGTGAGGCAGAGGTCAAGGTCAGGGCCTCCTGACCACAGACGTGTCCGCAGAGCCTTGGACTCAGTCGCTGAAGGTCCTAGCTGCTGACCCGGCTCCCATCTCACTCAGCAAGTTACGTCACATCTCTGCTCCACATTACCTTGGGTCTCATTGAAAAGGAAGAGTCGTGGCGCCCATGTGGTGCTGCTGACCACACGGGAGCCTCGCTTCTCAGGTGCTGCACCCAGACTCTTCCGTGTGCATTGCCACAGTGGCCAGTGTATCCAGCAGGGCTCACAATGGCTGTTCCTTCACCATGCGCCACCAGGGACAGTGAAGGGTTCTCAGAGCAGGTTCATTCACATGCTGATGCCTTGGGCTGTTCCAGCTTCAGCTGGGTGAGAGCCAAGGACTGCAATTCCCACCCTCCCCCTCCTTCTCAAACCCAAACTTGGCATTGAGTTTTTAGCACCCTTCCCATCCTACTCGGCCAGTTCCTTGAGACATGTGTCAGTGAAATGTTAAGGGGCTGGGCTTCACTTCTGCCTCAGCCACACCTGACACCTGCTCTCTCCCGCCACTGCACACGGCTCTCTAGTTTTATCAGGGATTTTTCATTAGGAAGTAGTTCATTTTTATTTCAGTATATTTGGAACATAATGAAACATGGTCTGATTTCACCATCTTAGTACGGTTACAGCCAGCACTTTGGCACATTCTGCAGGGCTCACCCTCACACACTGGGTGTTCACTCTGCCTGCTGTTTGTTGTTCCTGCATCCAGTGCTTTCTCCTGGCTGCTGTGCAGTTGTTAGGACTTATTTGCGATGGCCGTGCAATGTTCCATTGCAGAATAAACCGTAACTTGTGTGCTCCTTCCCCTGGTATTGATCATTCAGGGTTGATCTCAGGTTTCCAGTGTTACAAAGAATGTTTTGGTGGGTGTTTTTAAACCTATAGCTTTGTTTATCTCTTTGTTTTCAAATGCACGATCATGTCCTTTGATTGCTTTCGCAGAAGTGAAATTATTGATCAGAGAAAATGAGCCTTTTTTGGCCTGAAAGCTCATGTCCGTGATCACTGGTATCACTTATATCACTGCAGTGAATTTTTACCACCGTGGTGTGAGGGAACATTGTATCCCTTGTGTATTCTGAGGCTTCTTTTTTTTGGTATGTGTGTGGTGCCAGGACTGTCACACTGGTATACATTCCCAGACCTATTCTTATATTTTATTTTAATATAGGATATAGCTAAGTTGCCCAGACTGGGCTCAAACTTGTGATTTTCTGTTTTAGTCTCAAGACTTTTACTGTGTTTCCATAGACTCACTCATCAGTTAGATTTTCTTGTGTGACCCTTTTCCTTCTCCAGTTGTGGGGACTTGAACGTGATGTTTGGAGTAACTTTGAATTTGGGCACACTGTAGGACAGGCTGGAGGACAACACTGGACTCGGGGGAGTGAGGATATGGTGGGCAGGAACTTTCCTGGCAGCAGGGCTGGGCCAGAGAAGCAGGAGGACCACAGAAGCTCAGGCACATTCAGAGCATATGGGGAGCTCCGAAGTGTCTCAGGCTGAAGGCAGGGATGAGGGCGTTCATATACTTGCTGTCACTGGACAGCACAGCCCGGAGTGTAGGCATGGCCCTTGGTCTGGGGTGTGGAACAGGCCTCTAGATTCAGGCTTGTCCTGGCACCTGCTCGGCCAGTTGCAGGCCAGTCCAGGGAGGCCTGAGGCATAGGCCCTAGAGCACAGCGGCAAAGCAGATGTTTGAAAGTCCACTCACCACATACTGCAGGTGTGCAGTGCTGACCGTGGACTCAGGGAACATAGATGGCCCTTGGGAGTGTCTGCTGAATTCATGAATGCATAATGACACCATAATGTCACATGGCCAAGACCACATCTCCTGTAGGAAGGACAGTGAATGAGTGGAAGCTGTGGAGTGTCAAGCAAGTGAGAGTAGGCTGGGCAGGGCTGGGTTGTGTGCAGACAAGAGGCAGCTACTTTTGGAGGGACATGCACTCCAGAACCCCAGAACTTTGGTCATTAGCTTCAGGTCCAATACCAGTATAAGACCTCAGGGAGCAGAAACCCTGAAGCCCTAGTCAGCCTGAGAAGACATTTCCCCTTGTGAGGCCATGGCTGTGGCTTCTCTTATGGCCTGGGCCAAGACTGACCAAGGAACAGCCATGGATCCAAAGGCTAGTGGGGTTACTTTGGGAGCCTACAGAGGTTCTACTCATGGGGCTGCAGCTCTCGTCATCTGAAGCCAGTGTGTCGGCACAGTCCATGGTACAGGAGACCTGGTAAGAAATGTCAAAGGGAAATTTAGAACCAGTGATCCCTCTACTTGTTGAGTCTTGGTCCTTCCTGCATGCCAGAACCGTGCACCTGAGGAGCCTCCAAGCCCTGTATCTGTTAGCTGGTCTACACAAGGTGCTGGGACTGTCAGCTCCTTTCCACATGGGCTGGGGCTGATAGAGGCACCTCCTACATTGTCTTCTACCTTAAGAATGAAAATTGAAGATGGACCCTACATATCACAAACTATGTTTTAAGTGCATATTATTTAAAATGCGTCATAAAAGATCCAAAAATGTACATATGTAACTACTGACTTGTGTAACCTACAATCTGATTAGAAATGAGCAGATAGTGAAATTGATTTATTTGTCCATTCATTCCTTCACTAGCTTACCCACTCCCCAGGGTACCAGCCTGCCTGTCTCAAATATTTCCATAAACTTCTCTGACCTTTGGCTCTAGTATCGCTCCCTTAGAATTTTCCTAAATCCTTGGTCTGTCCCAGAGCTCTCATTTCTGTGCCTCTAGAAACCTAAAACCTAGTCATTTGCCCTGTGTCATACCTGGAGCATGACATGCACTTTCCTGTCTGATTTCTGGGTCTTCACTGCCTATGGTAGCACAAGGAGCAAAGTTCACAGTCAATCCTTATGTGTGACATGCTGGTGTGGTGTGAGTCACATGGTGGAGATGATGGAGGAACCAAAATGGGTTGCAGGAGGCCTTCGCCAACTTTTGGAGATGTGTAGTATGAGTCCAGATGATTTACTTTTGAGCTCAGACCAAGATGAAGCCATAAAAGTGGAGGTAGTATCCAACAGGAAGCTGTGTCTGGTCATCCAGGGAATCTCACAGGGAATGCTCTCAGGAGCAAGGCTCTGCCTCAATACAGCCTCGGTGCTCCTGGATGTGGTAGTTTCAGCTGAGCTTCTGAGCAGTACTGAGATTTGCTTTCGCAGGGACTTGAACACTGATAACCTGAGGGCTCTGTGGGCCATGTGCCAGGCAGCTTTGCCTTTATGAACTGGGACGGCCACTTGAGCTGCTGGAGTCTCAGTTTTCTCCTCTAAAGAATAGAAATATTAATTTCTTTCCTGAAGTTTGTAATAAGGTTGGATGAGGTGAGAGAAGCAACGTGTCTGGTGCAAGACTATCACGTGCATGAATGTTCACTTCTGTCCCTGCTGTGTCTCAGGAAAAACCCATCTGTCTGCACATGGTCAGTGCATTGTTTCTGTAGGACCAGTGCTTTGAATCAACAGCCCTTTCCATTCACTGTTGGGCAGCTTCTCCAGCAAGCTTCTGGAGGTTGGTGTTAAACTAACCAAAGATGCTGCATTCCTGTGAAAATCCCAGACCTAGAAAGGATGATAAACCTGGAGTTCTCTCCTTACTGTGCAGATGGGGAAACTGAAATGGTGTATTTCCCAATGCATTGTGGCCCACTGTAAGGAGAACAAGTACCAGAAGCTCCCAGTCTGGGCTGTTCAACTGAGGTACACCAAGGCAGAAGTGCACAATGATCCAATTCCCCCTCCCAAGGACCTGTCTCTCTGAGACACCGCCCTTCCTTCTGCAGAAGCCAACTTTTGGGGGAAGTGGAGGAAGTGGAGGGCCATGTCCAGGTGAGGTCCCAGGGAAAAAGTCCAGCCTGAGTCCCTCTGCCCTTATCAGGTGATCTTCTGTCTCCCTGCACAATAATTCTGGAACTTCTGTGTGGGCCAGAGCTGGTCCTTTACAGTGTGACCTTTGCAAAGTGATTCAATCTCTGTGTCTTAAATTTTATAAATGCAGACAGAGCTCAAGTGTATCACTGACTGCATGATGGTTCCATGTGGATTCCTTTAGAAAGATTAGCAAGGTGCTAGGCAGGATGTTATCACTGTAGGTGAGAGGAGAGGCAGACAGACAGAGGAGGCTGTGATTATGAGACAAGGGACTCCCCTAGCTCAGCTTTGCATGTGACTTCTGTCCTCTTTGCTTTGTGCTGTGTGACTTGGAGACAAGTGGGTCTGTTCTCTGCACCTCTATTTCTCATCTGTCCTTCTAGGAGACTGTGCTTTGTGATACTTTTGGCTCCTTTCTGAAAGTTCTTATATTTAATGGGTGCTTGACATCATTACTTTTCTCAGGAACCTCTCTCATTTCTTACATCAGCAAGAAAGAAGTTTCTGTCTTCCAGAATCTTCCATCCAGCTGCCTGGCATCGTGAGGCCAGCCCTGTCTTAGCTGAGAGAAGCCACCCATCCATCACTGAGGCCATCCCAAAAGCCGTGTGCAAGATGTTCTTTGTTACATAGGAGACAGCACTTCTTTCAGGGGTCTTAGAAGGCATCTCTGCAGACAGCAAGGTGAACCAGGCTCTGCATGTGGTCCAGGGTCACTGAAGCCCCCATGAACTGTGTGCTGCCGGGCTCAGGATGATTGGCAAACTCTAGGATACATCTAGAAGAGCATAGAGAGTGGAGTCCGCTCACCAAAGGGATCACAAGCTTAACATGCTGAGCCCCAGTTCTGTCTGGAAAACCATTTCCCATGACAGCTACAGGTGACTGGGAGCATTCAGGCTCCAGGGATCCAGAACAGGGAAGCTCAGAGAGAGGGACGCAGTGAAATTGAAAGAGTGCCAGCTTTGGAGTCAGAGGACCTGCATGTCCAGCAGTGGTGCTTCTATGAGCCTTGGGGCCTTGGACAGATTTTACACCCTCTGACTGTAAAATGTTTTCTGGGTGGGGTACAGGAAGACCCATTGCCTGAGTCACCTGACCTTCCTTTATGAAGCAGTCACCTAGCAACTTGAGATCTCAGGCACCAGTGTCCTGAGAACCCCCCAGGACACCTCTGTAGACCTGTAGGTTAGGTGGCTCTTAAACTGGATGGAGGCAGTCTCACCTGAAGGATGAGATAGCATCGTGGTGGCTGAGAATTGGCTTGCAGGTTCCTAGAGGGGCGCAGGCCACCTTCATGAATCTCAGGTCCCCAGACACCTATTTCTGCCCCTGCAAGGAGGCTGCGCTCTTTCTCAGACCACCAAGTGAAGGCATGTATCCCCTTGCTGGGTGAGGGTGGGATCATAACTGGGTGAGTTTGAACTGCCGAGGATCAGCAAAATGTGTCCTGTTCAGCCTTGTACCTGAGGCCACACCATTCACCCTGAGCACAGTAGGTGTCACATTGGGCTTCTGGAGTGCGCTGCTGAATCCCGCATGGCGTCAGTTAGTACCAGGCACATATCTGTTCACTTCCTGAGCATGCCAGACCTGTGGAGGTCAGGAGCCACATCCCAGGAGAGTCCTTCCCAGTAGGACTCACAGCCAGCAGGGAAGGCAAGGTGTGCTGGCTGCAGGCTGGGAGTCTGAGGGAGGCAGAAATGAGGAGACCTGGGTTCTAAGAGAAACCACTCTGGTTTGGGACACAGGGCTTTGAGGAGACAGCAGCATTGTAGTTTGGTGGCGATAGTGTGTCCCATCCTGGGCTGTGTCTTCTTTTGGACCGGGCATTTCTGCTATGTGCCTGCAAAAAAATTGGACCAAAAACCAAAGCAAAGTCAAACAGAGAACGTTGAAGGTCCCTAAGGCAGTAGGTTGAAGGGGTTAGAACTCTGTCAAAGGCCATGGAATTGGAACTGGAGAAAGCTGCCATCTGTGGTGTCGTTGAGGTGGCAGGAAGAGGTCAGCAATGAAGGCCACTTTTGGTGAGGAGACTCACAGAGGGGTCAAAAGGAACAGGAGAGAAAAGGGACAGGCAGGTTGTCTTTCTGGAGGAAGGAAAGGAAGGCTGGGGCTAAAGCTGGAGAAGTGACCCCAGGTATTGCTCTCGTGTGACTCGGGTTTCCACGATGGTGAAGAGGTGGAGTAGGAAGGTCGTGCATGGCCCCCTCCCAGGTGGTCTCCAAGCCCTTTGCTGTGGGCAGCCTGGGGCTTCCCGTGTTCCACATGAGCAGGGCCACTGCACCCTCTGCTGTCAGCTACACGGAACTGCAGCAGGTGGGTTTGCCTGTGACTGGCGGGCGGGGCTGGGGATGCTGCTTGTGCTTCATAGCTGGCACGAGGACAGGAGTGCCACCGCCTCTTTTTGAGGGTTGATTTTAGATTTGGTTGTCAACCTGACTGGGTTGAATTAATGCCTGGAAATCCATAAGTCACATGCTTGAGTGTATCTGTGAGGGCGTTTCCGGAGATGATTGGCAGGTGGGACAGCAAACCAAAAGGAGACTAGTCCTGAGCTGGGCAGGACTTTCCAGTGGGCTGGGCCCTGGTGGAATAAAACCCGGAGGAGGAGGAAGCAGCCGCCCGCACGTGCTCTCTTGCCCTCCTTGGCTTCCTGTGCGCCATGAGGTGAGGCTCTTCCCTCCTCCCTGCCCTTCTGCCATAAAGTTTCCTGGTCTCTGGCTCTGTCACCCCCTCCTTCCGCTGTCTATGACCCCTCTCGCCTCCCCTTCCCATTGCCTTCACTCCTGAGCCCCGCTGATGGAGACGCATTGTCAGCACGCTAGGGTGCCCGGATACTGACCAGTGGCCTTCACTGCTGTCCCCATGCCCATCCAGATCCTCTCTAACCCCTGCTGCTGTCCTTGCTGCAGCTGGGAGGACTCTGGGCTCCAGATCCACTCATCCCTATGGACACGTGTGAGGTAGGAAGGAACAGGGCCTTGGACACAGGTTCAGCCCTCTGCTGTGAGGTGGATGGTGTAAAGTGACACCTGATCAGCACGTTTGCCTTCTCTCTGAGCCCCGAGGAGGTGCTAGGCTCTGGGTGAGATGCAGAGAGCTCGGTCCTGGAAACCAGGGACCCACGCTTTTTGTCCTGTTCCATCTTTCACTTCTGGGTGGTGCTGAACACCGCGCCCTCCTGCAGCTGTCGGTCTGACCTGTACATGGAGGGTGAGGTCCACAGACTCTGAGACTGAGACCAGCTCACCCAGCCGGGAACTAAGGGAGAGCCTGGCATGCTGCCCAGTCCCACTCTGGCCTGCAGGTAGTGGGGACAGCATGAGTGTTAAGGGTCAGGAACCCTTGGCTGTCAGGCTAGCTTCACATGCTCAGCTGGGGTTAAGTGGTTTCTTGTCTCCAAGCCTCATTTTCCTCATCTGTATGCAAGTCTGCCAGCCACACAGAAGAAGCAAGAACAGGTTTAGAGTCACGTGGCAGAAAGGGCTCTGAGTTCATCTCTCAATTCCCCAAGTCTCCTGTGATGGGAGGGCTTTTAAAGGAAGTAATTCATGCTAGCGCCTGAAAGTAGAAATATGCACATCAGTTATTTGGATATATGGAATAATTTCAGAAAGATAGAAACATGGGATTCCATTTATATTGACACAAGATGAGAAGAAATCATAAACCACAGAGCTGAGAGATGGGCTGGAAACCCTCCACCCCTCAAGTTCAAATCAGTGGATTTGGGAGGGGTCCTGGGAATTTGGCCGAGACTCACTGGGGCCACCGCTTGGGAAATAAGTTGTGCTGCTCCTCCCCTGTCCCCTGCTTATATTGGGCAAGGAAGCTTTTTTTTTTTGCTCCCAGTTTAGAACAGAGAGAGAGAGAGAGAGAGAGAGAGAGAGAGAGAGAGAGAACTCCAGGAAGTCTGCTGAGCCCCCAAAACATGGTAGCAAGCACATGAAGGCGATAGTGCCATTGTGTCCACCTGTGGCCTGTTGTCACTGCGGTGAGCCATAGGAACAGCACCGCCACCTGCAGGCAGCGCCCCACCCCCCCAAGGCAGCACAGCAGTGAGGAACAGAAAGCCAGAGTGCTGTGCTTGTGTGAGACAAGCATTTGGAACGAGGGGTACCCACTGTAACAGAGATGAAAGACAGAAGTAGCAATTTGGGCAAGATATTCCAGGGAAATACAGGAAGAGTTTGGAACAGTTTTCATGCATTGGTTTTAAGTAAGTCAGAAAGTGTCCTCTGGGGTCACACTGTGAGCTCTGTCTGGGCTGGCCCTGGGGACATGATGGTGAAAGAACAACCACAGCACATCCTGCTGTGAACAAGACAGGAAATGTGGTAACGCATGCAAACTGAATTAGGGAGTTGAACCCATGAGCCTGCTGAAGGGAGGGAGGGCATCTAACTAGAGGAAAAGGTCAAGCAGGCGACATTGAAGTTGAGCCCCAGAGGGAACTGAGCAGCCAGCAGAGGGGACAGCAAGCAGTGAAGAAGGAAGAGTAGCTGCCAAGCCTCAGGGGAGGATGTTGCTGGTGTCCGTGCATCTGCCCTTCTGAGCATCTGCATTTCTCCATCTCCTGAGCTGTTGAGGCCACCTGAAAGGACGATGACCGCTGAGAACACTGGGCCTGAGCTGACCCATGAATGGAGCCTCCAGCACCTGTGGGCACTGGCTCAGGGAAGCCTCTGTGAGGCAGAAGGAGAACACTGGCACTTAGTACCCACCGCAGGCAGGTGTTGGAGAGGCACTATCTCCTTAGCTGTAGGTGTCTTTGTTGTAGCAGGTTATCACTGTTCTGGTGAAGCAGAGTGAACAGCACAAGCGGAGAGGTGAAGTGACTTACCAGGTACTAAGTAGTAAGGGACTCGAGGATGGCTGTGTATGAACATAAGCAGGTGGATGGAGGTTGGAAGGCTCTGAGCATGACAGCTGTTTGTCAACAGCCAGTTCCTAGGTCTCTTCTAGGGACTGGGACATAGCGGATGTTCATACGTATTTATAAGATGGGTGTGTGATGCAGGAGATGTGTCTGCAGTCTTCTTACTGTGTACAAACTCCGCCCATTCCTTTGACCCTCATGAGGACCCTATGATGAGGAAAGCTTGCAGCTCAGAAGTCCTGCATGGCCACCCCTGAATTTGGAAGTTGATACAGAGACAGTTCAGGGCTGCACATCAGTTCAGGGCTGGTGCACGCAGGATGGAGACTGGAGCTGAGCATGGTCTGAATCTCAGGGCTTTTGTTTGCCTTTTATGTCCATAACAGTGGCCAATTTGTTTCTATGACAGTGGCCAGTTGGCTGCTCCCTGGCCATCTCTGTCCATTATTCATTATGCACATTCCCTTCTTTCTTTCTCAGGGTGAGCGAGGCTTGGATGGATTCCCTGGGAAGCCTGGAGAGCCAGGAGAGCAGGTAAGTTGGTTCTAGGGCTGATGAGCTAGGTTTTGTCAGAGGACAGGAATGGGTAGAACCTGACATGGGACACTAAGCCCTTGGACCCTCAACTTTCTTTCTGCTCAGGTGAGGGCAGTGGGGTTGGGGACCAGGCCAGTACCCAGGGTGACTGCAGAATTCCTAGGTGGAAGGGGTCTCACTGCTTGCAGTCCATTTTACAAGGAGTGTTATGACTTGCTGTCACCAGTGTAAAGACCACAGTTGGTGTGCAAGAGTCCTGAGTGGTGTGTACACAGGGCAGTCCTTGCAAACTTGTCCAGAGAGCAAAAGGTTAGAAAAAACCTAAGTGCTCTGCAATGAGAACTCACTGGATACATCAGGTGCAGTGACATGGGAGTATGAGATGAAGTTCTGCAAACTCATCAGTGTGCTGATGGGGACCATCTGTGGGTTATACTGCTAGGTGGGGAAAATGTGTCTGTGACTTACACAGACGGGGCTTACCTCTGGAGAACAAGTGGGTACCAGTTCATAGCCTGTTAAGAACTAAACTACTCAACAGGAGGTGAACTGGGCCAGGGGAGCAAGCAAAGCTTCATCAATATTTGCAGCTGCTCCCCATTGCTAGCATCACTGCCTGAGCTCTGCCTCAGATCAGCATCTGCCATGGATTCTTATAGGAGTGCAGACGTGCTGTGAACTGTGTGATCTAGATTGGGTGCTTCTTCAAATCTTCTCCAAACCATCTCTCCATCCTCCACCTTGCCCTCTATAGAGACATTGTCTTCCAGGAAACTGGTCTCTCTTGCCAAAAAAGGTTGGAGACTGTGGCTTTAAGAGGATAAAAAGAAAACTGTTGACTCAGCTGCTCCGAAAGATGTTAGGTGACAGGCTGGTATTGTGGAATGGAAACTGTAGTACATTTAAATTTGTATAGATATTCATGGCATCTACCCTAAAAGTAATTTAAATATTTAAATTTTTAAGAGATAAAAATTAAATGAAACATAAAATCGTGCTGAAGACCATTAGGAAAGTGCTTGTCATAGAGCATGGTAAATTTAACATAATATGTGAGTCAATATGTTCATATAAATGTCAAATCACAAGTTAATTACATTTAATCTATAATTGTAGTAAAAGTGAAAATTTTACTATAATAATACGGATTAAATTTATAGTAATTTCCATTATCTAAAAATACTACCTAGGTACAATACAATACTATGTATTGTCACTTAGTAAATTGGAACTGTGTGTTTTTATATCTCTCTTTCCTTCTCTCTATACTGTGTCATAAATCTGAACTATTTTCTACATATTCGCCAAGAATATGACTCAAAAGACAGTTTAGTAATCTACAGTTTGAATTCCTAATATTTATTCAGTTGCTTAAATACAGGTATGCTGAAAAAAATAATAGGTGCCCTCCTCTGGCCAGACCTGGCTCTTGTCACTTAGTTGTGACCCAGAAAGAGAGAGAGAGGGCGGGTGGATCAGTGCAGAGCTCACGTGTACTGGTAGCAGAGGATCATCTGACCCTCAGCCTGGGGTCCTGCTGTGGGGCCACTGGCTCCAGTCAGGGCCTTGCTGTTCAGGGTAGAAGGAAGAACAGGTGCTTCTGTGCACAGCCTCTGTGCTATAGGACACATTTTTCCAAAACTCGCTCTGCCCAGGGAGACCTCTGCTTGTCCAGCTGCCCTCCAGGTCCCCCAGTGGGGCCTGCTTTAAGGATGCTTGGGGGAGGTCTGGGGCCTCTTCCCCATCTGTAGATTCACAAGCTCAGAGCCTCCTGGCCCTCTTGAAAGAGGACATTATGTGAGGCACTGGAGAGAAAGACTATGTGTTTATCACCCCTACTCAGCTCTCCGTGTCTGTTTCCCTGAGCCGGGGTGAGACCTGACCCAGGCCCAGGCAGCCCCTTCTTTTTTGAGTCTGGAGACCCAACCAGTCCTCAGTCTTGAGAATTTGGATAGGACACCATCTGAATTGACCCTCTGTGCAGCCTGTGCCCAGGGAAGATCCAGGCAATTACTTCCCCTCCCTCTTGTCTGGATTCTCTCTGGGGTGCCCCCGTCCCCTAAGGAAATGCCCCCTCTTCCCCCTTCCTCAGAATTTAGTGCCCACACAGCAGTGCCAATGCAGTTTCAACCACGGAAACATGGAGATGCAGAGTTAGGTTAGTTGAGGCCAGGGCAACAGGGACAAGGCAGAAAGTCTAGTCTAAGGGGACCTAGCTCCTGGGAAAACCAAGCTCTGATGCAGAGCTGCAGTGACCCCAAGCCTTTCCTCCTCCTCTCACTTTGTGGGTAACCCTAGTGCCTGTCATAATCCAGCTTTGCTTTCCTTTCTCCAGGGAAGACCTGGCCTTCCTGGTGTGGCAGGACCCCAGGGAGAGAAGGTAAGCCAGGCCCAGGCTGTATTTCATAACTGACTTTTATCAACTCTGAGTCCTGAGAGTGTACTAGACCTTCAGTCAGCAAAGCCCGGCTTGTGTCTTGTCACGTTGGCCATCTGTGTTAGCGCACCTTCTGACAAGGCTTAACAAAATGTGCTGCCTAGGAATTCTGTGTGGCAGCCCAAATGACAGTGTGTTCTTTGTGGATGGTGACGTGCTTATGAAGACATGTGCAAGGTATCACTTTCCCAATAATTCAGGGTGAGGGAGAGAAGTAGGCAGAGTAGATATTTGGTTTGGGTTGAGGCAGGAGGGATGAGGAAATACAGCCATTGTATGAAAAAAGAAAGGCTGATCCCCTTGCAGTTCCTGGACATACCATAGGAGGACCTCACACACCAGGTCAGAGAAAGCGGGGGAGGGAGGCGGGGAGCCCAGGAAGGTGGATCAGGACAGCTGGGCCTCTCCCAGCAGTCACATTAGTTCGGGTAAAGGCCATCACAGCGCAGTCTGGTTCCTGTGTGTGTTCACAGGAAAGGAAAGAGCTCCTCTGACTGTTGACCCAGACTGGGTATGCCTCACAAAATAAACTGCTAAGAAGCATGAGCTGAACAGACTTCAGCTGGGGAACGTGGCAGGAGAATGCTAGTGTCTCGCAGCTTGCTCACTTGGGCTTTATTTCTAGCAGAGTTAATTATTCTCTCTTCTTCTAGGTGTTTTAGAGTTGAGATTTATTTTTACTGTGTTATCTTGGTGTCAGGCTTTTAATACTTTCTTGCAGTTTCTTGACAGGGATGCTAAACCCTAAAATAAGTAATTTTAGTTTATTTCAAGTCACCAAGAGGGAATGGTGCTTGGAGTTGGGATCTTCTAGGTGATGGCTCTATTTTCTGCAGCTGCCTGTGTGTATGTGCGTACTTGTGTACGTGTGTGGGTGAGCATGTGCACACAAGTGTGTGGGTTTATTATGGTCTCCAGCCATATTCACAGATTTGGTTTTGTGTCCAGTACATAGAGAGACACTAACCTGTTTTACATGATAGATGCAGCATCAGTTAGGGGACAAGATGACAAACCATAACACTATTTTGGGGTATTTGCCAGAATACTCAAGAAACCATTTCCCTGTGAGATACCAGCACAGAGACACAGCTCAGATCTCACACAGCCTTTGAGAAAGTCACTGGAGTCACATAGGCAGTCTGTTGAAATTCCTTTCTACAGATGAAAGCAGGACTCCCATATTAGGGCATCTTATCCAAGATCCCACAGTAGGTTGATCAGAGATGAAAGATTTCAGTTTTTCATACCCACATGTCCACCTTAGGATGCTGTGATAGTTTATGTAGATGACCCCAAGAGCCTGGAGCACTCGCAGGCTTTTGGAAGACAGTTGCATTGCTGGGCTCGATGCTGACTTGCTATATGGAGGTGAAGTCTGGCCTGAAGGGATAGGGCCCAGGATCCTGACATGGAAGAGTGCGTCCCCTCCCTGGCTCCTCCTTTCATTGTCTGTTTCCTGGCCACCTTGACATGAGCTGATTTCCTCTGTCATTGCCCTTCCACCATACCACAGTATCATGCGAGGACTGAAACTCCTGAAATGTGAGTCACGGTAAATCTCTCCACCTTTAAGCTGTGAGAATTGGGCCTCGTATCCCAGCTTTGAGGAAAATGACTAAGATGGATGCAGTAGTGCAAGTTGAACTACTAAGGAATACAGTTTTTAATGTCATATTAAGAATTTTACTAGATCAAGCCGATGTTTGTACTAGTTATCATTTGCTGTATAACAAATAACCTGAAGCCTTAGTAGTTTCATACAACAATAATTTGCCTAGTTCTGGAGGGGTGGGAATGTAGGATCTAGTCTTTTGTGTCCTGGGCTTCTCCTGAGGTTGTACTCCATCTGCTAGGTGGGATGTGGCTATGTCACTGGGACTGGAGAATCCACCTCCAGACTCAGCCATGTAGTCACAGTGGCAGGTCTCAGTTCCTCGATGGCTGTTGGCCAGAAGCTTTGCTCCTTGTTACGAGGGCTTCTCCACTGTGATGTTCACAAAGTGGAAACTGAGAGCTCTCGGTTTGGGGGGAGGGGAAAATCCCCAAGTGGAAGCCTTAGTCATTTTACAACCTAATCTTGGGTGGCACATACCATCGCTTCTGCTGTTACCTTTGGTCATGAAGTGGGAGTCACCGGGTCAAGTGTGAATGCTGCAGGGGTAGAGGCAGGGGACACTTGGAGCCTTCCTGGAGGCCACCACAGATGCTGAAATGGAGGGTTCCACATACTGGAAAGCAGATGACACTTGAAAACACTTATCGGTCTATAACTCACTAGAAGTTTGAACTAGAGAAAGTTCCTGAACAACTCTGTGTCTCAGTTTTCTCCTCAGATACAAAGGTCATATTCTAGAGAAAAAGAGTTGATCCATATCAAGTCCTTGGATGAAGGACTGGAATACAGAAACTCTGCAGCACCTGTTAGCTGCAGCTTCACAGTTGTGCATATAAACAAATGCTGGCATTTTTCTTCGTCTTCATAGTATTATAATATTGTATATCAGAACATTTTATCTCATATTATGAGCTTCAAGTGATTAAAATTGCTTATTAGTTGTTTTCAAAGTAGTTTATATTAAAAACTTGTTTCTTGATTAGTCATGATGGTGACACGTACAGTAGTGAGAACGGCAGGTGTGGATAACAGGACAGGACTCTGGGTGGCTGAGGCAGGAAGATCTCAAGTTTGAGCCCAGCCTAGACAACTTAGTGAGATTCTGCCAAAATAAAAGACAGAAAAATGGGTTGGGAATATAGATGAGTGTGAAGGCTGTGGATTAGATCCCCAGTACCTCATATACATGGGCACCAACACACACACACACACACACACACACACACACGCACACGCACACACACACGGATGTGATAGTGATATAAAGCATAAATAAAGATGTAGTTACTCACCCAAAAGATTCATTATTCAGTCATTTATAGCTGATCTTGCTGTCTCAGCACATAAAAATTAGAGGACAGCTTCTAACAATCGTATTTTACCAACATATTGATAAAGCTTGAGGGAGTATAGGGAGGAAAAGTTTGCTTGGAGGAGTTGCATTCTGGTGGAGAAATGCAGGAGACCTACTCGAGGTGGAAATCGAGTGTATGGAAATGTTCCTGAGTGCGTGTCACACAGCTACCTGGAGAGTTGACGAAACGACCCACAGTGTGCTGTGTGGGAATCTGTGTGTCGGTGCGACTCTGTGGGATAGTGGCAGAATGGAGAGAGTAAAAATAGGATGAAGAGCTACTGGCCAAAGCTATTACATGCAAGAACAAAAGTCAAGTTGCAGTAAGGAAAATTGATCCTGAAGCTTTTTTGAGGTGTGAAAGTGAGCAGCTGATGTTTTCAGAAATATACTTGATGTGCCAAACAACAAGAAGCACCTATTTCATGTCTCGAGCGGGATTGGAAAGCACGCAGCTGGGAAGCACAGTGGTGTTGACTGTCTTGGTGTCACAGGGAGGGCCTGAGGGGAGAGCAGGTTAGGGCATGAGCTCCCGCCCATGGTGTAACCTGGAAGATCGTGAAGACGGGCGAGCGTGCTGAAACCCACTCATCCTGCTCCTGAGCCTGCAGGTTCGCTAGATGCCCTCATGTTTGTTTACTGACTCATTCTTTTATTTTCCAACTTAACTCTGAAGCACTGAATGTGTCCCATGCTCCCTGAGCTGGGTCTAGGTGGCAAGGTAGCTGACGTTTGCAATTCATATGAAGGGACATGAACTATAAAGACTCTGCTCGCATCATCAGTGTCATAGCGGTAAAGACTTTGTGTTGCCCCAGGTGATGAGTGTATCTGACTGAGAAATCTGCTCATGGCTCAGCTGCCGTAGCTCAGGTAACCTACATGTGAAGAAGGAGATGTGAGACAAGTGTGCACTTGTGATGCAGTGACAGTGGACAGGAGTTGTCAGTGCGTTTTATTAGTTATTTATTTGGAAAATACTTGCTGAATGCTGAGCACGTGTGGAACCAAGGGCTTTGCACAGGGGACGCTGTGCCCTAGCTTCTGCTCCCGCTGTGCCTACCATGGTACCCGGTGCCTGCAGGTGTGCACTGGGCAGCGAGCCAAGGGTTGCCTTCAAGAGGTACGTCATGGTGACAAACTGTGAGGTTCATGGCACTCCAGCCAGCTCTAGGCCCTGGCTTGAATATGCACAGAAGAGATAACACACCTCCTGCTCTTTGGAAGTCTGCGACCTTGAAACAGAAGAATCAGACACAGACGTCTAGGTGTAATGACAGTGTGTGTGCGAGGGACGAGGGAGAAGGCCCTGTTGGCTGCAAAAATAAGGAAAGGCATCCAGAGCTGGTGGAGAACTGCAGAAGGCGGCAACTAGCAGCGCTACTAACCTGCTTATTCTTTCTGCTCAGGGAGACGTGGGACCTGCAGGCCCTCCTGGTGTGCCGGGCTCTGTGGTGAGTCACCGCTGGTGGGACTATGCTCTCATACGCTAATAAAACTAAGTCACTGGAAACATAAGGCAGAACTCTTCTGGTGACATGAGTTGGATAGAAAAACTTCAACACCAAAAAGTGGGATAAAATCAGAGACAAATCAGAAGCCACTGTATCCTAATGTGTGCTGTGTAAATACTCTCAGTAGAGCAGACAGTGGGTAATGTCTTGACGAACTGCTGATACCTTTGCTAACACCTGTCTGTCTCTCAGGTACGGAGAGAGGACCAGAAGGGTGAACAGGTAAGGGGCTGTGGATCCTCCTGCTCTGGGGATTTACGCTATAGCAGGTGTGGAAAGGCCCAGCCATAGAGTGGGGATAGACAGGGACTTTCAAGGAGCTTTTGGCGAGGAGCACAAATGCCACACCTGTGACTTGTGTCTCTGGGATTCTTTTGGGAGGATGTGAAATAAATTATAGGAAGGGCCATTGGCGGTGAGGTGCTCTTCATAGGGAGAGGACAGTCCTAACTAACACATGTTTGGCTTGTTCTTCCAGGGAGCTCCAGGTCCAAGAGGTTATCAGGGCCCACCTGGGCCACCAGGAGCTCCAGTAAGTCACCCCTCCCTGGCACAGGGTGTGCTCTAAACACCTCTAGATCCAGAAAACCAACATCTTTCTGTTACTGAGCTCTGTGTTATCTCAGAAGCCTCGCATCACCCCGAGTGGTAAATGCTGTTCTTGTCACTCTCTTACCTAGCAAGAAACTGGGCTGCAGCAAGAAAGCATCACCACCAGCAACTCCTGCAGAGTTCAAATGGGACTGCAGGCCGGGAAGCCTGCCTAGAGCCTCTGGTCCCAGACAGACCACAAGGAGGTTCTCTGGGTACTCAGTCGGCAGTTTCCTTTTCCTTCAGATAAAATAGACGAAAAACCTTGGACACTCCGAAGCCAATGGAATCATTCTGTGCACATGCACTTTGCCGTGTTTCCAATTGGTTATGGCTTCTGGCCAGCTTGGAGCTCTCTAGCCTTTGGTGCGTCCCTTTGTTAAGCACTTAATAATGTGTTCATAGCCATTTGGAAACAGACCATTTAGGAAGGCCCTGTGATCCTTTATGATGTCAGTTCAGATACTAAGGATAATTGACACAAATGCAGTGAATACTACAGGAGCCCCTGTTTTAGAGTTGCCTCTCCTGGCAGGATGCTGCTGTTTCTTTCAAGTTGCTATATTTTTATTGAAGGAAATAAAACAACTGTTATTTATAAATGCCCCTAAGTGAGATTCAGTTGAGCCATTAAGGCCCACTCATTATTAGAATACATTTATATGGTTTTGCTGGGTAAAACTAATACTAGAACAAACTTAAATAATGTTAATTAGAACAATTTCATATCAAAACTTTTGGGCCAGTAAAGCTATGTCCCACTCCTGTATTCCCTGCAAGCTTAGTTTCCCAGAGCTGTCCACTATGGTTATAAGTTCTGGGGTCATGCAGTAGACCCTCCATGTTTAGCTTTCTATGTGTATACACATATGTATTTCAGATCCACTTTTGGAAAGTATTAGATATGCTAAGTGGTGCACTTTTAATACAAATGAATGCATTTTAAGTCTGCAAGGGTGAGCGTGTTATTTTCATTTTTTAACAATGAAACTGTTGGTGCAGAGACATTGAATGGCACACGCAAAGTCACATGGCTGCTAAGCAAAGTGACCTTGGAACCAGATCTGTCTGTATAACGCACACTCTTCTCATCAATGAATGTACAGTGATCTACTATATAGGACACTTGGGCATCTTAAGCCACTGTAGGTTCAAATACCAGCACAGCTCAGCCTTGGTGCTGTGCCCCACAGAGCAGTCCACGTCCCTGAAGCTGTTCGGGCAAGATGTCCCTCATAGAGTGGCATTCGGTACCATAGGTGATAGAAGTGATAAAATTCCCTTAGCTGGAATTCAAAAAACAACCTCAATAAAGGCTTTGTTAAAAGAAGAACAGTAATGAGAGATCAAAAAATATGAACTTCTTAAGGCCAGGACCAGTATTTCTCTCATCTCAGAATGCACAGCTTTACTACATGATGGGAATTTCACACATGCATGTGGAGAGGTTTCCCATGGTAGGCACGTAAAGTGATTAAAGTCAGACCTCACAGTAGTAATAACTTATGGAGAGTAGCATGGCCTGGGAGGTATTTGGCTTCGTGTTCCTATTTTTTCACCAAATAGATTTGTGTCTTTGGTAACATTTTATGTAATCTCTTTAGTCCTCGTTTGATTCATTGCTAACTTGGAAATCATCATCATCTTCTCTTACATGAACTTGCTGTGAGGGTCAAGTGAACTAATCTGCAAAGTGGTTCCATGTGAAGACTTCGTAAACCTAATACTGACATCAATTGTCCTTTCTCTCTCCTTGTGAATCCCCAGAAGCATCTAGCTCAGGCCCTTCTGCAGGGCAATTGCTTCCTAAATATGCACAGGATGAATCAAGCTGAGAAGTTGGCTTCAATAACTTCTGTTGAGAATGGAAAAATTTTGAATTTATGTTCAGCAGTCCCAGAGAGAAGAGAATATATCCTGTTCTCTAAATGGAAAAAGCACAGAGCATTCTGCATCTGAATGCCAGCATCTGTCACCTGTCCCCAAATGGGAATAGGCCTTGGTCCTTTACTGGTGTCTGGCTGAGCAACTAAAGGGCCAGCATTTCCTGATGCTTGAGGTGAATTCACTCCTGCAGAGTCTCTTCTCACTGAGGACCCTGAGCTCGCAAAATTCTTCTTGCGTCTTGGTTACCACAGACATAGCATTTGGTAATAGTGGCTGTTACTATGCGATTTAAGATGAGGGAACTGAAGTGCTTGAGGGGATTTGTGACTAAGATCCACTCAGAAGCGGAAACAAAGCCAGAGCTGGAGCTGAAATTCCAGCTGTCCACTGAGATTTGGTGCCTTCCTCTAAATGCAGTTGTTTGGGTTTGCATTAGATGCCTGCAGAAGACCGAGAGCCTGGGTCATGGCTTTGGGTCGAACCTTCATGTCCTCCCAACTGCTCAGTAGTTCAGTGCATTATCCTGAGTGCAGAGGAGAGGTGACTGAGCTTCCACGCTGTGAAGCAAACTGTGTGAGGTCATGCAGCAGACCGCAGGCAGGGTGAGGAGGTGGGGTTTCCATAGTTGGGTAGGGCACCCCTAGCCTGCAACTGAAGTTCCTTCTGGGATTGAAATTGGTCTTTCCTAGAACACTTCATTTATTTGTCCTGATTGTCACTATTATTGCCCTTGATTCGGAAAATCCTAGCTAGTTCCCTCTGATCCAGCAGGCTGCTGGGAAAGGGCTTTAGGGTAGGGTTAGACACTTGGGTTCCAGATGGCTCTTTTGGGTGCACTTTAGATGAGGCACTAATGGCAGCCATGTCATCCTTATTGTGCCCGTCTGTAATGTTCCGCCTGTACCCTCTTTGTTAAACATATTTAATTAGATCAATAGAAATGAAGTGAAATAAATCAGACACAAAGCTTAACTGCTGCATAATTGCTCTTATGTTAGAAACTCAAAATATAAATAAGGAGCAAAATAAAAGCTAGATAAGAAGTGTGGAGACAGATCTTTCTCAGATGAGGAGAGAGAGGATCAAGAGATGGAGGGAGTGAAAGGGAGGAAAAGGGAAGGAGATAAAAAAGAATTAAGATGAATTGTTATATGTATCAACTCCCTACAAGGAATGTAATCATTATATATTGCAAACATGCACTGGTAACAAATAAATACATTTTTTAAAAGGAAGAACAAAAAACAACAAACAAAAACAAAAATCCCAAAACAAAAGCAAAAACAAAGTAAACCATACTGGAGAGAACAGGATGTTATTTCCTTCCTGATCTTAAAATTTCCCATTGGGATGTGATGGGGTTTTGCTATCCAATGAGAAGCAGAAGGTAGAATATAACTAATGCTGTTGAATCCTGCATTTATGCTTTTGCCTCTCTTTTCTCTTTTTTCTCTCCTGAAGGGTCTGGTGGGTCCAGAAGGCAAGGAAGGACCTCCTGGTTTGCAAGGTCTCCGAGTAAGTACCCCGTTTTCCTTTTCTGATGTTCCGAGCACCCACACAGACCCCCGATTCATAAGGGCCAGTGGCGGACACGTGCCAGCCTAGGAACTTTAAATGAACCTTGGAAGCAGAAGGAAGGGTTGGCTCAGCTCATGAACCTCGGTGAGGGTCTACCTGAGCTGGGCCCTGGGAACATCCAGAAGGATCTGTGATGAGCGTGGTGTATTCACAGCTCCTTGGTGGAGGGAGACACAATGTAGGGGGAGCACAGTCACGTGACTCAGCAGTGAAGTCATCTGGAGCGTTTTGAATCGGGTGGTGTTTGCCCTAAGTTTTGAGAAAAAGTCTAAGAGAAAAATGGGGTCAAAATGGTAGAAATTTAATATATTTTAACAATAATAGTTTAACATTATTATTGAATATCATATATAACAGTATTTAATTTAATGTAATTTAATGTAGCACCTGTCTCCTTATATCAATTGTGCACATCTAGCAGGTTCTAATGCTCATTTTTCCTGACACAAAGCTGTAGGTTACAGATGCACAGGCCAGTGGATGCACCGTGGCAAACTGGATTGGGACCCAGACTCACCTCTGTGTGCCTAGTTCCCACCAAGTTGCCTGGCACACAGTAGGGAGGCAAAACACTGTTGAATTCTGACCCTTAAGCTGGTCCCATCTTTATGAGTCCACGCAGCAAACTGTCTATGGGGCACACCAGCCCGAAGATGGCACGGCAAACCCAGAAACAGTGAGCTTACTGTCCCTGGAGGATTTTATCTAGACACCAAGGGAGCAACTGATCTTCCCTGATGGGTCGGGAGGAAGTCCTGACGTCTGGCACAGGGAGCTCTCATCCCGTTTGTGGCTCTTTTGCCTGAAGGTTCTGTCACAGTCAGGTGGGTGGGGTTTAGTTATTACTGTGGATTTTCTTTGTGAAGTGGTTTGATTACCACATTCTGCCTCCTCCGGTCTAGAACTGGATGAGCTCAGTAACCTGCTCTTGTATCTTTCAAGACAGTCTCCAATCTGATCTTAACCATCAGTGAATTTTATTCTCTGCTTTTCTAACAACTCTACCTCCTAGAACCACCATGAGTCTTCAGAAGCCTGGGAGAAACTTGCTTTGAAGTCTAGGTGGAATATGAAAAAACATCTAAGGGCATAGGGGTGAGAGGGTCACTTGTCTCAAGTGGAAGACTTTGGATTCGTCTCTTCCTGTTCAGCATGTGCAGCCTTTGTCTCAATCTCTCTTTCAGCAACGGAGCGATCAGACAGGTTGCCTTCTTCCCTAAAGAGTAGAGTAGAGTAGAGGGATTTTGGACTTTGAATCAGGATACCTCATCTTCTTGGAAGCCCTGCTTGACCTCTTAGCTTCCAAGTCATCTGGTCTCTCCAATCCTGTGACCTTCTTGCTTCAGTAGGGAAGGCATGACCATGGCTGAATTGTTAGGAAAGAGTGTCTCGGGTGGGCGTGGACCTGCAGGGCAGCAAAGCATGGCAGCTGTTGGAGCTCTCGTGTCCTCAACATGGTCTTAGACACTCTTCAGAGAAAACAACAGTCTTTGCCGTTATGTAATTAAAGTTTATGGGAACTGCCTCCATTTTCCATTGAGCAGCTGCAAGTATTTCTCCTGACATAGTGTTAGGTGGTAGGTAGAACTGTTCATGTAAAGATAACTGTGAGCATCCTTTATCTACATCAGTGATGACGAAAGCTTTTAGAGCTTTCAGTGCTGACAAATGGCTGGCTCTGGCACATGTGCTAAAGGGTTGCCACCCCTGATCTTCATCTTGTTAACAAGTTTACTCTTGTAACTTGTTATAAGAGAAGGGTCACCCTGTGTGAGCTTGCTTGTTAGGCCCACACTTTCTTGGACGTGATTTCTTGAAACACTGGGTATACTTATCAGACTTGGCTGTTGTTGCCCTCAGAAGCACTTTTTGTTCCCAAGAATAGTGCCAACCACAAGTACAGTGGGACATTCGCTTGGTCAAAGCTTAGCACAGCTGAGGGGCCTTGGAAAGTTGGCAAATTCACCTGATCTGGAGATTTGAGAATTGAAGCAAAGAGACCCAGAGAAGCAAGCAGAGTGGAGAGGGTGGGTAGAGCGATGGCCAGAGCGCGGTGGGATGTAGTGCTTATTGAGCACCATATGTGTGGAGTCCTCTTGGAAGCTTCCACAGCTGGAGGCCAAGACTTGACGGAGCACATCCGCCAAGTGGCTTCTCAGGGATTCCTTCCCAGGACCGTGTGTCTTCATAGCTGGGCTTGGATTTCCCTTTCATTCATTCATATGTCAGTGTGTTAGCAAAACTCGTGTGGAACTCTTGGGATGCATGAGCATTTTGCTAAATGTGCTCAGATTTTCGAAGAAGATTAAGAGGCTGCATTGCCAACCACAAATGAGGTCTGCTAAGGAAGGTGACACAGGCATACTGCTAATCCAAAGCCTCCCTGGAGACTGACAGAGAACAGGGATGTCAGAGAGAGGACTCTCAACCAGTGGGACAGCTGCTGAGTGGGGGGCTGGAGCCTGGAAACTGTGTAAGGCTGAGCACACGTGCTGACTGCAGTGGTCCTGCAGGGTGGATGCATTTCCATTTCCTCCAGAGTTGATGGATGTTGAGGACAGCCTCAGAAACAGGATGGCACCTTGAGGGAATCCTCCTGCCTCTGCGCACTTGGTTCAGCCCAGCAGCTTTACCTGAGTTTCTGCTTCTCCAATTGGTACAACTAAAAAGGTTTTGGAGTAGGCTTCTCCTCCCTCTCTGCCAACACCACACAGGAGCTTCTGTCAGTCCCCTTCCTTTTGTGTGTCTCTTTTTCTTCTCTTGGTTACTGTCCTCTCCTTGCTTTTTTCCCCCCTCTCCTCCTCTCCCCCTTCCCTTCCTTCCATTAGTTCACGCTTGATCAACAAAAATTTCTCCAGCACTGACCTAGTGCCAGGTCTATTCCAGACAGTGGAGGAAGATGGTCACCAAGAAGCTTGATGCCTGCACTTACGCCACAGGTCTCTGACAGACAGAAAAGAGACGTAATAGTTAGTACTGAAGTAGATGATGCAGGGCAGCTCCACTGAGAGCTGCAAGGGACTGAATATCTTCGTCAGGGGGGCCAGGAAAGGAGCGAAGCTCTAACTGACTCAAACCCCCACATTTATTGAAGAATAACAACTACATAGGATTCTGCTGAGGACTGATGTTAGTTTTAGGCAGCAAGGAAGGCAAACAAGTGTGGTGAAGTTTGGCTGAATAATCAGCTTTTATCTGACTGTCCCCTAGGGAACTTTCTTGTATTTTCCTGTAAGGTGCATCTATTTTCAAGCTGGCCAAACATCCCATTTTCAAGAGTTTTGGCTCCTCGGAGTCAGCTGACTTCTGCCTCCTGAGTCAACCTGAGCAGACATCGATCCATTAGGTGAAACAGCCTGAGCAGGCTCCGGGGAGGGGGAGGAAAGCGAGCCTCTTGGGCTGAGGAAAGAGTGCTGCGACCCAGGTGGCTTCTGAGGCTTTTGGGGTGAAGGACTGCGACAGCATGAAAAAAATAAGAAGAGACAAAGCATATTGGAGCAAGAGATCCATGTGACCAGAGTCAGCAACCCGGCAGGGCGCGATAGAGTCAGAGAAAGCAGGAGCTAATCGTGCCAGACCATGCAGATTTCCGCAGACTGAATTTACTGAGGGTTTGTCTGGTGGTGGTGATGGTAATACTTTATGCTTCCACCACGCCTTATTATGCAAATAACAGTCACATGCAAAAGTAGGAAGAAAAATGAAACGAAGCTTCCTGTTCCCCGCCGCTACTTCGTTGCTCATCAAATCACTGCAAAGTCTGCTTTGTGAATTGAGGCACTCATGCCTACCCGTCACTGGAAGCAATTGCTCAAGTCACATATTTTTGTTTCTAAATATTTCAATACCTTATTTCCAAAAGATAAAAGATTTTAAGAGAAACAAAACTATAATACCATTATCCTCCCTAAATCTGTGAAAACCACGGCTTGCAGCTTCATTAGATACTTAGCTAATGATCCCTGTGTCTCCATCTTGTCTGTTTCTGGCTGAGCTTTGCTCACTGAGGCATTCTCAGTACAGCAATGGCAGGGCTGCCTTACAGTCCCGACCCACTCGATGCGCTGTGGTGTTCAAAATGGATTATGGAGGGCGAGACTGACCGGTAAGAAGCTCCTGTGGTGATCAAATCATAAAAGTGGCTCATCAACCAGGGCTGAGGTCTGCCAAGCCCAGAGAGCATTTGAATATTCATAATATCCATATAGTCCCAGTTACAAACCAGGCAGTGGGCTGACGAAACAAAAAGGCAGATACCATGCCCTAAATCACAGAACATCAGCAGAGAAGCATGCAGCAAGGGTTGTAAGGCAGGGCAAGAGGGCATTGATACAGGATGCAGCAGGTTCTCCACTTCCCCCAGGGTATCAGAGATGATGACTGGGGTGTCTTTAGATCCTCTGACCCTTCAGTAGTACTCCTGGATGAGTCCATGCTTCAGGTGTGTTCCGTCTTGTGACAATTGCTACTTTAGTGCCTGCAGTAATGGAGAAAAGAGAGCAGAGACTAATTGTAATGACATTGGCTTGAATGCAGCTTCCTGTTCTGTCATTCTCTGGCTGAGTCAGCAAAACCCCAGTTGGAATGACTTATTCAAAAATTATATCTCTGCCTCCTGCGCTATGAGCTGTGATTTTCTTCTCATCAGTTTTGATTGAAACATTGCTCAGAAGAGCTGTGGGCATCATCACTGCACACCCTCAGGCTGTGGGAGGGAAGAACCAGACAATAACAAGGTGCTCAGACTTGTACATCAAAACATTGAGACTCAAAATATGGGTTGGGGAAAAGAGTCCAGTCCCTATATTTTGGAGATTAGCAGCAGGCTAAGGATTTCAACCTTTGGCAAGACAAATCCATTCATTTTTAACAAAGCCAGTGTTTTTCCACAATAACATGGTAAAGGGGGAGAATTGAGAGCTAAGTCCAGGCTAAATCATCCCCAGAGCTGCAGAAGAATCCCTACTACTTGCTGCAGGGTGGTAGGCAAAGACTCCTGGCTGTCAGGTGGAGGTAGGGACGGTACTGAGCTCCGCTTTCTGAGGTCACAAATTCATCCTGCTGTCCGAGCTGGCCAGTGAGGAGGAAGCAGGAATCATGCTGGCTTAGCTGAAGCGACAGATGCTACTATTACACCTGAGACCGCAGAGTTCCAGCAGGACAGCCAGCTGGGCTCAAGGCCACCACTTGGACCTAGAAAGGAAACAGAGATCAATCATTGCATGATAGACATCTACTTAGGTAATTTTTGTGCTCACACTTTCACTTAATTCACACAGGCATAGATGATACAATAGGTTAAGTCCACTGACACTGATGAGGCAGCCGTGGTATAAAGGAATGGACGCCCAGTGTCAATCAGATTGACAGGTGGCGCAGTGATTAGAACTCAGGTCTGTCTGTCTCCAGGTGAATGCCAGGACCCTTGGTAAGTAACTTTTTCTCCTCTAGCTGTTTCCCAGAGGGTCCCATGGTTGCTAAAAGCCACGAGGAAGCCCACCTACTCTGACTTCTAGTGGGTGAGAGGGAGAAACACAGGCTGTCTTTTGTCAGTGGCTTCCTGGGTTGCATTTGTTTTACTCTTCCATTTTAAAGCCATTTCCTGCTCTACCAGATGGTAACAGCATTGTTTGCATCACAAGCTGCTGTTTGATGTATTTAAGGGCATGGAGTCAGGGTTTCTGTCAGGACACCCTAGGTTTTTGTTGAGCACCTCGCTTCAGTTCCAACCAGTATAAAATGATCATGCTCGAAGTTTGGAGAGATGGAAAAGAAGAGGGGAGCAAAAGAGCGTACGGCGTATATTAGAATGATTCGCACAAGCAATCATTTTATCTCTTAGTGGCCTTATGAGTGTCTGTGTTAACTCATCCTGGCTGGGTAAGATTTGCTATTGTGAGCTGACAGGCTCTGTCTGCTCCTCTCCAGGGGCAGGGAGGCAGCCTTGGAAATTCAGCCTGCTCAGCACCCTAGCATTGAGAATGGTTTGAGAAATCTGCCCTCGTGATAAATTGCAAACACTTTTCCAGCTATTGTGCTGGGTAGCAATTAAAACAAAAAGAAAAAAGAAAAATGACAGGCAACACACCTATTGTTAGTTCTTTATTGCAGCTGAGTTTGTGCTTATCAGCACTTCTTGGAGCTCTACCATTTGTTATGGGTCAAAAATGCAGAAATTACATAGCTGCTGAAATATCCACTCTACTGAAATTACCACAACCACTGTCTCCCTCCAACACCACTAGTCCTGTTACTACCACCGCCACCATCATCACCACCATGTCACACCCATCCCCACCATAACCGCCACCATCTCCACTGTTATCACCAGCAGCACCCTCACCATAATCATTAGGTCCTTAGAAGGTGCCATTTTACTTAATATTCTTCACATTGGCAGTAGGTAGTTATTATGAAGGCACATCTGTTTGATCCATAATCTGCCAGCCACTCCAAGGATTTAACAGAGCCAGAATATCCCCACTACCCATTAATTCTTCTTTGTTATGGGTTATTATTATGTGTTATCCTCTTTCTCATCCTTGCCTGGTACATTTGAGTGATGCATTATTACCCTTTATAAAACTTTCTCAAATGTCAAATTACTTATTCTATTACCATCCTCTGAAATAATTAACTTTATTATAATCCCCTATGTTGGAGACTCAGTCAGTGAAATGACTGGTCCTTTGCCACTTATTTTAGCCTTTGGAGTCTTTCCTTACAATGCCATATAGGAGAGAGATTGGGAAAGCACACAGAGATTTCCACTGGTTTCACTGAATGGCCATGTCCACAGAACCACTGGGAGCTCTGTGCCCACTTCTGGCTATTCCAGTGCTAGCTGTTAGTTGGAACCAGGTAGCTCTGTTGCAAATATGTTTCTTTCCCTACTTTTGACTATTGATGAGGCTCCATGAAAAATACAGTGCTGACTTGGGATTTATTTAGGACAAATTGAGGTGGGAGAGAGAATGGCAGACAGAGGCAGTAGTATGAACAAAGTCTCAGAGGCCAGATATGCAAGGGTGTTTAGGAGCAATCTAAGAGTTCATCTGGAGTATTTCTCAGGGATGGAAGCCTGAGCCATGAACCTTGCACTGAAAAGGCAGGTTAGAGTCCCAGGGCCTGGGAATCCCCCTACCAATCACCTGGGATAGTGAATCTTTTAGATGATGAAAGCCCGACTGTGTGAGAGGTAGGAAGTGCCAGAAAAGAGTTTCTTTCACCCTTTAGAAGGGCTAACCTGCAATGCAAACTGGCCCAGCAGGGCCTAGGGATGAGGCCATGGGCATGGGCGCAGGGCCAGCTCCTCTGCCTGTGGCCTGGGAGGCACCCGGAAGCCCCAGGTGCTCCATTAGAGATGACATTACGTGCGTTCTCAGGCAGCTGAGGAAGCCAAGAGCTTATGAGACCTCGCAGCATCCCCAAATGTGCACATGCTGTGTGGGGCAGGGGAATTCTAGCTCACCTCCAGCCCACACTGGTGTCTGAGTAAGTAATTCTACTCAGCCAGTCAAGACCTCTCATACTTTCCTGCAAACCGTTCTTATCTCTTGTTGCAACCTTTCGCATCAACAGAGGCATTTTTCTGGCTTGCGTTCTGAATTGTGATTATTCATCAGGCCCCACGGACCGATGGAAAGTGGTTTTATCCATCTTGTAAATAACCAGTGACTGTGTGTGGAATAACCTGGGGCAGTTGGAGGAGGTACTGCATAGTTAGAAAACTGAAGGTCCCTGGTTTCCACCCCCTGCGGAGGTGAGTGGCTCTTGGCTGTCTCATTCTCTGCTCCCACTGTTTCCCTTCACCACATTTAAGCAAAAATGGACACTGAGACCAAAGCCTCAGGGCTGCCTTGCTTCTGAAGATGCCTGTGAGCACATTTGGAACCTTACCTGACAAATGTCGAGAAATTCATTCTGACCTGGACCTCATGACACCCTGCAGGCTGGAGCTCCACAGCCAGGGCTCAGAGCCAGAGGGCACTAAGTCAGACTGTCATGGGCCCCCTGTCTTTCCAAGCCTGTAATTCAAGTTGCCTCTTCCTCTCTGACATCTCTTCTCTCTGACCTCTGCTGCCGCCTCACTGTCACTCTCATCTCGGAGACCACGTCCGTCAAAGGGATGCTTTCTTCATACAGCTCACAAAATGGGTAATCACTGTCCCCCATGTGGCTGGTAATATTCTGGACCCACGGCATACAGCAGTGAAGGCAAACAAAAGCAGCCCCTGCTTCCAGGAGATTTATATCAAAGAGGGCCAGACAGGCAATAAATAAATGCAACCATCTTGCTGTATCTGGTGGCAACAAACTAAGGCACATAATGGTGAGAGGAAATAGCAGGGCAGAAGGAACAGTTTTGATCAAAATGATCAAAAAAGAAATTCAGATAAGAAGACACTGAAGAAAAAGCAGCCCGAGCTGATTCCTGTGTGTAAGTGGGAAACACGATTCTAGGCAGGAGGAAAAACCAGAGAAAAGACCCTGGCATGTTCAAAGGAGAGGAAGGAGGGGGGTCAGCACAGTCAGGAGAGTGTCCTGCTCTGAGTGAGTTGAGAAGCACTGCAGGGTTTTGTTTAGGAGAGTGTAAGGGCTGAATGGGGAGAGTGGTATCTGCAGCAGGGGCTGCTGCAGTGGTCTCAGTGAGAGGTGGTGTTGGTCCAGAGGGCTGTGTAGAATCTGCTGAGTTTACAGGCATGGCGTCATTCTCCTTTCCCCTCCCTGCTGCTCCCAGAGCCAACTCTAAATGGTTTTTCAGAATCCTGGACCCCTTGGGTGGTTCCCTTGGTCTACGGCATTGGGATTCTTCCTGACCCCTGCAAGCCTTTCATACCTAGCCCTAGTCTAGTGCCCCAACTGTCTGCACTCTGTGCCCATGTCTTGCTGTCATCTACCTCTGAGCACATTCTACCTGTCCTCTTCCTTGTGCCCAGTTTATCCCATGGGTCAACTCTTCCTCTTTGCCAAGCTTTGCTCATACTTCTTCCACTGTGTAAACTTCCAGAGCTACTAGTGGGCCTGAGAGTTCCCAGCACCCTTTTCACATTCTTCCAAGACAGTGTGCATGGGATGTGTCACTATGACACAGGCTCACCTCTGCCTCCCCTGGGAAACCCTGATGCCTGTATGGGCAAAGCCATGGGCCAGTGTCTCCAAACCAGGCACACAGTAGGTTTACTGCGTGGGTGAATACACAGGAGAAAGAGGTGCAATTGTAGCTTCCACCATCAATCCTCTTTTAGTACATTTCCTGTGGTGCTCAACCTAGTTTTACTTCTATGCAGCCCTAAAACTCATGTGTTCCTAATGAAACACTAAGAAGACGAATTTAAGACAGACAGACAGATTCCTTGAGGATACTTTCTGTGGAGGATGGGCTGTCATTATGGTGATGGGTGGAGAATAAAGAGAGCAAAGACATTGATAGTTTGCATTATGGTTTGTGTCTAGATGTCCCCCCAAAGCCTCATGCAGTTTTGGAGGTGGCTGAATCTAGAGTGTGTGACTGATTCATGGTAAAATGTTAGGATTAAGAATGCTGGGATTAAGGATGGATGATTGCCAGATCAGTCCACTGATTGGATTGGCAGCACCCTAATCCTGGTGGACTGGATACAATGCTGCTTCTGCTATCTTGTGGGTGCCATGAACTGTTCTCCTCTATGATGGGCCTGTGGAAAACTATCCTGCTTTGAGGCCAGGTGGTTAAGGATTGAAATTTCTACAAACTTGAGCCAAATAAATCTTTTCTCCCTTAACTGTGAATGCTGGATATTTTGTACCTAAGATACCATAGATCCACTGCCCTTGGAAGGTGGTTGTGGGCATGCTGGGGTAGAGGGTTTATGAAGATTGTTTCCTGGATTCAGTGTTTACCAAGTGTTCATGCCATATAGGAGGAAGATAAAAGGAGGAAAAGGAGGAATGGAAGGAGGACAGGGGAGGAGGAGGAAGGAAGGGAGGGTATAAGAAGTAAGTTAAGAGGAGGGAGAGGGAAAGAGGGAGCCATGGCAGGAAGGAAACCAGGGATTAAAGGGCGAATGTGGACTGAGTTGGGCTCAGTCCAGGGAAATGCATGGAAGGGCTTTGTGTGCGTGTTTGAGGTTGAGCTGGGAGTACAGAGGACCAGCTGGGGCCTGTGAGAAGTTGTTGAGAGAGGAGCTTGCATCTCTGAGTTTCTGTAATCTGACAAGCACATTAAAAGCTATTTTGTAGAAATTATAGGAAGCATCAGTTTGGCGTTCAGTAACAGGTAGAACCAGAGGGAATCCTGACTGGCTTCCCAGCTGGATAATGTGTGTGCCTTGGCTTCCACACCTGCCCCTGGGCCTAGGAATATCTGCTACACTGGGTCATCTTGCAAGGTAAATTAGTGGGCTAGTTTGGGAAGAAATGGAAAGTTTATCACAAAACTGGAAAAACATGGATCTTATTTAAAGTCTTATTTCACTCTTAATTTCTCATTGGAGTGTTTTCATTAAATCAGGAAAAAACAAAGTAGTTTCTCTTCCCTCCAGATATCCCTGTTGTCTGAACCATCCCTGTACGTGCTGTTACCTTGCGTGTAAACTGAGTGGACAGCATGCACCTTACAGTCTAATGAGTGTGGTCGCCCCCCCCCCAACCATCCTCCATGAACAAGGTGCACACGGTAATAGAGATTCTAGCCAGAGATGGTTGGAAATGGCCTTGGTGACCTTTCTGTCCCTGACGGGGCTGTCTAAATGCAGCGTGTCTCAGTTTTGGGACAGAGACTATGGCCGAGCAAGAGCGTGCAGCTCTGCACTTACTGACATAGGTCTAAGCAAATGACAGTTTTGTGTAAAGCAAGATTTATTAACAGATTGGGTAGCTGCTACATTTTATGAAAAACGGAGGAGAAAAAGTATGAGTGTGTGTGTTTAAGACAAAGACAGAGAGATTGAGAGAGAGAGAGACAGAGACAGAGAGAGTGAAAGAATGAGAGAGGGAGAGGTGCTCGAAATGCCTCTAGAAAGATCAGTCTGCATCTAGCAGGATAGGAAAGGGACCCCATGGCAGAGGATGAGGAAGAAGCAAGTCTTTCTCAAATCAACCTTCTTGTGTCTTTTGAATTTGGGGCCATGTGCTACCTACAGCATGAGATCACAGAGCTGGGGTCAAAGCCAGGTTTCTCTCACACGGAAGCCTGAGCCCAGTGCCCTAACCCTGCGCCTCTTTTCTGTTCTGTAAGGTGCTTCTTTCTCCCTACAGTGCTTTGTTAATCAGAAGGTTTGAGCCACACAGATGGAGATTTCCTCCAAGATGCATTATAATTAAACTGGTTCTGGGTTAAGCCTGCCTGCCATTGATTTTGACTTCTCTTGCCCTCAGGGGAAGAAAGGTGTTGTGGGTACAGCAGGACTCCCGGGATCACCAGGGCTGCAGGTAATTAATTTCTGTCTTTAAATCCTTTTCCATTGCATGCTGCTTCCTCTGATTCAGGCAGTGACCAGGGAGCTGTTTACAGGCTGGCACCAAAATCCCACGGGTCTTATCAAGGAACTGAAAAGCACAGCCAGTGGACTATCTGGCCTCCCCTCCTGGGCAGGAGCTGGAGCTAGAGGGACATCCTCTGTCCTTCTGGAGGACTTCTGTCTAGTGGGGCCATCCTCTGTCCTTCTGGAGGACTTCTGTCTAGTGCAGGGATGGTCAGCTATGACAAAAGAGGACTAGACTTGAGAAAAGCACATGGCAGGAGGCAGGGAGGGAGCCTAGGAGCAGGGTGGCAGGGATCCCTGCTGAGCAGGCTCATTGTCCCCTAGGACGGGAGCCCACAGGAGGGTCAGTGGTGGGGGTGGAACATGGGCCCCTTGGAGCGCAGAATCTATATGGGCGTGGTGTCACAGAAGCATGAAACCTTGCACAGGGATGGCATGGTGAGGTGAGAAGTGGAAGACACTGTCCCCAGGAAGCAGAAAAAGGGCAATCACTTTTCAGAGGGGAGAGCTTGTCTATCTTCCACAAGCTGGGACACAAGTGCCTTTGCCTCTCTGGTTCTCAGTTTTTCCCTATGTGTAAAATAATGGCTTCAGGTCAGTCCCTATCCAGGGGCTGTCTTGCTCTCTCCCCTAGGTGTGCTCCCATTTCTTCTCCTCCTCCTCCTTCTCCCTTACCCTCCCTCCGCATCCCCATCCTTCTCCTCTGCTGTCTGCCTCCCCCATTCCTTCTTCTCCACCTTTTCCACCCCAACCCTGAGGTGTGCTTCACAGCTCCTGGCTCCTCTGTTTTCCCTGCTCCCTTGCAGTCCTGCACGTGCCCTCTTGATGCCATTCCTGTGGGCACTCAACCCCCAGTCTCAGGTCCTTGCCATTTCAAGAGGCATGAAACTCCTAGATGCAAGGCACTCGGGGTCTTCTTTGCTGAGCAAACACCTGGCTCCAAACCCAGATTCTTCCCCTCAGGACCCCTCTTTGTAAACATGGCTTCGCTGAATTCTCAGGATGCACCACAGGTGGACAGGAAGGTGAAGCCCAGCCCTCTTCCTCCTTCTTGGCTCCAGCCACAATTCCACACTCTCCACACCCAGCCTTGCCCCCCAGGCAGAAAACTCATAGTGGAGCACTGTCAGAGGAAAAGAGGCACAAGGCTAAATCCCAGTGCTCCCGCTTTCCGCCCTGGGGTGTGTGGCGGGGTGGTTCTGGGTGAGTTACTTGACCTTCTGATTTCAGTTCCATTTTTTTGGTAAGAGTAGTAACAATTAAAAGGAGGTGATGCTGTGGGATGAAGAGCAGGGCAGGGACTATATTGGAAATAATGGGGTCCCTAGGCACAGCCAGCGCCTGGTGACAGTGGGCTTTCCATATCCTGGCTGTGCTGGCTGAGAGCACCTAGGTACCATGTTGCTTCTGTTGCCTGGCTCTCCCCAGTAGCCAGGCTCCACCCACTCCACCCGCTCCAGAAGCCCCACCCAGGAACCACTGCCACTTGCACCCACCAGCCATCGCTGCCCCCCAGCTGGCCTTAGAGTGTCCTGGTGAGTGACAGGCACTTTGGGCTCAGTCTCAGACTCCACGCTGATGCCACTCACTTGGGTCAGGATACACAGGATGTGTATCGTCTACCATGGTGCACAGACTCCACACTCAGGTTATCATTTTGCTATGACAAATGAAAAACAGTGGGATTTGCATGCTTTAGAACGTGGCTTTATCATGAGCAAATCTTGGATGTTCTAAAATTCACTAGCAGCTGGCTACAGAGGTGAGCCCGAATTCTTGGCTCCTCAGGAGACTGAGGCAGGAAAATTGCTTGACCCCATGAGTTCAACCCAGCTTGGGCAACATAGTGAGAAGCCATGTCAAATGAAAGAAATAAGCACAGGAAAATAAAACTCATCACCAATCCCGTTACCATTCTGTTTGCTACCCTGGAAAATATGTTTCCATCTTGCACTTTTCACTGTGAAGTCAGACTCAGTGAACCTTTACTGACTGCTATCACCAGGCTTTCTGTGGCAGAGATGTACAGAGAATAGTGCACCCTGATTTTCCTAACTTAGGGGTCCCAGTGGTTCAGAGCCTGCCTAGCAATACAGCTTGGAGTGGAAGAGGACTTAGTCCTAGGTGCCTGGACTGAGTCACTACCAGATAGATGCAAAGCTGCCCTCAAGATGGCTAGAGCTGAATGGAGAGGCAGAGTTTCTAGAGATCTATAGATCCCCATCTCCAATGGAGCCTCTAATTCACCCTTCTCGAAGTATCCATGTGCCCATCATCTCCAAGCCTGGCCACCGATTCCTCCCCCTAGAATTCCTGTGTTTGTTCATTTGTTCGTTCATTAACTGATGGATTCATCCAGCTGATATGTATTAAGTAATCACTGTATCAGCTCTGGAGATGGGAAATTGAGTAGTCAGAATGTATCCGCTAGTGGGCAGAACAAGATGGAGACAGAGAAGGCATTTTACTGTGTGTCTTGGATTTGGTTTGCATCCAGAGAGCAATGACAATAGCTGGGGAAATAACTGCCACTGAAAACACAGTGGTCACAGTCTCGGACAGTACACACAGGGCTGGGGCGGGTAGGCAGAGCCTGTGCAGGCTGGAGGGAGGAGAAGACATGGGCCATATCCTTTGTTGTGGTGCTGGCAGGCAGAAGGGAGGCAGGGTATGTAGCCGGGTTACATAGAATCGCACAGTTGGAACAATTTCAGCAGGCTGTGGGAGAGAGCAGGTTTTTGTTGTTTTCTGGTGTCTGTTCTTGGGGTGATTTATGACAGAAAGAGAGCATCCCAATGTCAGGAGCCTGACAGAGGCTTTAGATGGAGACACAGACTAGGACTGGTTGATCTGCATATCAAAACCTTTCTTTCAGCTCAGTCATTTCTAACGCTAGGAGTGAGCTCTTTGGATCTCATTTCTAGCACTCCCATAACTCTCTGTGTCTAGAAGACCTCAGGGTGTCAAAGCATCATTTAAAAGAATGATTTAGAGGTAAGTGTGGTGGCACATGCCTGTAACCCCAGTATTCAAGAGTCTGAGGCAAGAGAATCTGTAAATTCAAGGCCAGCCTGGGCTACAAAGTGAGTTCAGGGCCAGCCTGAATTATATATTGAGACCTATCTTTAAAAAGGCCACTTATCCACAAAGGGTCATCCAAGCAACTGAATTAGTTCTGGAGAAGTGGTCAGGGCTCTGTGGATACTGAGGCCAGGATCCCTGGAAAGTCTGGAAAAATCAAAGTTGATTCCTCATTGGCAGACTTTTGAAAGGGTATGTGTTAGCTTTGCATCAGGAAGAAAATACCTCACACGAGCCACTTGTGAAATAAAGATTTTTTGTTTCGGAGCATGGTTCTGGAACTCCATGTCCAGCTTACTGCTTTGGACTCCTGGGAAGGAGGCTCAGCATGGTGGGAGTGGGTTTTGGGTCACAGTAAACCCTGACATTCTCAAACCAGGAACCAAGACAGAAGAAGAAACCAAGGCCCTACAGACCTACACTGGCCTCAGACCCCTACTAAGTCCCCACATTAGGTTCCTTATTGTCACCACTGGGAAGAAGCCTTTAGCACATGGTCCCCAGTGGGACATTGAACATTCCTTCCATTTCAGGGTGCTGAGAACAGAAGGAAGTGAACGGGCTTAGTTAGATCCTGCTGTGGTCAAGCACTGTCTGTAGCACCTGTGTGTAACCATGTCTGTTGTTTTAATAACTGCCCTTGAGCAAAGTGTGTTTTCCCCAAACTAAGATGCAAAGAGATTCAGCTTAGAGACTTGGCTTAGCTTTTCCTGGCCTGGGATGAGGGAGGGGATCTGCTGCCATCACGGAGGACCTAGTTCTGTGCTCTGAGTACCTCTTCTCAAAAGGAAACTGTCACCTGCAGGAAGTTTTCTTTTCTTTTCTTTTCTTTTTTTTTTTTTTTTTTTGGTACCAGGGATCAAACTCACTACATCCGCTTGCCAGGCAGGCACTTAAGCCACTGAGCTCAATCCAGCCCCGCTGCAGGAAATTCTTGTGGTAAAGGCCTCCACCTTTGCTCTCTCGTGCAGGGATTCTTTTCTCCTGAGGAGGAGGGGGATGTGTGTGTGTGATCTGGCCAGATGTTACTGGAGGGTGCTGCTCTAGCCTGAAAACCCCTGGCTGGCTAAGACTGCCCAAGAGCGCGGTGGCTCCCTGAGGTGGCAGTGATTACAGTCCTCCCTCAGGGATCCATGTCTTGAGGGGAAGAAACAAACTAGGAACGCAGTGCCAAAATGAATGTGGCCAATTTGCAGCAGGAATGTGATTGCTGTGGTAATTTATGCAAGCAATTTTCATGCATCTTCAGGTTTCATCCAACTTCATAAATGTGCTCCATTTGGAACTAGGTGTAATGGGAGTAATTATTTGCTCTTTCTTTATTAAGCATAATTAAGTTAATTGGTTATTTATGCATTACCACTGTAAGTGCTAATCACATTAGGTAGGTACTTAGTCACTGTAGTGTTAGAAGGATCAAATGTTTCATTAATAGTAATTGCGTTGTAAGTTAATTAATACATAGAATCATTACTTGTTTTCATCAGTAATAATATAAACACACATGCATTTTGTTAATATTTATATCTGTTGGCTACTTTGTCACACAATAATTAGACTAATTGGTTATTTAGGTGTTTTTGTTAATTTTAAAAGAGAAGAAACAGAGGTAATATTTGGGAAGTCTTCCCATGTTCCGGGCTGGCTCATGGACTTTCTCAAATCAAAATAAAATGATCTCGAAGGCTCTGAGAGGTGGAGCCCACTGCCTGGTCCATTTCAGCGGCCTAAGGCTTCCTAGGGTCTGACTCAGGGCATCCTAAACCAAAGCCCCATTTATCACATAGACTCCCCAAGTCTTGGCCTGCGGAAGAGCCTGGCCTGCAGCACTCCTGAGAGACCCCGATGTTGCTGCTGAGACTTGCATTTCAGCATGTTCCTTTCTTTGGCTCCATCTCTTCTTGAGACGCTTAATATCCTTATCTGTAAAACAGGGAAAATGATACAGAGAATCCTTGGCTTTTTAGGCCTTTTTGTGGTAGCCTAAGCGGAAGGAGAAAGCGGACTTCCTCCTTTTTAGAAAACTCAAATGCTAATCAAATACTTGCTGGAAAAAAAATATAGGAAATACGTTCGACATTGCTTTCCTACGACTTTACAACCCATCTTCTAGTTATATTTGGAAACTGACCAACAAGGTTAGTAAAATATCTGTTTCACTGGAGGACTTTTCAGCTCAGTTTTCAAGAGAAGCATTGGGCAGCATGAAGGCAGCCATTGAAGTTGATCAGAAGGCTGGTGAAAGGTCCAATTTCAGCCCCGGTTATGGAATTTCCCTGTGAGGTCCTCTAAGGCTGGGGAGGATGAGCAAGTGCCTCATCCATCCTCCAAACAAAGCAAAGCAAAAAACACGCAGTGAGATGAGTTTGGCTTCTGTCATGGAGTGCTGTCTTTTCTAGAAAATGCAAAAGTCTCGCCTGGAGCGCTCAGCCGTAGCACCGGGTCTACCAGCACTCTGCATTGACAGTCCCGCCCTAGGTCCTTCTGTCTGTCTGTCTGTCGGTTGGCCTCCTCCTCTGCTTCCCTCTCTCCCCTCTTCCCTCCTTCTCTCCTCTTCTTGTACCCACCTTGTGTCTCCCTCTCCCTGTCTCTCTTCTTCCCTCCCCTCAGGTTCCGAAAATACTTTAACTCAACTCATCAAAACCCAGCCCAGCTTTCAGCCCGCCAAGCCCAAGCCTGGCCCTCCTCCTCCCTGGACACTCTCCTGTGTCCGTGAGGCCCCTCCAGGTTGTTTCCTAACCCACCCCAGTGGGGCAGCAGCCCGGAGTTTTCCCAGGCTGGTCCTCGGGTAACAGCCCAGGCACTTTCTGACGCAGATCACAGCAACCAGTTCCTGATCCTGCATCTCCCCGAGCTCGTTCCAAGTGAGCATCTGTCTCCAACACCCAAGGATTTTGTCCTGTGAGGGGTGGGGAAGCTAAAGTCTGTAAATTATAAACCTGAATGAACACCGTATTTGGCCCATAGATGTACTTCATTTGCTTGGTACAGCCGTTTAAGTTTTCAAAATAAATGCCAAGACTTACTTTTTTTTAAAAAATGGAAAGGCTGTGAGTTCCAGAGCATCCTGCAGGCTTGCTTGAGTGCAGAGGAGAGACGAGCTGAGCAGAGGTCTGTGCCCCTGGTCCTGTTCCTGCACGTGGGCCTTGTCCTCCCATCCTCTCCCTTCATCATCCAAAGGGGTGCTGCAGGTCCCTCTCAAGGTTCTGTAATTCCTGGTGGCCCGTGATGGATGTGTGAGTGACCAGTGTGATGTGCCAGATGGCGGGAGAGAGAGCCACGAGATCCCACGGTCCAGAGAGGAAGGCGGAAGTATCAGTAGAAGGCTTCATTACATCTGGTCATTTTCTTAATTGGGCACAAAGCAATCCTCTGCTGAAATGAGCACTTGGGTTGTCTGAGGAAATGGCTGAAGTTCCTTGTACTTGTAGCCTCCTACCTGGCTCTAGGCCAGTCAGGCAGTGGTCACTGTCCTGGATCTGTGATAGTGACAGTTACAGACCTGTTTGTGACCAGGCCGCACTGCCTAGTGCTCTCTTTGGACCTGCCTGGCCGTGTTCCTCACTCTGTTTGGGTCTGAGATGTCATCTGGTTGCTGACCTCACCTGCCCATGTTCCCTCCTTCCCTGGTCCTTCCCGGTCCTTTCTGATCCTCCATCCCCCCAGTGAAAGCTGGATCCCCAGCTCAGAAGGCTGCACAAGGACAGGGAGACAGGGACTGTCAGGGCCCTGGGTCATGGAGGATTCTGCGTGAAGATCTGATAGAATGCCAGGCAGGTGACTGGAGCTTTAAAAAGTTCAATTTTCGTGCTATTGAGAGAATGGCAATCGTCACCCGAGGGTCCCTCTAGAAAGCTGCTCCTGCTCTGTTGACTCCTCACTACTCCCCAGAACCTGAATCTGAAATAAACCTAGTTTCTCTTAGAGCGGAGGCCCTAATAGCAGAAGGTGATGTCACAGACAAGATTGGCGCCCCCAAGGGGAAGACAGCTACTCCGTCCATAGCTCCTGTGCCACTGTGCCTTTCTGTGCTGTCCCAAGGCAGCATGTGGCCCTCAGAGCAGGTCCCCAGGGCTGGGTAGCTGCCTGAGGCTACGCTCATTGCAGATCAGAAAGGAGGCAAGACAGATCACCTGCCCGCTTTGTGTGATGCCTCCTGGAAACCAGTTGTAGATTTCCCACAGCTGTTTCCAGCTGCCTCTAGTAATCAGCCTTTCTCTCTCTCTCTCTCTCTCTCTTTCTCTCACCCTCTCTCCCTGCCTCTCTCCCCTTCCTGCCCTCCATCCCACATTTGTTATGTTAATGAGTGTCCCTGGGCCTGTGGAACCTAACAGCAGATTTTCCAAGCCCTGGTGAAACCTGCAGTGTGTGCAATGCAGGGAACCAGATGTTGGGGTCTCAAGGCTCTAAACTCTCAGCCTACTTAATATGCAGAGGATGTTTTAGTGTGTCACATTGCTCTTGTTTTGAAATGGAGTGGAGCTGGGGTGGTAAGGCCAGGAGAGGGTCCCCCAGGGCTGGGCTCTGGGAGTTGGGGGGACTGATGGGATCTGGGTGCTGCTTCCCCACAACAGCCCAGTGGACTGTCAGTTAATTCCCCTCCAAGTGCCCATGCCTTCTCCCAGCATGGACCCAAAGGAGCAGGCTCACAAGATCAGTGCAGGAGCGGATGACCCGAGTCAGCCCCAGCTGGGGAGGGGCTGCCCTGCCCTGCCCTCTTGCATCTTGCATCTCTCCTTCCTCTCCTTGGTTTTTCTCCTCCTTGGTATTCCCAGAAAGTAGCAGTGGCCTAGGTGTGTAATTCCCAAACCCAGAGGCCCATCAGAATCACCTGGTGTTTCGGAGGTCTCTCACCTCTGACATGTGTCCCAGACTTGCTGCTGGGGGGCCCTGTGTCCCCCAGGTGCTGCTATAAAGGCCAAACTGTTCAGGAGCCACGTTCTCCTCCACCTTGCGAGCTTGGCTTTGTGAGGTCTAGTGGAGCCCTTACCCTCTCTGGGCTTTTTTTTCCCCCTGTTGTCAAACAAGGAGGTTTTATTTCCGTGTCCATGGGTGATCACTAAAGTTCCATCAGGTGATATGCAGTTCAGTGATTCTGCTTTGCAAACAGCAGCTGCACCAGAGCATTTGTTAGAGGTGAAGGGTCTGAAGGGACCCATTAGAAGGCTGATATTGATAGTCAGACTCACAGGAAATGTCAGGAGGGAAGCAGTGAAAGGTGCTTCGTGAAGTATCTGATAGCACAGTCACCTGCTGGGAGACCCTCTGAGCTCATCCTGAAGGAAACTTCTGGAGCAGGGGTGGTGGGTGGGGTGGGGTGGATGGGAGGTGGTGGTGATTTTTTTTTTAATCGGTACCAGGGATCAAACTCACGATTGCATGCTTGCAAGGCAGGTGCTTATGCCGCTGAGCTAAATCCCCAGCCCCTTGTGGTGGTGGTGGTGGTTTCATTGCTGCTAGCTGGGCCCTCTTTCTGCTGTAGCCACAGGGATTGAAAGCCGAGGGAGCAGGGGGTGGGCCTGGTCCTTTTCCCAGGTCTCGGCTCCAGCCCTCACCCACCAGGGAGGACCTGCCTAGCTCTGCGGCCGCTCGGGACTCCAGCTTAGAGCAGACATCTCAGGAAGGGCAGATGCAACCCAGAAGATCCTCCAGGTCTAAGTGAACGACAAAGAAAACTAAATCAATGTGCCACCAAAACGTCAGTCCTTTAGGAAATGCTTTTGACCCACCTGTGCCACCCGAGGAAGGAAAGGGAGCAGTTCCAGGCTGCAGTGACCTCTGCATCCTTTAGTGTGTATCGCCCTCTGGTGGCCGTGAGCTGCCACTGTCCTTAGCTGTTCCGCCGAGGTGGCTTGCCGTCCTCCCTGAGCTCTGCTCTGTGCCCAGTCCTGGAGATGCAGAGGGAACAAGAAAGGCCACGCGTGAGGGTTACACTGGCCTTGAGCGTGGAGCGAGGAGAGACTTCAGCTGGGGAGCCAGAGACTATTGTACAAAGGTGGAGCCGCGGAGGAGAGCTTGTCCCGAGAGCCTCTGGGGAAATGCACAGGCGTCCACAGCTCCTGAAGCCAGGTGGACAGTGGTGGAGGTGAGGGGCAGGGAGGCTGTGAACAGACCGAGGAATTCAGAATGTCAGGCAGAGAAGCACAGCCGTCAGGAAATGGGAGCCAGTGAAGATTCCTCCTCACGACTGAGTATTCCAGACGAGGGGGTGCTGAGGGGGACCCTCAATCTCACCCTCTCTGACAGCGTTCACTCCATTATTGATCGCTCTGACCAGTCCTGGCTCTCAGCCCGGGGCCCAGCGGCCTTCCCTCTCACTTCCAGACTGTGAGCTGGCTTTCTGTGAGCATGTGTGACTGACTTTTGTCCTCAGGATCTCCAGCACTGACTCCGTGACCCTCCCTGTAAAGCCCATCTGTCCACCCTGGCACCCACAGTGCGTCTCATGCTCACAGGGAGCTGTTCCTGTACTCAAAGCACAGCGTGTTCACCCCTCCTGCTCTCCGTGTGCCAGGCCCCACCTGTCCCTGCCGACCTGGCCTGGTGGTAATTTCTTCTGCTGTTTTAGGATATGGGAGCCTTCTCTGACCCCTTACCCACCTCCCCGAGACCCTGCTCTGTAACACAGCCTATGGGGACAGGTATCCTTTTCCAAAACAGTTGCCTGTCTGCAGCCACCACCCCCCGCCCAGCCCTCACTCTCATTGGAAATGGGCTGTCCTGGTTTCTGCCCACGGATGGCACCTGTCACATTCACTGTTCCTCAATGTGGCCCAGCAGGTGAGGGTAGGGAATGAATGTTTGGAGTGACAAGAAGGTCCAGACCTGGCAAGGGGTGGTGCAGTCGTGAGAGGAGGTGTCATAGGAGGAGATGATGGAAGCAGTGAATGGTTCACCCCAGATGGTTCCAATCCCGACCTCCCACGCTGGTCCACAGCTAAGGACTAGTAATGTTATGGAAGACCTTTTCCCATGGCCCATCCGCTGTGTGCAGGTTTGTGCATTGAAACATGTTAAATGTACCGCGAAACGGATATAACGTGTTAAATACCAAGCACCCTGGTATGACACTCATTAGCATTTTGCAAATTTGATTTCAGAGGTGTTTTTTTTTTTTCCTTTTTGCTCTGTTCCTTCTGGTTTGAAGTAAAAGTCCAGCTAAAGTCCCTATTCCATTTTCCTTTTTTTCCTCTCTCAAATGACAACTGTTGCCAGGAGGCTGCTCTGTGCATGTTTATAATCACTCTTGCTTTCTGTTTACAGGGTCCCTCAGGACCCCCGGGCGTCCCAGGCCCCCCTGGACCTGGAGGCCCACCGGTAAGCCTGGCTTTAATCTTCTTTCACGAGGGTCATTTGATGGGTGTTTTCTGGCAGATGGGAGCCAAGGATATCTTCCTCTAGAGAGGCTTGCTGCCTCTACATGAGTCCCATGCAAAAGCACAGACAGGAGGAGCTCTGTCAGGAGACACCCCCGAGTCTCTGGACCCTCAAGACTTCGGACCCCTTTGAGGACAAATAGCACATGAGTCAATGTAGTGCTTTGGATGGTGGCTTCCAGGGACAAGGTGTGAGAGGCATGTGGGGCTCGGATGGCCAAGTTGGGTACTTTCGGTCATTTGTAGTTTGGCTTTAAAGTGAAACAGAGGACCAGGGCAAATGCAGGTGAACATTTAACCTCCCACTGTCCAGTGGGAAATTGGGAAGCTACCCTCACAGGGGCAGAGCAGGCAGAGGCCACACTTACCTGCTGGGCAGGGCAGGCCCCACAGTGGGCACGGGGAAGTGAGTCCAGTGCTCCTGCTGTGTGTCACTGAGTCTGACCATTGTAGGATGGCTGTTCCACTGATCTCATGAAGCAGCAGAGAACTGGACTGTAGACCCTAACTGCAGACCAGACAAGCTGTGAATTTTCTACCTCTAGAGAGACAACAATTATATGTTTCAAAGTGGCCGGTGCTGAGGGTGAACAATGTCTCATGTGAGCCACAGGCACAGGCTTGTGCCAAGACCATGCTGGGACACAGATCTGCTCTCTGTACAGTCTGGCTAATGGTCTCTGTGTGGTCTGCTTTCAGGGTTTACCTGGAGAGATCGGCTTCCCCGGCAAACCTGGGCCTCCTGGGCATGTTGTGAGTATCCTGGGATGTCTTCTGCTCCCCTCTGCCTCTCCCCCGGGCCTCTTTATCAGGAATGGGCCCAACTCTTTCAGCTGACGCAGGCTCCTTCCCTGACCCAAGGGTTCCCATACCTTGCTCAGCCCGGCCCTCCATTCTGCAGCGGCTCCTCCTTCTATTTCCCAGGACTGCTCCATCCCCACCTGTGCCCTGGGCAGGGAGCAAACAGCCACCACCCAAAGACAACTCCAAACTTTTGAAAATATGACTATTTGGCCTTAATGGCCATCTGGAGAGTAGCACAAATAGTGAGCACGGAAACTGAGAAACATGGGGCAGGGCACAGGGCAGGGCGTGCTTAGCGCTTCCCTTAGGATCCCTCAATCATCCCTATGATGTTCTCTGCAAACTGAGAAGCCCACAGGGTCTCCAGCCTCTGGTTGCTTGAATCCTGTGGGTGGAGCTCAGCCAGCATGAACATCGCACTGCAACTGCATAGTTAGCTGCGGCCACGTCTCCTTACCCTGTCAGTATGCGGCTCCTCAAGGTAGACCGGGAGAGTGGCCTGTGAGTACCCTGGCACCATGGGAGCAAGTGCTGGGGAGACCCAGTGACCTCAGCTCTCTCCCTTCTTCCTGGCCATGGAGTGCTGGCGGCCATAGACCAGACAGGACCAGAAGCCCCTGCCACACAGCTGAGCTCCGTGGAGCTGCAGTGCACCGCACCAAAGGGCAGGGGACACACCCTCCATGTTGTGACATTACTCAGGGGAACTGATGTGAATGCAGAAAATGCCCCAGGTAAAATGCGTTGTCACCAACACACAGTCAACTGCAGTGTCACCAATAAACAGCTGCAGGAGGGACAGGGCCATGCGACAGCATGAACACTTTCATCTCATCTGACTCACTGGGCTCATCGAAGTGGGTGCGTCAGCATGAACATTCAGAAGAGGGAGGGGATCGCAGGATCAAAAAGAGGCTGAGAATTTACAGTCGCATCAAGATGATTTGTGAAGCGCAGCTGTGGCCTTGGTGTTGGACCTTGGCCAAATGCTTCCCTGGATCCGTGTAGCCCTAGGCCTCCAGCAAGCCCCTCTTCCCGCCCTGCCTGAGGCCTTAGCCCTGGACATCTGCTCTGTGCAGCTGGAACTCCTCCTTCCACCAGCCCAGGATGGAGACACAGGGTCCTGCCACATGGGGAAGACAAGGGTGAATCACCAAATCCAGCAAAGAGCCCCTGACATCTCCTCAGAGCTAAAAAGCAAAAACGCTGATCTGTCCCAGGAGACTGGAAGAGGCAGGAAAAGCATGGTGTTATGAATTAAAACCAGGTGGCCACTTGGCACCAGCTGAATTAAGTCAGCATGGTGCTGCGTGTAGATGGCCACCTGAGGAAGCTGACCGGTGTGAAAGCAGACGTGGGGTGTTGTGGGTTCCCCTAGTGTCGTCGTTTGGTTTCCTGCAGGAGCTTGTCATGGCAAGCTTCCTCAATATGAATTTGCCTTTATCATTGGAAGAGCTTGGGAACTTATCACTGAGAGTGGTTGTGGGTCATTTTGGGGGAGCTTTGCTTTAATCATTGCTTCCTGGCTCCAGAGGGAAAGATGCGCGCTGTGTAATCTCCAGGACAAGCTTGTCATGCTGGCTTCCTGGCATGTACTCGACTGTTCTCATTGTTGGAGGAGCTCAGGACCTCACTGTTGCTAAGGATGGCTGTGGTACTTTTCAGGGCAGCCCTGGTCCTTATTTTGAGTGTCATTTCTTGGCTCCAGTGTAGAACCCTTAGCCTACTGGCACAGATCCTTCACCCCACTGGCATAGACTTTCTAGCTTCTACTGCTGACATTTGGGCCTTCCCAAGGCAAATCCATAAAACTGACTTGTATGAGTCCTTGTCATGGGTTCTAGACCTCCAGTTGGATGCATGGGTGACATTTTCAAGGGCTTTGGGTCTTCATCTGGACTCATGCAGAACATTACTGTGGGATCCAGATCCTTGGCTGAATATTCTGTGTCTTTAGTATTGTGGACAGATTTCCTGCACTTTCTTGTGTTAAACTCTGGGTGACCTACAATAATATTATAAAGTCTGTGTTTTGTTTGTAATTGTTCTCCTTGTAACCCTTGACTACAACACATGGTAAGAAAAGAAATTTGGTGGCAAAGAGACTCGGAAGAGAAAATTAGGACAGCGGGGGACTCTGGAAATGGAGAATGGAAAGGGAAACCTTGGCACTGGCTTCAACAGACCCTCCTCCCCACTCACTCACCTTGCAGGTCCAGGGAACTGGAACCGGAAGCCAGCTCAGAGCGGAGTATTTGTTTCTGTCATCCAGAAAGCTTAAGGAAACGCAGTCCTGGCAGAAACCAGCCACTCTGGGGAGGGGTTGGACTGAGAGAGGGGAGAGGGAGCTGGGCACTGTAGTCTGGATACAGAATCGCTTCCTGGCTTGAACAACTTAATGTACTTCTTCCCTAGTGTGCCTTTCATATTACTCTAATTCTTTCCTCTCATCCCAGGGGGCACCTGGAAGGGATGGGCTGAATGGATCACCAGGCCTGCCAGGACCCAAGGTTGGTGCTTGTGGATATCATGAGTTTGGGAACCAGAAACACAAGAGCCAAAGAAATTCTTGACGATTGAACGAATCAGTTGATCTCCTGGGTCTTTGGTCAAGTCTTAACTGTGTTGAAATGTTTGGATCTATGGGGTCAAATATAGGAGAGCTGTTTATTCCTGAAGTAGCTGGGGAGGGGGATGGAAGCTTTGGAGATTTTAGGCTTTAAAAATCCATCTGTCGTAAATGAGTATTTTGGGACAGGGATTTAGCTTAGTGGCATAAGCACCTGCCTGGCAAGCACAAGGTCATGAATTCAATCCCTGGTACTGCCAAAAAAAAAAAAGTATTTATTTTGTTTGTAAGGAGGAAAAACTGTGATACCCATATTAACATCAGAGCCTTGCATTTCTAAAACTTTCTAGTGTTGCTTGTTAAAGCAGGATTATTATTTTTTATAGCAGGATTATTAAGCTAAGAGTAAAGGTTAAATATCAAGTGGGGAATCAAACTCTCAGTTTAGATATTTTAAATGAGCACTTGTACAACTATGCAACAAATATTTTTAACAACTGAACTTTATTCTTTCCTGGCAAACATGGATAGGCTTAAGTGGGCATGTGACAGTGCTGCAAAGGTGACTATTACAGGCAACTTTTGAATGTTATGAGAAACATTCAACCGTGTCATGACAACATGCAGAATAAATATGACTTTAACTTCAGTTTGTAGGCATTATATATAAACATCCTCTGTTCTTCTCACTGATCTTTCAGAAGATAATCAAGTATTTTGACCTCTCAAAAATATGTATGCTACCCCCTTTTTTACTCTAAATCTCTCAATATGAAAAAGTGCTATTTCTACCAATTACATACATTTAGTCACCATTAGAGCTGTTGAATATGGCCTGTAGGAGGTGACCTGTACTGCAGTGTTTGGTCCCCATGCTTAGATGACCACATAGGACAGTTTGAAATCATCCAAGAAGCAGGGCATGAAGCTGCATGCTTGGGACACTGGCACTCTGGGAGACAGAGGCAGGGCATTTGCAATTTTGATTCCAGGCTGGGCAATTTGGCAAGGGAGTGAGACCATGTCTCAAAATAAAAGATAGAAAAGTGGCGGAGTTGTAATTTAGTGTGAAGGCACTGGGTTTAATCACCAGGACTGCAAACAAACAAGTAAAAATCCCAGACACAGAAATCAGCCAAATGCCAGTGGCCTCTCCCTCCCCACCTGTAACTAGTGATGTGCAGAGTCCTCTCCTATTAACAGTGTGCTGTGTTCCTGACAGGGAGAACCGGGGGAAAGCGGAGAAGCTGGCCTGCCTGGGAAGCCTGGACCTCGGGTAAGTAGTCACCTGTCCTCCCTGCTTTTCTCTTTCTTTCTTTCTTTCTTTCTTTCTTTCTTTCTTTCTTTCTTTCTTTTCTGTTCTGGTACTGGAGATTTAACTTAGGGCTTTCACACCCTTGAGCTATATCTGAGCCCGCATTTAATTTTTTTTTTTTTTTAATTGAGACAGGTTCTTCCTAAATTGCTAAATTTCTGGGGCTGGGTTCAAACTTGTGCCTCCTGCCTCAGCCTCCCAGAGTGCTGAGATTGCAGGTGTATTCCACAACACTTGGCTCCCGTTATGCTTGTCACTCTGGGTGGCACACTCTATTATGCTTGTCACTCTGGGTGGTATATTCAGGGCTGTGTATGAACTCAGCTCACCAAGCAGAACTGTGTGTCTACTGGGTCCTGGCAGGAAACACATAGACATTGGAAAGATTATTCAAAGAGGCGCAGCAGGGCTCAGGGGCTCCTGCAGGGCTGGCAGCATGCAGCGAAGCAGGCACTGGCAGAGTCAAGCGCTCCTCTAGGAGAGAGGTGACGGGGAGAGGGGCTCTTAGAAGGGGAGACCTACAGCTGGTGGAGAGGTCTCCATCCCCAGCAAGAGCTGCGGCAGTGGGAACAAGGGCTTCCTTGCCTGGCTGTCACGGGTTGCAGGGCATGCTCTTAGAGGCCCTTGGCTGGACACCTCGAATGGCCTGAGCTCAGAGTGCAGCAAGCAAGAAGAGGTGGGGAACCATGTGTATATCTGGGTTATGTACGACGTGTATGCTTTGTGCCTCCACCTGTGCTTCTGGAAGCTACTGGCCAGAAGGAGGACGCGACAGGGTCTGACTCTCCTCTGTTCACCGACCTCACTCTTCTCTCCTGGAATCTGAGCTGTTTAAGGGCAGTGTCCAGTCTTAGCCACTTCCACCCTGTGCTCACTAAGGGTGGGAAGGACCGAGGGTGAGCTGACAAACCAGCCCAGCCCGGTCTACCCTCAAGGAGGTGTGACACTGACACCACAGAAGGGTCCAGCGCAGGTCACCTCATTGCTGGCTGATGCCAGTGCCTCTGGTGGAAAAATTCCTGAGCCCTCGGGTTCCCTACTGTTTCTCTTTTTCACACGTGACCATATTTTTTAGAAAATTAAATCAAAATGGAGCAGAAAAGGCCAAGAATAACTGGCATCCAACCCAACTCAGGATGCCCGGGCTGGCCCAAACTGTGGAAGGAGTGCTACCAGCAGCCCCCTGGGAAGTCTCCTATTTCCTGGACTCCACACCCCAGGAACTGAGCCCATGCACCTCATAGAGCAGCTGGGAATTTTCCCATCGTTACTTACAAGCACAGTAGCCCTTCATGTTTTAGGATCCAATAGTGGTGCTTCCTGTAAACAATATGACAATCCCCAATTCATTAAAATACAGTAATTTTCTGTTTCCTCCGTGCATACAGCACGTGCAGAGGCGATGCTTGTGGGGAAGACTGTGATCTTAAAAGCACTCAGCCTGCCTCTCAGTGTGTAGTTGGTTGAAATTCTGTCACTTCCCAGGAAAGATTTACATAGATTTAACATTTGGAGAGGTTGGTTATTCCTCTTCATTCTTGACTTGGATTTTTTTTTTTTTTTTGAATCAACCATACCTAATTGAGTTTGCTCAAATCTTGGAATTACCAGGTTTTCCTGGGCTTACGTAATACGAATTTCAGCTCTCCATTCAGGACTTCAGTAGCGACCCCTTCATTCAAGCGTCCTGTGCACAGTTCTGTAGATGAAGGGATTGTTTATGGAAAGTATTGTGGTGTAGAGATCCCCTTGGGGATTTCTTTAATCTTTGGATCTGTGTGTATCATGTTTCCATAATCATTAGTGATTGAAGTATTCAAACAGAGAAGTCTATTTGCAGTGTCTCACCTGTGGCATTTTTTACATGATTTCTGTCATTTTTTACCTGGTTTCTGTCATTTTTTACATGATTTTGAATGTGGTATGGTTGAAATGTTTCTCCGAGGAGTTTAAAACTGAATGTAAGTTTCTGGGCTTTTCAGCCTACTTCCGCTCTCAGTGTAGAACTGGCACACGTCTTCTCACTTTATTTTGACAAAGTGCCAGCTGAAATTGAAAAAATTCTTTCCCAAGGTGCTGACAGGTCGCTTTTGCTGGCAGACTGTTGGCGCCCACCCGAGGTGTGGGCTGCCTTGGCAGTCTCACTTTTTAGGCTCTGTATTTTGAGGTTCATTGTAAGAATTCAAGAGGACATTCAGTTTCCTCTCCAGGTGCCATGGAATTGGGGTTCACCACACAAATTCGGGGTGCAACTTCACATGGTCTTTAGAGCTTCTTTCTAACCACACTCAGCCTCCTACCTCTCTCAGCATATCAGAAGCAATTCCCTAAGCAAACGTGTTACCACCCAGCAGTTCTGAAGTGACAAGCTGAACAATTCTGGTGGTGCAGTTCTCACTAATTGTGCTCCTTAACATCAGGAATTGATGGGCACATTGGAGTGAGTGCATCTAGACTTTCAACGTGTCCGGACTCCAGACACCAGTTTTCAGGGTGGCTCCAGAGGGGCAGAATTAAACACATTTTACACTGAACAGCACCTTTGGTGACTGCCATTCCTTTCCTTTCCTTCCTTTTTCTTTCTTCTTTTCCCCCTGCATGTTCCCTTTTCTTTTCTCTGTTAATAGAGGTGGTGTGAGCCTTCATTACCAGTGGGGTCTGGCAGACTCTTAGTGAAAACCCCTGTCTGCGTGCTCACCCCCTGTTTGTAGCTTTGCTCCCCCGCTGTCCACTGCCTCATCAGAAACCCAATTTCCTTACGGAAAGGTCAGAGACTTTGGTTTGTTATTATTTGCACTAGACAAGTTTAAGCTCCAGATATGCAGATACACCTTGATTAAACTCTGGCAGGGCAGTTTCAGGAATTGTTTCTTTGAGCTCAAGCAAGAGACAGTATGAGGGACCGTGGAAGCCCACTCTCTAGAAATGATGACCACTTGAGTTTGCATAGCTGCTGACCCCTGTGCCCTTAACTATGCTCCACATTTGAGAATTAGGGTTGTGGCTTCCAGGTGCTGTGGATATCTGAGCCCAGCTGGGCCATAAAACCACATCTGAAATGTGCATGGAATATAATGGAGTGTCTGATACTTTCTTTTTAGGGTGAAGTTGGGGAGCAGGGCCTGGCAGGCCACCCTGGAGACAAGGTCTGATTGTTCATGCTTCCATTCATACATTTCATTCATTTAAATGATTTATTCACTGTTGTGTCATAGATCTTATACAAATTCTTCCAATGCTGAAAATATTAAGCCTGTCTTTGGAGCTCACTACGTTCATTTGTTTATTTACTCAATAATACCAAGCATGTTCAGGATATTCATGGCTGTGTTAGGTATTGAAGTTACAGCCACAAAACAAAGTTGAGCTGGACCCTTGGGAACAATTGGAAAGGTATAATGTGTGATGACATGCAGTGTCATTGAGAGACCTGGGGCAAGGCTTTTTGCATGGGAAAAGTGAGGGTTGAAATGTCAGGAAAGATAGTTAAGAGTTGTATCTTATGTTTCAGTCATGCTTAGCCTGCTGCAATGCAGGACAGCATGGAAGAGGGGTCTGGTGGAGAAAAAGCTGTCCACCTCATGGCAACCAGAAAGCAGACAGAGAAGGCCAGTGGATCCCTGCCCCAGCGGCCCGCCTTTTCCAGCCAGACCCCACCTCCTAACCTCATGCTTAGCTACAGTGGCTTCACATCTCAGTCACCTTTCACAGGCCCCATCCTTGAGTGTTTATGCATTTGGGGGGACCTCCAGATGTAAACCCTGAGGTGACATTTTGATTGAGTTTTAAACGAAAGTAGAGTTAGACACACAGAAAGTTGGAATAGGTTCCTGGAAGAAGAAATAGCCCGAGTGGGAAGGAGTTGGAGGATCCCCAGTTGTCTAGATTTCCCCTTTCTCCACTGCTCTGTTTTCTGTGTGACCTCCACTAAGCTTAAAGCTTTCCAGGGAAGGGGCAGGATCTAAAGAGCGCATTGCCTACAGCCCTTCCCATAAGAGACCTTCCCACAGGGGCCTAATGGACAGGGCAACTATTTTGTTCTTACAGGGAGAAACTGGCCTTCCAGGTGCTCCAGGGTTCCCAGGTGTGAGAGGAGAGAAGGGAGACCAGGTAAGTGTAGTGGCCTCTTGCCACTGATGTTACCCAGGTGGTCCCCAATGGGAAGACACCCCTCTGAAGTCTTACTCCCTGGAGGGGGGATGAATAGAGTAGTTCACATATGGATAGAAATGAAATAAGGGGGAGAAATACTGTACCAGAGTCCATGAGCTGTGCTTAAAGAGTGTGATAGCTGTGGAAAGGACAGAGAGTCTTCAGACTGAATTCATGGGATGCGGGTGGGAAGCACCTCCCCGGGTCCGAGTGGAGACTCCAGTGCTTCATACGTACCTGACAGGGCCTGTTTGGAGTCAGGGTTTGTCCTGGCCTTTCTGCTGATAAGGCAAGGGCAGGTTAGAGTGAGAGAGAGTGAGATAGAGAGAGAGAGAGAGAGCGAGAGAGAGAGTCCAAGGTTATACTGCTTTTATCTGGAAGAGGCAGAATTAAACTCAGCTAGGTTCCAATGTTTTCTAATTCTGTCTCTCCCTATAGGGAGAAAAAGGTGAACTGGGACTTCCCGGACTGAGAGGTGACCGGGGTGAAAAGGTAGGAGCTGCTTACTCTCGTACTGATCACTCATTGTCACTGCCTGCTGTTTCCGAAGAGACATATTTTTTAATGAAATGTATTTTCATGATGCAAAAGTGTATTTTTGAGGAATGATAAGTTAGATATAAACCTTATTTGGATTTGTAGGAAAGTTTAAAAGAAGCTAATAGAATCAGGGATGATACATCCAGTCAGGCATCTACCCAAAATCCCTCCTTGGTGCCTGTATTGCTTGAGCTCTGCTGACAGGCTGGGTGCTGTGTTTGGCCTGTTGGGTTTTAGTCTTCTGTGCTGAATCTGGTAAAAATGGGTAAACTGGTTTTTGTTGAGGGCAGAGGAAGCTCCAAGAGGGTGAAGAACTTGCCATGAAGCAAACCCCATATGCCCTAAGTCTCGCCTCCTTCCTGTACGTCATAGGTGACCACACCTGTCAGTGACTGTGGTATTGGCCCTCCAAGCTAGCCTCAGAGCACAGCTTGTCTCAGTCAAGGGGCATAATTGCCTTTGCTGAGTCTACTGTGTGCTCTGCAATGCACAGTGGGATCCTTGGCATTGTTTCCCAGAAGCCTCTGCATCTATCAGAGCAAAACCCTCAGAGGGATGGTTGGAGAGAATTAGTAAAAGGACTAACACATGTCTGGGTAATTCTGAGGGAAATCAGTGAGATGTGGTGACAGACTCCAGGGAAAGAAAGAGCAGGAAACCAGAAAGGCTGGAACAAGGGGACCTGTAGCCATGACAGTCATCCTGGCTCTGGGCAGGGAAACAGACAGGGTGGCCCACGTCTTGGTGGCTTCAGTTTCTCACTCTCTTCTTCCTCTTGCTCCTGATCTCCTGAAAACCACTGTGTGCCAGAGGGCAAGGTCAGTGAAATCATTGATGTCACCTCCTGGGCCAGCAGGCAAGAAAGAGAAAAATGCAGGAATGGACATAAGGGGACAAATGGAAAATAAGCACAAGTAAAACAAGAACATTCTATAGATGAAAAGAGCCAACAGTTACAGAGGTTTCAGTGACTGCCCAAAGCAATAGGAAAGCTTTATTTCAGCTCACAGTTTCTAGGAGTTTCAGTGCGTAATCAGATGACTCCAAGATAGGGTGGTATGGCAGAGAGACATTGTGGAGCAGGAGGACAGAGCAGCAGCCCCGCAGCAGCATCTACAGCAGCAGCAGCCTGCCTTCGCTCTCCCTCTATATGCCACCCAGGTGAAAGTCCATTGATTGATGCTGCCCATATCAGAGTGAAGGTTTTGTTATCCACACACTTAATGTCAGTGTCACACTTTTCATCCACATTCACACACTGTAAATTCAGCCGCCTTCAAAATTCCCCACCTATGACTACATGAGGCTTTGGGGGGACACCTAGATGGGAACCTGTTGTAGTTCATGTCTAGATGTCTGTGCTAGTTACTTTTCTGTCATTGCCAAGACAAAATACCCAACACCCAAAATTTGAGAAGGAAAGGTTTGTTTAGCTCACAGTTTGTGGAGGTTTCAGTCCATAACCAGCCGGCTCCAAGGCAGGGAGGCATGACATAGGGGCAACTGTTCATGGCGGCCGAAGGCAGCAAAAGCAGCAAGAATAAAAGAGGGGAAGAGCAAGCCTCTTTTTCCTTCCTTCTCTTATAAACAGGCTACACCTCTTGGGTGAGTGTAGCACTCACATCATCTCTGTGTCCTCCTTTTGCACAGGCTGAGATGTTTACAAAGTAGGGACCCTGGCCCACTACCGAATCACTTAAACTGACCTTCTCAGACTGACACAATGAACACCATCCTGGAGTTCTAAGGGCTGGTCCTTTTCTCCCCAGGATGTAGAGCTGCTGAGTTACTTAGTTAATCTTCTAGACTTCTCAGGTTGACACCACGTATCAATGAGCACAAGGTCCCTGCAAAACCTCATGCTGTCCCAGAGCTTTTCAGAGGTCACTGAAACTAGAGTGTGGGATGCTGGGATTAAGAGGGTGTGATCAGTTCATTGATTTGTTTGGCACCACCCTAATCCTAGAAGCCTAGCTAGAGCATAAAAGGGCGGAAGGTGCTGTATAGCTTTGGTTGTTAATTTTGCTGTCTTCTGTGTATCATGAACTGTTCTCCTCTTTGAAGCCAACCTGCCCTGGAGCCAGCTGATTATGGACTGAAACCTCTACAATCTGTGGTGTAAATAAACCTTTCCTTCTTTAACTTTGGGCATCTCATTTTTTTAAATTATTTTTTTATTTTAAAAAGAAAATGTCAAAAAAGAAAAACAAAAAGCAAAAGAGACAAACAACAACAAACCCCAAACAATAACAATATAGGCATTCAAAACAGAATGAAAGAAATTTAACAATAGTTGTTATATTGCATATTGTTATTTTTTTTCAAAGAAAGGAAGAAAAGAAAATTAAAAAAATATAAAAAAGAAAAAAGGTAGAACAATACAGAATTCAAAAAAATAAAATTTAACATTGTATAATCACTAGTTTATACATTACACATTGTCATCTTAAAAATAGTTGCCAAAGTCACAAAATCAAAGCATAAAAAGTGGCTGACACTCAAACAATGACAGTGAAAACCCTTCTGTTCAATGATCCAACAGAAATTCAGTAATATGGTCATCTATCTTACACACTGTACGTACCATTATATCCTTTAGAGCACTTTCTTTTACTCTCTTTTATACAACAACAATTACACATTTTGGGCTTTATTACTCCTACATTTCTTATTAATTTTTACACTAGAGACACAATGTGATATTTATAAATATGATTCTTATTTATTTCACTTATGAAATAAGTGCCTCCATATAACTATGAAGACCTCCAGACCACCCTTTTTTATAGCTGAGTAATATTCCATTGTATAAAAATACCACACCTTTTTCAACTACTCTGTGGTTGAGGGGCATCTTGGTTGTTTCCAAGATTTAGCTATTACAAATTGTGCTGCTGTGAATATGGGTGCACATATATCACTGTGACATGACCTTTTCAATTTTTCTGGGAAAATACCCAGGAGGGGAATAGCTGGATTGAATGGAACTTTCATCCTAGTGTTTTAAGGACTCTCCAAACTGATTTCCACAGTGGTTGCACCAGTCTACACTCCCACCAACAGTGGAGCAGTGTTCCTTTTTCCCCACAGCCTCGCCAACATTTGTTATCAGTTGTTTTCTTGATGGTGACCATTCTTTCCAGGGTGAGGTGAAATCTCAATGCTGTTTTAATTTGCATTTCTCGAGTGACCGGTGATAGTGAACATTTCTTCATGTATTTATTTGCCATTTGTTTATCTTCATCTGAGAACTGTAGGTTCATCTCCAATGGGCATCTGATATTTTGTCTTAGCAATGAGAAAAAGTAACTAGGACAGAGCCATAACAGTTTGGATGAAAGAACTAAAATATAGAGAGGATAGTGACTCACTCTGACTTACAAAACTAACAGGGTAGATGTGAGGCCAGGCAGCCAGGGTGTGGACCAGGGGGTTTCAGCCAAACCGACCTCTGTCTTTCCAGCTGGACTCTGACATTGGAGGGATAGATATATCCATAGCCCTGCCGGCCCAGGGCAGCCACGGATGTCTTCCTTGACACTCGCTGTTTAGCAGACTACAGACCATTCACTCTGCTAGGTTGTCACTAATAAAACAGCAGTGAACAAGGCATGTTCCAGGACCCCCAAATCTTAGATTTCAAGGGGGTAGGGATGGAAAGAGTTGAAAATCTGACCATGAACAAATGCTATAAAGCTGCTTTTTCTTACTGCCTCATGCTTGATCGGATACTGGGTGCCCTCAATTTCACTGAACATCACAGACCCCCCCACACACACACCTACCTAGGACCTGCCTATGTGATTGTGTGTGTTTACTGCATTGTAGTGGAAAGAGCACTATTTCAGTCATCAGAAAGGTAGCTTAGGCCACCATACTTGCTCTGTCTACTGTGTATCTTGCAGGTCTAGTGTTAGTCAGCTTTCTCATTCCTGGGACAGAATACCAGACACCTGCAGTTTAAAGGAGACGTTTATTTGGTTCATGATTTGGAGGATTCAGTCCATGGTTGATTGCCTTCAAGGAAGAATATCATGGCCTTGGAGAGGTGGTGCAGAGGAAAGCTTCCCAACTCATGGTGGCCAGAAGCATAGCAAAGGAGGAGCCTGGCCTGAGAGGAAGGGGCCAGGGACTAGATACTTACTCCAAGGTCATTCCCTTGTGACTCACTCACACACACCCAAAAGTGTGCTTTATTAATCCTCTAGGCCAGTGGTGGTGAACCTATGACATGCATGCTTATTATCACCGAAAGCTCTAAAGATTTGCCATCTCTGCCCAACGAGGCTGTCAAGATGACAGTAAAGCTTAATCATCACAGATCGTCTACACTGTGGCTACTAACTGGCAATGGTCCCACAGATGCTTCTCTCTGAGGTCTTCATAGATTCTGAGCCAAATAGTCATGAGCACTGTCCACACAGGGACCTAACTAACCATCAGGATAATTCTGGGATAGGCCACTGTTATCCACAGTGTCCCCATTTGAGTGATATTAGAAACTGAGGTCCAGAAAAGCTAAATTTCTTGTCCAGGGCTATATGCAGAATCAGAATGCTACCTTATAGGTCTGGGCTCCTGCCTCTCAGAAGCTCATTGCTGCATACTAGGTCTCACCCTTGGGCCCTGAGGACTGTGATTTCACACCCACAGAGGTTTGCAGTCAGCCTCCTCCTGCGAGGTGTTTGTTCTCTGAAGGTTGCCCTGTCTGCTCTGATTTCCAGTGTTCTTTCCTCCCCCTTCTTTCCTTGGCACCAGCAATGCTGATCTGCATGAATGGCATCCGACCTGCTGTTTTGGTGGACTTCTCCAAAGTGCAGTTTCTATTTGAAAAACTCATTTCCAGAAAGTAAAGCCTGAGGAAGACCACAAAACTGCTTGCTTACTTCAGCAGAATCACACTCTGGCTTCCAAAGAGTTTGGATTGCCTCTGTGCTCCTTCAGAGGCTGCTAAGGATAGGCAATTTTTGACAAAAATTCAAAATGAGACATGAAGACAACACTCTCCCCCTCTGACTCTTCCTTACACATTTCTGCCTCTGTCTTTCCCTCCACTGGGTGTACTGCATCCCTGAAGATAAATCTTTTTACCCCACACACTGGCCTGGAAAGTGCAGATGATATTGCTCTTTCTCATCAGGTCAACTGAGAACTAAACACAGAAGCAGGGATGGAACCCAGGACACTCACATTTACTCCCGAAATGTACAGGTCCTTTGTCCCACTGTTTTCCTCATAATCAGAGAGCTGCTGGTCTACCTCCTGCTGGCCACCATTCTCTCATTCCCTGCATCTCTGAGGATGCAGGCAGAGGCCATTTCTAAAGGCCACCTTGTATTCTCTGGCTGGAGATACCTGTCTTCCCATCCTCCTCCCAGCGCACCTATTTATGTTCATGTGCTGCACTGCGAAACATTCAGATTTGGTATTTGAGCCTGTTCATGGTGAACAGAGAGGTATAAATGAGGTCAGCTCTACGGAGCAAGTCCAAGTGTGTCAGGAAGAAGACCTGGTAAAATCAGATAATGTGTGGTGATTTAAGAAAGTGCTTTTGTGCCTAAAGCTTCTGGAAATTCAGTATTGGTTAAGAGCATGGTTTTTGAGCTTACCACCAGGCTCAGCCATTGGCTAGCAGTGTGCCTGGGGGTAGGCTAAGAGTTTTATGCCTCCGTTTCTTCATCTTTGAAGTGGTGATCCATAAATATCTCATAGGCATGTCTGCAAAGATTAAATGAGTGTACACATAAATGAGCACATGGAAGTAAATGCTGTGTAACAATAGAAATAAAGCAGAAAATGATACAGCTGTTTTCATTATTGTAGCATTGCTGTTTACTAAGGGTGGCCTTGTCCCTTGCTCATTTTGTCCATCTGATGTGGAAGAGCTGCTGTAGGCCTAGTCCTGGGCTGGTTCCAGGAACATCCAGAGTATAAAACCCGACTCTTGGCCCCCCATGGCACCTGCTGTGTGACAGACTTTGGGGGCCATGCTCACCCACTGCACCATTGCTGCCCTTTCTCTTGCACCGTAGAGCCCCGTGACCCCTTGTGCTCCATGCCACACTCCTTATCTCTGTCCCCACCCGACGCTAAGCGTTGTGTGCGTTACCATCTTTATGGCTGCAAAGAAGAAACAAAGCGAAAAGGTGAACTGACTTGTGAAGTGGGAGAGTTGGGTTTTGGACCCAGGTGATTTCGCTCTCAACCTTGTTTGGTTTGCAGGAATAATACTGTCCATTTTGAGAAGCGTCTGCTTCCCAGAGTGCAGGGCAGGCAGGGCTGGGCATCCATAAGGAAGCTGGACCTCAGTGTGGTCACCGTGCTTAAGGGCCCATGTGAGAATGTGTTCTGTAGCACATGTGACACTGGCTGCGATCACAATCTGAGCAAATCTGTGTTGCTGTCATCAGAAGGGAGATGTGTAGTGGATAACTTGATCACCATGTATTTAGGGGGATAGTAGACAGTGGTTGAAATAATTTATAGCTATACAGATCAATGTAGATACTACTCAAAGGTGCTGTTTTTATGTCTGGAATATTTTGTAGTTTATAGTGCATGTGTGTTTTTGTCTGCCTATTTGTCTGTCTGTCTATTGCGGTAGGTGTGGTGAGTGTGTTCTTTTTTTGGGGGGGGGGTACTGGGGATTGAACTCACAACTTCGCGCTTGCCAGGCAGGCGCTTATGCCGCTGAGCTAAATCCCCAGCCTGTGAGTGTGTTCTTGTTGTCGAGGGGAAAGTGGCCTTAGCAGACTTGTCCTAGCATAAGTAGAGTTGGCAAGATCATCAATGGTTATTCATTTTTTGTGCCTCCGTCTAGGGTGAAGCTGGCCCAGCAGGTCCCCCTGGCTTACCTGGAACTGTAAGTTACTCTGCTTCTACTTTCTCTCTCTCTAAATTCCTAAGGCATTTGGATTCCCCCCGATACACACACCACATTGTTTGTTATGAACTCTCCTTGTAGAGTTTGCCAATAGCTAGATCTACTTGTAGGTCACAAAAATACAAAAAATTGGAAGCTTCTCTCAGAACAACCCTGTGTATACTGATTCATTTTATCTCCAAAAACACAATTACTCTTTATTGAAAACAAGTGCTAGATACTGAGATAGCTCATTCACATATTTCACATGGGGAAACTGAGGTCCAGAAACAAAAGCCCTATACCCAGGGTAAGACCGTAATACTGTGGCCCGAGGCTAGAGTTCATCTTCTACTGTCTGCAGGTACCAGGCTGGCAGCAGGACCTGCTGCTGGGTATCAGCAAGGCCTGAGGGCAGGGACGGGGCAGGAGAGATGGGCTCTCGGCGCTGCCATTCAGCAGTGCAGTGGTCTCAGACATGTTAGTTACTTCTCCGAAAAGTCAGTTTCCTCATCTGGCAGAAAAAAATGTACAACTGTCTTCTACAATTCTAGTGAAAATTAACTGAAAGGATGCAACAAATTTAGCAGATTTTGTGGCACAGGAGAAATACAGAACAGTTGCTATTAATATGATTTATCTAACTCCCCAAAATTCTGTAATGGAGTGATGTTTAGATTTTTAAAAAATAACAGCAAAGCCATCTCCTATTTTGCTCAGTAGCAAATCAGTCCCTTATATACTCAGCCACTCAGGACCAGCACGTAAAGCCCTGAAACTTATGTTCAAAATATAGAATTTCAAGACTAGGCACAGACTGTTTGCAGTGTGGCAAGAAGTCTACTCTGCAGCTTTTACCAAAGTTAAGTCATTATTCAGTATCCCTGTACTCAAGCCTCAGCAGAATGAGACTCAATCTTTCTATAAAAATATTGGAAGAATTTTAACATCAAGAAAAAAGCAGAGTCAAGAGTAGGTCCTTTCCAGAGCCGCTTAAAATGATACAAAATTATGAAAAAAAAACCATATGATTGGAAGCATGGAATTAACTAAATGATAGACTATCTATATCATAACATCCTACTTGATAAAGAAGTGCACATACTATATATACTCTTGAAAAGACATAAATATACAAATTAACTTAGCAGAATGAATTTGTAGATCTCTGTGTCCTCAAAGATTAGGAGCGCAGGCAGCCACCCTGTCAATATCAGCCTCTGACCTCGCCTTCCCCAGCTGCTTGGCTTCCAGAGGGACTCACTGATCTGTCCCTCACTTGTCTTATCCTCGAGGCAGGGTAGGGGGGGATCATCCCCCTCTCCTGGTTATTGTGAGGAGTCATGCGTTAGCATACTATAAATACCTATAGATCAAGTACACTCTCTACTTTTTGCAAATATTAGTTATTTCTATATATTCATAATTGTGTGGAAAAACAGAAAAGGATCTAAAACTGCTCTAGCTTAAAAATAATATATTTTTTTTTTCTGGAGAAGAGACCAGGGCTGGGGACCTGGATGGGGAAGTGTAGACAGCCAGTCTTGCTTCCCTTCTCTTTGAATTTACTACGTTTTAGAACCAGCCTTCATGACATCCGTTTTTCCACTGATTTTTATCCTTTGGGCCACTGCGAGTCAGGCATTGCCATGACTCAGAACCGACGTAGTTGGGAACCTCAGAAGGGAGAGGAACTCCAGTGATAGAATGGCCAAGATAATCATATATATTATAAACTATAGTGATGAGATTCTGGAACGGAGCAAGGTACAGGAAGAGAGAATGACAAAGCCGCCTAGTTCATCTAATTTGTATTTGAGCAGAGAGGATGAACTTTGAGAATAACGTTTAAAGAGTGGGCTGTAGATAACTAAAGGGAAAATAGTATCTTCTGTAGGTGAGGAACAACATTTGCGAAGGAGCAGAGAAAGCAGGACACCTAAGAAGATGTCCAAGGTCACATAAGGGCTGGAGCTCAGGCCATGTGACCTCTGGGCTCCCTGATGACACTGCTGTGCATTCTTGCCTGAATCATTGTTTGGGTCTTAAAGAGAGCTACAATCCTAATTGTTAAAACTACTGATCTTTGAGGACACTTTTGGGATGTGTTCTGTCCCTTGGCTATTTTCTCAAGGGCAACAGGTTTTCTGCTGAAGGGTCAGGTTTCATTTCTGTGATTTCCCTTTCAGACTTCCCTGTTCACACCACACCCAAGAATGCCTGTAAGTAGTAGTGCTGCCCTGGTCCAGCTGGTGCCCTGAAGCTGGGGTGATGCCCAGTGTGGGTGGGGAGATGGTCTGGGGTAGCTCTGGTTCTCAGCGCTTCCTGCCAGTCAGCCAGGCAGCCGTGATTCCAGGTGGAAACCACTTTCCACTAGAGAAGACATTCCAGGGGACCACACGGTAGTCAAGGGCAAAGGCCACACTTCTCTTTGGGTAAATGTAATTCTGTAGCACACATAGCTGCTGCTGGTTTTAAGAACATAATGATCAGAGACTGCAGCGTGTGCAAGGCTCAGAAGGAGCTGGGCGTGGTGGTGCATGCCGGTAATCCCAGAAGTCTGGGATGCTGAGGCAGGAGGATAGCAAATTTGAGCCTAACTTGGGCAACTTGGTGAGTTCGTTTCAAAATGAAATAAAAAAGCACTGGGAATATAGCTCAGTGTGAAGGCCCTGGTTCAATCCTCAGCAACAATGAACACACACACACACACACACACACACACACACACACACACACAGCTTGAGAAGGAGAGAGAGAGATGGCCTGTGGGAGCTGGCAGTGAAGGAAAGCAGACCTTGAAGCATTTCTATACAACTAAGGAATGGAAGGGGGCTGTCACAGCTTCCTCGCTTCCTCGCTTCCTTGTGCATAGTGGAGGAGGCCCCTGAGGGGTGACTTTTGGGGACTGTTAGAGGGTGTGGGGATCCCTTAGGTCTGGAAATGCCTCACTGAAGAGAGAAACCAGGCCTTAGCCGAAGGAACAGGGCATAGACAGGTGACCACAGGGACACGACAGAGGAGAATGCACACAGGGTTTTAAGGTGGAAGTCAGGAGGTGACTCAGAAGGGGCATCTCAGGCAGGGTTTGGGGCAGCCACTCCTCACCCTGCAGTGGATCTTTCATGATGTCCCTGACCGTGCCTGGCATCTGCTGGGAGGATTCCTAATCCCAGAAATGGGAGTTGGCCTGCTAACATCACCTAGAGGCAGAGACAGGAGAAGCCAGCAAGGGCCACACATTCAGAAACTATTGACAGTGCACCCACTGCTTCTCAGCACCCAGCTGCTGTGTCTCTACACCCAGGTACTGGGACAGGACTGTCTTGAGTATCTTTCCTGAGAATCCTCAGAGTTTCCACAGCTCCCACGTGTTCTCCTACTGTGTCACCTGAAGTTGTCCCCAGAGCCCTTTTGTGTCTGTGGGGTGCACTGTTCATGACTGAAGGGTCAGGCAGAATTTCACAGATGTTTACCATAGGAAGTACTCTGGGGTGGGAGGATGCTGAAAATCAGGGCATTGCTGTTCCTAGTGCATGAGCTTGACATGTGTTTCTGGGCTAGTTGACCATGGAGATTCTAGAAGGAATGAACTGGCATCTGTCAAAGCCCCCTCTGTGCCCAGCTCTTAGAAACACTTGGCAAAAGCAATCGCACTTAATCTAGGAAGTTATAGCTCTGCAAAGCCATCTGTATGGACTCCGCCCAGTAGGTGATATTGACAGAGGGAAGACACAGGTCTGAGGTCATTCAGGTGCCAGTGGGAGGGCCCAAGAGAGGCTTGGGAGGGGAGGCAGGCTCCGGCTGCTGTGGCCCCAACATTTCCCAGGGCCTGGCAGAGAAATGAGTGGGAAACCATCAGTGTAACAGTGTGGTTACTTCACCAAGTCTTAGGCCCAGCCCAACCCAGGCTCTCTAGACGCTGAAGTCTACTTATGGGGTACCCAGGGTCTTCTTCCCCAGACCTGTGGTTCTCCAAAGTCTTTTCTTGCCAACTCCTGCCTATGCAGAATTCTGTTCTCCATTAAGGCACATCCCCATCATCCCATTTCTTCTGTGGGTCTCTCTGCAGAAGAAGTGCCCAAAGTGCCTGAACAAGTCACAGCAATTTTGGACAATACCAAGTCTTCTCGTTGGAGGAGGGCTACTGCATTCAGCCTTTCTGGGTGTTATGCTCTGGACGTTAGCTGCCCTCCTGCAGAGTTCCAGAGATATACCCAGTCTCTACCCATGGCAGCTCTTGGGCCTACCTTAGCACTTCCCCCTTCTGTGAGTCCTGAAGATAGGAAAGCAGAAGTCAGCATGGGCCACTAAATCGCCTGAGGTTATATGGCTTGCCAAAGAGCCAAGACCTCAAGCAGCCTGCATTTGCTTAAAGTTCAGGCTACTTTCAGCATAGCCACCTGCCCTCACTGCCCTTTTCCAAGATGGCTGACCCTTAAGCTTTCCAAAGACAAGTGCCTGAACCCCTGTGGCCTTCCCTTCACGCAGCCTGGGGCTGTAGGATGGTGATCTCCTGCCCTCCATACTTCCTAGGAGGTGGGTTGGGAATCCCAGCTGTGGTACCTGCAGCCTCAAGGAGTGGGAAGATTCAGTCTCTGCTCTCTCAGTGGCTGATTCCAGTCTGGGTACCTCCAGACATTGCCTTTCCAGCCTGTCCAATTTCCCCTTCAGCCAAAATGAGGTATACTCTTCTGACCATCCAGAGTCTAGTGTTTGATTCCCAGTCTGTCCCCAAAGGTCTGATTCCTTTTGGCAAAGCACCCTCTCCTCATCTCTGTCAAGAAAGAGGGTATGAGAGACGCCTACTCCTCTCAGCATTTGCTCCATCTTTATTCATGTGAATATGTGAGAAACCACACAAATGTAAACCTGCAACTTTAGCAGGTGCCATGGAGGACACACTCTAGTTTCCAAGAGCCCCTAACACCAGACCTTCTGATGGTTTGAAGTTCCCCTTCCTTGAAGAAGGGATTTATGCCCTTAGATCTGAAAGATAAGTCAAACAGGTCAGTCTCTCAGGGGAGTGGGAGAAAGATCATCATCCCCCAGTCAGCAGGAACAGCCTTTGGGGAGTAGTGTTGTCCCACCAGGTCTGTCCCTAGGTCTGGAGTTGGCTTTTGTGCCACAATTGAGGGCCAGGCACATGTGCCACAGGAGGGGAAAGTTTACTGTCCATTCAGCATGACTGTACCTTGTGCTTCTACCCAACAGGGTGAACGAGGACCTAAAGGAGAGAAGGGTGACCCAGGAGTACCTGGGGAACCGGTGAGTGCCCATCTCCCAGCTGCTCCAGTCAGCCACACAGAGCACCAGGCCTCTGGGGAGACCAGACCTTCAGGGACTGGCTACCTTCAGTCCTGCCTCAGAGTCCAGTATCCAACCCTGGGTCCCTGGTGAACTGTGACCCCTTTCTAGTTCCTTGGGACTCTGGTGATATCCCTTCAGGGACCTCAGATTGTACCCATTGCATGTAGTCATACAAGAGTCAGGGTGCTGAACTCCTCACAGACAGGTGGTTTCATTGCAGGGCCGACCTGGAGAACTAGGTCCTCGGGGACCCACTGGACCTCCGGTAAGATGGTTCTCTTTACCTGTGGCTTCAGAGACTCCACTTACACATCCCAAACCCATAACGTCTGGCACTTTGAAAATGCTTGCCGGGAGTGCTGTGTGACGAGGTGCAGGGCCCAGAACATCCCCGAGCCTTAGGGCTCCATCATCCAGTGTGTTCTGGAGAGCAGCCATCCTGGCGGACTTGCTTCTGGGAACCTGGCTGTCCCGGCCTTGCCACGAAAGACTGGCCACATTCCCGCACCTGCTGCCTGAGATACACTTCAGGGTGGCTCTGGGTTCCCCAAGGGTTTTTCAGATGCAGAAAATCTGCTTCCTTCCCCAGCTTTACCTAGCTGCTCTGGTTTAAGTGGTGGCCTGGTCACATTAGCATTCTGATATTATTTTCCCTGGTTTTGACATCTTCCCTAGGTCCCTCCTAGACAGGAGTTCTGGCCCTCTGGGGGCTCAGCCACTGCCTGAGGGGGCTGATGGGAGGGACCTGTCTGTTGGAAATCCCCAAGGCTCCTGGCTGGCTGTGGATGCAGTCAAATCATGATGCCACTTTCCTGCTGTGGGCCAGGAAATACTTCTCTGCCCTTTTCAGGGCCTGTTCCGGTGCCTTCGGTATGGGGCGACTGTATCCCATGAGCCAGATTTTTTAGAGCCTTTCCTGGGCCTCTGACTGCTTGTATCTCCCCTTTTGTTTCTTGTACAGGGGTCCAAAGGACAAAATGGTGCACATGGGGCTCCCGGAGCAGCAGGAAACCCTGTAAGCCTTCTGTGCTGCCTGCCTTGTTTGGACCTCTCTTTTTCTCTTCACATTTCTCTCTCTCTCTCTGCTCCCCCCTTCTCTCTCCCTCTCTGTCTCTGTCTCTGTCTCTCTCTCTCACACACACACACACACACACGCATGCACACACACGATTGCCCCCGCCCCCACCCCCTCGTCCCCTTACCTGTGAATGTTCTGTAGCATCTTCAGCATGATGCAGATCAAAGCAGATATGCCATGGTCCATGCATACCTATGACCTCCATGAAGCTACAGTTGATCTGGAGCCCTGGTCAGTGCTGTCTGCGCATCCTCCAAGCCTTTGCTGGTCCATATGGGCAGCCACTACCACCCACAGAGTGTTTCTTTTTCCCAGGGCTTATCCATGCCCCCCAGCTGACCTTCATGGCGCCACAACCTGTTCTTTGTAGCTCAGCGGTGAATGTTTCCTTTCCTTCTCTGCAGTGTGCTTAGCATTAAGGCCAGATCTCCCTAACATGCTTGTGCATGGCTGGGGACATCCTCTCTGCCTTCCAACTCTGTGACTGGGCTTAAGAAACAGCTGGAGCCCTTCTCCTGTCTCCCCACTCCATGCCTAAAGCCTACTCATTTGCGGCTCGCCTGAGTTGGATGTCACAACACTCAAAAGGTGGTGGCTCCTAAGACTCCTAGAAGGCTGGCAGGTTGGAACAGTTACAACCAGTCACACAAAACATGTTTGGAGAATGACCAGGAAAAGTGTTTGGAGTTGATTCATTGGGCCTAATATTCTAAACTGCTTCTGTCTGTAACTAGGGTGCCCCTGGACCTGCAGGGCTTCCTGGACCCAGTGGCCTCCCTGGAAGTGTGGTGAGTAATTGGGAGCACTGACTGTGGTCCTGCCTTACTGTCCACTGAGTTAACTTAGCTATGTTCCAGGAGACTCAGGCACAAGCCTCATCACCCCTGTTTCATAAGTGGGAGTGCTGATGTCCTAACAAAGTTTATGGAGGAAGTTAGCAAACTTGAGTCTCTCCAGGCAGTAAATGGAGTTGCTGGTGAAGGCAGGCTGCACTTTTTACAGATGTCAGAATCAATATCATAGTTTGCCTTAGAAGAGACATAAACAAACCTAATGTAGTCAAAGGTCCCCTAATTGGCTGGCAGGACACCAGGATCCCAAGCCAGCTCTCCCACTGGCTTGTGCAAGGCCTTTGCAAGGTTCTCTGGAGGCCTTAGCAGTAGGTGGGGCTGCCCACCACTCAAATCTCACCTCACTGGTCTTGCTGAGAGCTGAGATTGCGACACTCTTGTGGGAACCCTACATATCTGCTAATGGACTAGCTTTATGATGCACCATAAAAATTGATTTAGACTTTAAAGTTGTTCAATAAAACACATACCAACATCTAGTCACGGGCTATGGAGAATTTATGCTTCATGATCCATTTAGGTCTGTCTTGTACATTTATCAACCTCTACAGATGATAATCCTAGTGGATAGAGGACAACTACTGCGCAGCTACATGTTCTGGGCACTCTTCCTGCTGCATTACATGTGTTAATTCATTTCCTATAAACCTCACACTCCTGTTGGCTGAACTTGTTATTGACTCAGTTTTATACAGGTGGAAACTAAAGCAGAAGGAGACTGAGTCAGGTAGTGAGTGGTTGCAGTAGAAGCTACTGACTCCCTTTCCACGGTGCGTGTGCAGCTGTCCCTGCCTTCCTAGGCCTGCAGATCTTCCCTGGCCATTAGAGATCACATTGTCCAGTCACATGACTAGTGGCCAGTAGCACCACCATAGCAGTCCTGAGATCAGCGTGCACAGGCAGCTGGCCCCTGTGCCGTGGGGTGGGGCTGCCCTGTGGTGTGTCCTAGGTGAGCTCCCAGAGTGCACAGCAGGACTGAGCTCCAGTTGTACACAATGCATTTCTAGCTGCCTGTCTTCCTCTTTCCCGTCTCCCTGCTGGGAGATCCTGGGATAGCGTGCAGGGTAAACTTGTGGGGACTCTGCTGTCACTGCTGGAGCAGGCCTTTGGCGGTGAACCTACGTTCTTTGGGTTCTCTGCATCCTCCTTGGTATATTTTCTGTGAAGTCCTTCCCTCCAAGAGCTCGCAGCCTAGGGTTAGCTACAACACGCTGTAGCCCACCTCTGCTCTGAAGGAGGCACAGTCAGACTCAGGGAGGAGACAGGCCATGGAAATTTAAGAAAGGGGAACAAGTGGGACAGAGCTGGAGGGAGATTGTGTCACCCACCCCCCAGGGGGACAATGAGCCATAAAGAGACTCACCTTGTGAATAATCTTCCTTCCTCAGGGCCCACCTGGTCTGAGAGGCCCCCCGGGGAAGGATGGCGAGCGTGGTGAGAAGGTAAGATCAGCACAGTCTCTCAGAGAAGTTTATTCTCAGCCCTTCAAGGTAGTGAAGGAAGAGCTTACGTTGCTCAGGTCTGGTTTAGGACTCAGGATTCGAGATTGTGAGTGAGAGACAGAGAGGAAACTGAGTCATCTTACTATCCCATTAACCCCTCCAAACAGGCCTCTGAATCAGATGAGTGCTGATGTGGGGATGGAGGCTCGGAGAGATTTATTAATTCATCGGAGTTCTCATGGGTAGTTAGTCTCACAGTTAGGTCTGTCTGACTCTACATCCTACTTCCTCTCTATTCTGTGCCCAGCTAATCCACTGTGCATCTGTGATCGAGGGTAAACCTCACCAAGCTGTGACAAAGTTGTGTTCATTAGGAAGAAGAGAGAAATAATCTCAGTCACCAATTTAAAGAATCCCAAAGACTGAGGAGAATCCACATCCCTTGCCCATTCTCCTACTGAGCACTTTAGGAAGTATCTCATGTTTGTTGGTAACACGGAGCCAGTGCTTGGGGAATACAAAGTGCTCATCTGGATGACTCATGTGAGAAAGGTGGACTTCAGAGCCAGGTGAAATGCCAGCTATAATAAGCAGCATGTGACAGAAACCAGCTGAGACCACTGGGCTTGAGGAAAGGCAACACAGCATGGAATTTATTGTGCCTGGGTACAGGCAGACATAGGACAATAAGGCCATCTGAAGGGAGCAAAGAAAAGCAAACCTTTTCTTTGGGGCTTGAAAGAAGGCAAGGGTCATTAGGTAGGAAGATCTTAGTAAACATCAGTGGTCAAGGTTCTCTGGGTGTTTTGTGCCTCAGTGGGCAAATTCCTTGTGGTATCTGCTGTGAATGCTTGATGTCTTCTGATGTCCCGGTGTATTGAAAGAGTACGTGTTCCATCTTATCTGTCTCTCTCTTTCTTTTTTTCTTTTGGTACCAGGGATTGAACTCACAACCTTGAGCTTGCCAGGCAGGCACTTATGTTGCTGAGCTAAATCCCCGGCCCTCCGTCTTATCTCTTTTAAGACATCCTGTGCTTGCCAAGGGCACTGGTGCTATGCTAAGAACAACGCCTCTGCTAGAGGATAGGTTGAGTATTGGGAAAGTTGTCTGTGGGCTGAGCCTTACATTTCTGTATATTTTAAAAAATTTTATTTAAAGAGAAAAAAAAAGCAAAACATAAAAAAAGGGTAGCAACAATACAGAATTCCAAAAGCGGGGGGGAACCCACTAAGAAATCACTACTTGATAAATTACATACTGTCATTTTGGAAATAGTTGTTCAAATTACAAAATTAAAACATACAAAATAGACATTTAAACAGTGAGACTGCAAACAGTTCTGCTCAATGATCTAATAAAAACTTAGTAATATGGTCATCTATCTTACACACTTAAACATGTATGCAGTTATATCCTTTAGAGCACTTTCTTTCCCACTCTTTTTTACAATAGCAATTACACATTTTGGATTTTATTACTCCTACATTTCTTACTACTTTATGCACTAGAGATACAATGTGATATTTATAAATATGATTCTTATTTATTTCACTAATGAGGATAGTCTCAAGTTGCCTCCATTTAACTATGAAGGCCTCAAGATGAGCCTTTTTATAGCTGAGTAATATTCCATTGTATAAAAATACCACATCTTTTTCATCCACTCTGCAGTTGATGGGAGTCTTGGTTGTTTCCAAGATTTAGCTATTACAAATTGTGCTGCTATGAACATGGGTGCACATATATCACTGGGACATGACCTTATCAGTTTCTCTGGGAAAATACCCAGGAGGGGAATAGCTGGATTGAATGGAACTTCCAATCCCAGTCTTAGAATCCTCCATACTGATTTCCATAGTGACTACCAGTCTACACTCACACCAACAGTGGAGCAGTGTTCCATTTCTGTGCATCCTAGCCAACATTTGTTACCAGTTGTTTTCTTGATGGCAGCTATTTATTCCAGAATGAGGTGAAATCTCAATGTTGTTTTAATTTGCATTTCTTGAATGACCGGTGATGGTGAAAATTTCTTATGTATTTATTTTCCATTTGTATATCCTCCTCTGAGAACTGTGTGTTCATCTCAGATGCCCATTTTTGGAGAAGGTCTTTGAATTTGGGGGAAAGTTATCTTTTTAAAAAAAATCATTACTGGGGACCAAACTCACAACCTCACACTTGCAAGGCAGGCACTTATGCCACTGAGCTAAATCCCCAGCTGTATTTTTGTAATTATAAACAAAATGGAAAAAGAAGAGGCAGAAAAAGGGAGATGGGCACTGTTTCTCACAACTGCTTCCATATGAACCAAGTGGGAATCTTAGTGGGAAGGAAAACCTTGGGGAACTGTTTTATACTGAGAGGAGGAGACCAGAAACTGACAATTAGTGACTGCGTGAGTGCAGACTTGAAAGCACTGTGACAGAAGTCTGAAAAGAAAAGACCCAACTAAGACAAGGGTAATTGTACAGACTGATTGATGGTCCTGCTACAGGAAGGAGCCACGAGGCCCGTCTGGAGGGTTTGTGAGAGGCTGTGCAGAAGGAGATCCTTTATATATTGTATGAGGTGGGAGATGGATGGGCCAAAGGAGAGCAAATCAAGGGCACGGGCCTTACTGAAGTAGAGGTGGAGAGAGATTGTGTGGAGGAGTGCAAGGGAATAGTGAAGAAGGCATCTTTCAGATCCAGGACCGGGCAAGGGATAGTAGATGGGGAGATAGACTGGGAGAGGGCATGTAGCTTAGGCATCCCAGGATGGACAGAGGAACTATCCAGATGATAGCGTGGAGGTCTTGTACTAATCTGTAAGTGCCACTTACATTTTGGACAGGGAGAATTGGAGTGTTAAGAGTTGATAGGGTTGTAGGAGCAGGTGAGAGACAATTAGCTTTGGTCTCCGCAGAGTCTGACTGGGACAGAGTATTGGGGCTGGGAGGGATCGGGGTGACCTGGCTTTAGTGGGGTGGTGAAAGTTGTTTGATTGAGGGCCAGGAAGGGGAAGAGGTATTCCAGATCCTAGGATTTAGGTCTGTGGAGACCTTGGGGGATTTGGGTGAGGCCAGAGCTGGAGAGAAGAGTGAGTGAGAAAAGCAGGATGAATGTTGGGAGTGGTGAGAGTAGCAGAAAGTTTGGTAGGATATGTTACCCTAGGCGGGGAACAGGGCAGGTAGGGATGATCAAAAAAGAGGTGAGAGAAAGATTGTTGGCCTGACTTTCACTGAATTAGAGAAGTTTTAAAAGCCCTGGAAACTTTGCTGTCAATACCTGCCGTAGAAGCTGAGGCCAAGGAGACTGGTCTCTGGAAAAAAGCAAGTTGTCCCTCTGTCTATCACAAAAGACACGGGCCTGCCCGCTATGCAAAGAGTTACCTGAAACTCAGCATCTCAGATGTCTAGGAGCCTCTGAGCTTCTGGGCAGTGTCAGTCATCCATCACTAATCCAAGGAGATCCAGGAACAAGCCAACCAGAGGGCTGTGAGAGCTGACTCCAGGGGTGTATGCTGGCATGGGGTTGTCCTACTGCCAGTGAGGGACCCCACTGCAAGTGGGGTGTGGCTTTGAAAGGATCGCAGGCTGTGGGATTCCTCAGCCCAATGGCCAGGCTGGTGGCATTTAAAACATGGCCCCAGGGTTACATCCTCGGGTTGGGGAGCCCTGGAGGCATCCTTAATGATTGGCTGGTTGTCTGGGACTTTGATCCAGCATGCAGCTGTGGGTTACTTACAGTGACAGCAACCACCTTGAACTTAGAAAAGTACTTTGTGTGGGCAACTTTGTCCGTATTATTGAAAACTTTGACTGCTAAATTTATGAACCCCTGCTGTGATATTTGAGGACCTGCTTCCAGTTTCTATAACTTTTTAGGAATATCTGGAGCAGAGTGGGTAATAGAATGCATCTTTAAAATCAGGTGGCCTTCTGGGTCAGGCAGGACTTAAACTGAGACGGATTTTTGCCTTTTGTCTGGGTAGTTTCCTTAAGCCTATCACAATTGATTGCCCTGTGCCATCTTGCAGATCTCTTCAACCAAGCAAGTGACCATAGAGTTATGGCTCCATTGCCCAGAGGATTGTCTGTGCTCCTCTAGCTGATTAAAGTACCAGTTTGGGTTGGCTCAGGGGACAGCTGTGGCTCCCTCCTGAAGGTTAGGTTCAAGGCAGCAAGTTCATCTGCAGCAGCCTGGGCAAAGGTCTAGACGTGTCCCCGTTGCTTGGGTGAAAGTGTGGTTTAGGTGTCCTAAGTGAGACTGAAAGGTGCCGAGTTCCTGGATATATTGGGTGAGGTTGGTGAAAAAGGAACCCAGATGCTGACTAATCGGAGACAAATTGGACAGGAAAAAGGGAACATGAACCCACTTCAGTCCCCTCCTCTTCCCAAATTTGGAATTGAGGAACAGAGATTGAGGAAGGGACACCAAACTGCAGTCTGAGGAAGTATGAGATAGAGTTGGATGAGACCGCGTGTAAAGAGGCTCTGACTCTGAGGGAAGCATCATCTAGATGGAAGGGACAGGTTTGGAGTCGACCGGTCAGAAGCCAGATGGAAGCAGTCTTCCTGGCAGTGCTTTTTGAAACTAGCACGAAGCATGAAAAACAAGAGTGAGCCTCTCTCTGACTTTATAGGGGAAATAAAAGATGGTTGTGGAAAAAGAAAGAGGGGGTGAAAGTGGGGGGCTTACCCAGTCTGAAACACCCAGAGAGACTTGGCATGGCAGAAGCATCAGGAGCTGTACAGGTCAGAGGGACTGATGTCACCATGTCAGCCACAAGCAGGGAGGCTCAGGAGGGCTTGAGATCCCTATGGAGAGGGAACTTTTCCTCTTTGTCTCCTGGGGTTTGGTGCCAGATGTAAAGAATGAAGTAAGGCAGACACCGCTCAACAGGCTTGTGTGAAAGCAAAGAGGCATAGAGTTTAATACCTGGTTACAGACAGACAGAGGGCAAAAAGGCCGTCTATAGGTGACAAAGAGAAGTGGGTCTTTTTTTTATCAGGCTTGAAAGAAGGCAAGAGAGATTAGGTGGGAAGATCTTAGTAAACTTCAGTGGTCAGAGTTTTCTGGATGTTTCGAGTCTTGGTGACCAGAGTCGTTCAGGCACCCAGTGTGAATGCTTGAGTGCCTTCAGGTGTCCAGGTGTTTAGGAGGATTCCACGCTCCATCTTTCTCTTTTATGACATCCTGTGTTTGCTGAGGGCCCCAGTGCTGAGCTGGGAACAATACCTCTGCTGGCCAACAGGTTGGGCAGGTTGGTTACTGGGAATGTCATATTAGAATTGACCCTTACATCAGCTCCCATGTTCTGTTTGTACAGGTCTAAATTAGAGTGACAGTAGTGGTTCTTGACCTCCCCACATGTCTGGTTGTCACAGTAGATGAACAAGAATTCAGCTAAAAACCTCAGAGTGTAAGGAAAGCTTCCCATCCCCCAAAAGTCATCGAACCTGAACGTCAGTAGTGACAAGACTAAGAACACTTGAGCTGAATGCAAGGTTCCATCTTCTCTCCAGACTTATACACCTGTAAAATGGTGATACAAATGCGTATGTTGGTCCCAAGTTGTGAAGTTCGGTTGGAGAATTGGGAGTCAGGTTCAGGGTGCTTGATAGGAGACAAGTGGTGATGGCCTGATGGCAGTTCTGTCCTTCCCTCCCCACAGGGTCAGGTTGCACTTACAGTCTTGTACAGGTGGCCCAGTAAAGGTCACCTGCACAGGACTCTACCAGCACAGAAATGTCCGAACTCTTCATGCAGATTTCTTCAAGCCCACTTTGTCTGCTACATTTTTGAGGATGGATTGTCTTTTATATTTTATACAACTTAACAGGAGTAGGTGTAGATTTTGCACTTCAGCCAAGCGCTCAGTTTTAAAATATGTGTGTCACAGAAAAGATGTATTATTGCAAGAAAAATGACCAACGAAAGCTTGGAAAGTGACTTGAGATTTTGGAGTAATAGTCTTTAGTGCTGGATACAGGTGCTAACATTATTTGGAACATGATACCATCTTAAACTTCCCAAGTAGGAGTGGTGCAGCGAAATTAAATGAGAAAATTCTAGCCTCTCCGAGTTTTGAGTGGACCATGTGTGAAGACCTCCGCATTATAAGAAAGACATTGACAGTCCAGAAGGGGTGACCCAGATGTGAAGGGTTTTATGAGAGCTAGTGGAGCTTTCAAAAACCAGAAGCATCAGTGGGCTCTTGGCAGTGTGAACGCTAGGGGGAGCCAAATGCCTTTCCTTGGCAAAGCCGAAGTGTGGGCCCAAGTCTGAAGGAAACCCAGGGCTATGTTTGGAATGGAGCTGTTGGTGTTTGGCAGGTAGTAAAACTCTCGCACTGTGCAGCAGCCTCATTTATTTTGCCATGTCCAGAGCTGGCCTGGGGCTCGAGCAGCTGATTTTATGCTAGGTGTAGAGAGACCCTCTCTATCACTTGCTTTGTCATCCTTGGCTCTTCTCATCTTATCCGTACTGAAAGTTTAGACACATCAGGACTGCAGCTTGGCAGGCAGCCTGCTTGGGAAACGGTGCCCTTCCGGGATGGATTCTATACATATAGAGACCGCTCATAGGTTTGAGGTCAGAAAGGTAAGCATGGCTTGGGGCAAATTCAAATTCTAGCTTCTCAGCATCTCTGGGTGTCTGCCCACACCCCTTTTGGAGCATCAAACTTTGCTCATATTAGTGAGGACCTGCTAGGTGACAGGAGGTTATGTTTTTTCCTCCAGAGCTCCAGGGAGCAAGCTGAGGGTCAAACATTGGGAAGATGTCAAAGAGGGCTGTGAAGGTACTGTGTAATTGAGCTGTTTCACCCAGGAATGCACAGCCTGGAGCAGAATGAGCTTCCAGCTCCTGGAGGAGTTTGAACAGACTGTTTTCAAGAGGCAAACGGATGGTCCTTTAGAACAGGGTGGAAGGTGTATGAGGTAGTGACTCATGTTCTCCCATGCCGTGCTCCACATCACGTGCATTAATTATCACTGCTGATATTAGACTCAGCGACCTAAACAATAATAGGAACTTGTTGTTTCAGAGTTCTGGAGGTAAGAATTCCTAAACCAGGTTTTGGCAAGGTTGGCTGCCTCTCACTGCTGTGAGGGAGGGTCTGTCACAGGCATTCTTCTTGGCTCACCCATATCCTTCCTTTCCCTGCATCTTTACATTATCTTCCCTTCGCCTATCTGTGTCCAGGTGTGTCTTTCTTAAAAGAATACCAATGTATTGATCACTTTCTCAGCACTGGAACAAAATACTCAACTCCCATAATTAAAGGAAATGAGGTTTATTTTGACTCATAGTTTTAGAGGATTCAGTCCATGGTTGGTTGGCTCCAAGGCAGAAAAGGCCTGGAGAAAGGAAAGTGCTCAACCGATAGCATCCAAGAAGTGGAGGAGAGCAAAGTATGAGAATGTCCCACTCCAGGTCATGTCCCAAGTGGCCCATCTTTTCTGATGAGGTCCTGCTTCCTAGCACTGTATTTAGCTACTAAACTCATCAGTGAATCCACTGACCAAATCACCTTCCAAATATATGAGACTTTGCAGTGGACATTTTAGATCTGAACCATTATAACTAGTCATTTTGGATGAGTCCCAAGGAAGGTCATATTCTGCTGTAGCTCCATCCTAAACTAAGCAGGGACACTTGTGAAGAACCCATTTCCACAAGGAGGTACTGGAGATCAGGACTTCAGTGTATGATTTTTGGGGATACAGTTCAACCTGTTATACCTTGTACAGTCCATTTTCCTATGCCCTTAGAGGTTGAGCTTTGTAAAATTATCAGAACAGGGTAGCTCCAGAAAAACCATCAATGCACTAGGCTGATTAACCATAAAATACCTAAACTCTGAAGAATCAGTGATCCTGGAAAATGTCCACTTTTCTCTCTAGGGAACTGCAGGTGAAGAAGGGAACCCAGGGCCAGCTGGCCCCAGGGGTGATCCTGGTACTCCTGGGGCCCCTGGGCCACCTGGAAAAGGAAATGATGGTGAACCGGTAAGTGGCAAATTGGGGGTAGGTTTGCAAGTTTCTGTACCTGGGGAAACCCAGCTAAAACTGGGGAAAAAGGGTGGGGGGAGAGCAGAGTCACAATCAAACTGCAAAAACTGTGTCAGAGCCAGGGACTTTGAGCTGGTGTTCCAGCAGGCTTTAGGGTACAGTTTTCTGCCCTTATGCATGAGGGATCACATTCCAGTATGACCGCAGACCCTATACCTTGGGATCATACTAAATCCTATGTTTTTCCAGTACATGTATTCCTATGACAAGTTTAATTTATAAATTAAGTACAATCGAAGATTAACAGGGATGTTAAAATAGTAGAATTATACCAATAAAAGTTATTTAAAATTCACAAATCATTTATTTTTGGAGTTTTCCTTTTAGTATTTTCAGGCTATGGTTGACCTCAGGTAACTAAAGCCTTGGGAAGCAAAACCACAGATAAACAGAAATGGCTCACTGAGTGCCAGGCTGGGCCAGGTGCTGGGGTCACAGACAGATCAGACAGTCTTTGCCCAGGAGCTCTCAGGCTGGAGAAAGACAGTCACATAAACAAGTGGCTCACAGGGAACTTGGGTGTGCAGCAGAGAAGGGCTGCTGCCTCCCTCTGGCTCTGTCAGCCAGTGTTTCCTGAACTAGACTCATGATTTCAATTCTGGCCATGAGTCCTACATCAGGCAAAACCCATCAGTATGACAATGAAGCCCACTACACAGACCACCCATGCATCTTAGTAGTACAGTAAAGACAAAGAGGCTCAGAGTTTGGAATCAGGTGAGCCCTACTTTGAAGCCTGACCTTGTTCCTTACTTATGAAAGCCTGCACTATATCAGTCTTTGGGAGATAAAACTAAGAGAGGTGATGAATATCATCATGGTCGCACAGGAGCAGCAGGTGGTAGTCAGAACACATTAGACCCCATGCCTCTGTGGCCGAAAACAGATTCTGTCTCATTTATGCGATCTACATCGCAGCGAGAGCCCTTGTGTTCTATCTACCCCTGTTCACTGAAGACCACACCCGGCTTGGCTTGGTACCAGGCGGACAGTCAGTGCTCACCCAAGGTTCTATAACTATCCTGAATCATTCATTTCACCAGGGCCTGCGTGGATTACCTGGACTACTTGGACCCCCAGGAACCAAGGTATGTGCTTGTCAAGCAAATGGTGGCCAGAATAGTTTGTACTTAGGAAGGGACCTTGGAAATGTCTGTTATGAGCATCTCCGGTGACCTCAATCCACTTTAGTCAGTCTCCATTTATCATTTGTCTTACTTTTCTCATTGCTGCAACAAAGTAGCCAACAACCACAAGTTACAGGGAGAAAGGGTTATTTCACCTCACAGTTTATAGAAATTTCAGTTAATAATTGGTTGGCTTCAAAGCAGGCAGCACGACAGAGGAGAAATAGTCCATTACGTGGCAAGCAGAAGGCAGGAAATGGGGGCAGCAGCAAGCAGCAGCATTGCCGGGGAAGCCGCATGGCTGAACCTCCCTCTGTTCGTTTCTATCTCATCCAGGCTATGAGCCTAGTGATTGACCCACCCACATCCAGGTGGGGCTTCCGTCTTCCACACCCAGGGCTGTAATAGTTCCAATCAGTGGACTAAGACCACCCACCCTTAATCCCATTATCACAAGCCCTAGGTCCAGCCAGTCATGAAAAGCACCACCTATGAGGCTTGGGGGAGAATGTCTAAATACAAGCCATGACAATATTCCACCTGCCTAGAGAGTCTGTGACTCCTGTTACCTGATAGTAGTGTCCACAAAGTGCTGATTCAACAAAACTGCAAGGGATACTGGCTTTCAGCTGGCTGAGCAATCTAAATAATCTCAGATGATTAATGTACTTTTGGTAACATGATCCCCAAATCTCAGAAGCTTAACACAGTAAAATTTTATTTCTTACTCACGTTAAATCTCACGTTGGTGTGTGGGGAGTTCTGATCCACACATCCATCCGTTCAGGGAATCATGTTTGATTCAGCACCTCTTCCATCCTCAAAGCCAAGAGCATCTTTTCCCAGATTTTGGAATGCAGTGGTAAAAAAAAAAAAAGAGGAGAGAGAGAGAGGAGAATCTGGTGGGAAGAATTTATGAACCAGGCCCAGAGGCAGGTAACATATCCACCAGCTGTAGTGACAGTCATGACAGACTAGGGACTGTCGTCTCTTTCTACACTCAGGAGGAAAAGAGACACTGGTGAATTCCACAGTGTCTTCCTCAGTTCACTGGCAACCACAGTCTGAAGTTGACTTTCCCCATTGTGGGATGTTCTTTTCAAAACTTTTCCTGAGCGGGCAGGGAGTGCCCTGAAGACAACTCTACAGTGAATCACCTTTTCATTTACTCACTGATGACCTGCGCATTTATAGTTTAGCCCACTGCATATCTGCTGTCCGCGTTCCCTCAGCTCAGATTGAGGACAAGCAATGGGACAACAGAATGCACATGATGTGTTTCTGGGCCCCAAAGGTCATGCTCTAGAGAGAAAATGGACACATGCACAGCAAATTGGACAGGTTCTGGGGGAAAGGAAGAAAGCATATGGTGAGCCCAAATGAGGCTAGCCTGGTTTGATTGTCAGTGGCTTCTGGGAGGAGGTGGTGTTTGTCCTGGTTTTAAGGTGCAGGTATAGCTGGTAGAAGGAAGAAACAGCAAGGAAGCCATCCTCGGCAGGGTCACCAACTGGGAGAAGACATGGAGGAATGGGACAAAGTGCATCCCAAGAGAAGAATGAGTAACACACCCTCACACCAGTGGTAATTCTTTCACCAACTCAGATGCACACATTTTCAAGATCAATCTGTCACTGGCATTTACAATGCCTAGATTTCTGGCATTGACTTGATATGCATATGCACATTTATGTAAATAAAAAGTTACTATAAATTTCCATTCCCTATTGCCACTTAACATGCATTTACAAGAACACTTTTTGTCAGTGGTCTTCTTATGAGCTTTCAATGTCATGGCTGTGTTATTCCCTGAGTCACTTCTTGAGTCCAATAGCACTTTTCTGAAGCATGGTACCTTCCCTCCTAGATAGGATTTTAAGTCAGCACTTTTTAGCATCTATATATGATACTGTGACTTGCCCAAGTGGAATCTGGCATATGTATGTGAGAGACTTGCTCCAGTGCTATCCTGCCCAGGAAAGTTTGGTGGTTGTATCTATATTAAACTGGGTTTCCTGACTTACCCCTGAGTAAAGAGAGGGGGCATCTGTCAGCATCTTGACCTTGACCTTGTGCCACTTGAGATTATAGTGTGGTACTGTGCTTTCCCCTAATTGTGGTTGTATTATGCGCTATCAAATGTTTTTAATATGGGAGATGTATGATTAACGTAAATGACAGCTCCTTGTTTTCTGGGGAAAAATCCTTGTGACTTCACCCGGGGGTGGGGGCATATAAAATGATCTGTGTTCCTGGTGCAGTGGCATGTGTGGCCTCTAAGACCACATGAATGTGCATCCATCTGAGGAGTGTGCCAGGGCTCCCTGCCACACAGGAGCCCAGCCTGTCCTGACCTGCAGTGCTCCCTTCTTCCCCCTCAAAGGAGGAGGACCTCGGGGTCCAGAAGACACCCACAGCCTCTGTGTTACTAGCATGTTACCCTGTGTCAAAATGCCTGAGGAAAACAACTAAAGGAAGAAAAGTTTGTTTTGGCTCACAGCTTCAGATGTTTTGGTCAGTCATATGCTTGATCCATTACTTTGGGCCTGAGACAAGATAGAAATAGTACAGTGGAAGGTTGTGACAGAAGTGAGGGAGAGGAAGAGGGAGGAGAGGAGAAGAGGAGAGGAGGAGAGGGGAGGGGAGGAGAGGAGGAGAAGAGGAGAGGAGAGGAGAGGTCATTGCTGATGGAGCTAGAGCCTTATGATCTAACCATTTCCAAAAGCCCTAATTCTGAACACTTGAATTTAACTTTTAGGGGACAACCTCTGATACATGAGTTTTTGGGGAGACAATTTAGATACAAACCCTAACAAGGAAAGGAGGGTAAGGGAACCTGAAATGGAAGCAAAATAGCTTCAAAGGTCCTTTGTCTGTGATAGTGAAATGATTTATGACCATTGGTGCAATCATAGAATTTTTTTTTGTTCCTTTCATTTGGCAGCTAAATCTTTGGGATCTCAGCAACATGGTCATAGGGCATGTTGCTACCTTTCTTCTTAGCAGAGTTTGGGGAAAATTTTTATTATGCAAATAAAAATATACTTGACAAACTCAAATGCTCAATAAATACAATCCTTGTTACTTGATTGTTCTGCTGTAGGTTTGTAGCCAAACCCAAATGTGAGCACCAAGAGAGGCTATTTCCGATCTGCAGGTGTGTTGCCAGGGAAAGCCCCAGGCGAAGTGAGTGAAGGCCTCCTTAAAGGTTAGACAGTCTCTACCCCAGGGTAAAGAGTGTGAAGATGCTGACCCAGGCCAGCAAACCAACCAGTCTCACATCCACAGAGACAGTGCCTTCTACCATCCCAGGAAGGGCATGACAGATGTTAAATGAGTTATGTCTTAGTTATATTTCGCATTGCTGAGACAAAATGCCTTGCATTGCTGAGACACTCAAAGTTAAAGAGAAAAGGTTTATTTTAGCTCCCTGTTTATAGAGGTTTCAGTCCACAGTCAGCTGGATCCAAGGCAGGGAGGCATGGCAGAGAAGGATCACAGAGGAGAAGCAGCTCATGGTGTGACATGCAGAAGGCAGCACGGAGCAAGCAGCAGCAACAGCCTCCTGCCATTCCCTTTTATCCCGTCCAGGTGATCAGCCTTTTAGGTGTTGCCACTTCCACTCAGTGGACTGAATTAGAACCACACACCCTTAATCCCAGTATCACACACCTTAGATCTATCTGGTTCCAAACAACCCCATCTATGAACATATGAGGCTTTGGGAGAACATCTAGATATAATCCATAATGAGTCCCCTTTAGAGAGTCAAGGGAGGGACCTATCCGAGGTCTGTATTGCTACATCCTCAGCCCTTCTTGACTACTGTTTAGTGCATATTTGCAATACACACAGGTTACATTTGTCTTAAAAATTGGTACATTTATGTAACATATCTTGGTCATTTTCAATGCCTTTATCACCCTCCCTACTCTCCTGTCTCCCCCTGATCCCCTTCCCCATCACCAAAAAGTACACCTTTGATTTTCATACCATCTCTTATTTTGGGTTTTTCATATAAGAGAAACTGTGCAGTATTTAAATTTCAGTGTCTGATTTACTTTACACGGTGTCAAGTTCTATCCATTTGCCTGCAAAGTATAATTTTATTCTTCTTTATGGCTGAGGTCCACCATATATATTTATAGTGTATATATATCTATTCAACTGTTGATGGACAACTGAGCTGTTTACAGAGCTTAGCTGTTGTGGACTGTACTGCTACAAACTCAGGCATACATGCGTCATTATGGTTTGATGTTTGTAACACTTTTGGGTATATCCTCAGGACAAGAGACTCTTAAAGATGTCTCTCTGCTCTTGAGTGGCATTTGCTGCCACTGAAATGCATAGGTTTTGATTTCTTACAGACCTGGGTTAGAATCCCTCTTACCTGCCTGCAAGACAGATGACTTGAATGCAGATGTGTCTGTCTTTCTTAGAATTCCTGAACCTAATCTGTATAAAGGAGTAAAGAAAAATTGACACCAAAAAGGGCTATTCAGGAGAAAAATGAATGTATAGTACAGATTTTTTTGCTCTGTATTCTCCTTCCAAAACTCCTAAACATCCCACAGATTTCTGCTCTGCACCCTGCACTGGAGTTTTGCTTACCTGCCTCTTTCTTTCTTACCTATTAGCTTTCTTGCTTCTGCCAACAGAGCACTAAAATCTTTTACTATGTTCTTGGGGCCATTTTCTAAAAGTGTCTCTTCATTAAGCTGTAAAGTAGTTTCTTGGGGGAATTGCTAGCATCACAGTAGACCACACACACACACACACACACACACACACGGGGCCAGATCTGACCACTGTGCAGGAAAACACTCAGTGACTCAGCTGCCAGCTGGGCCAGGAGAAGCTTCTGCATTCTGCCCCTTCCTCTGGAAAAAGCTTATGTTGCTGAAAGGCTGAATTTAGTGCTGATACACTGTGCCTGATGGAGGATAACTTGTGCCTGTGTTCAGGCAGTAGCCAGTAAAAGCTGCCACCAGGTCCTGACCCTCAACTGTGCACAGTGGACATGGAGGTGCTCCACTTAGACTCTGACTTAGGCTCTTAATAAATATTTATTGAATGAACAAATGAGTAGATAGTCTCTACATTTAAGCCACTTACAGAGAATTCATATGGTAAGCTAGACAAATAGACAACCGGGTGCTGTGTATTAAAATTAATGAAGACATACAAATATCTGTATGAAGGTAAAAGAGGAGAGCAGACAGAATCAAGTAAAACTTGGATGCTTGCATTAGTTCAGTCCATGAAAAGGTGTTTGGAAGATTAGAACCTGTGTAGATGAGCAAAGTCAGTCATCTGTATAAGCAGAGGTGTAGACAAACAGTTCAGAAGAATACAGATTAGGTTGTCTGAATGACTTCACATACAGAGTTTAAGATTGTTGGCCTTGAGAAGAGAAGGGGGACCTGGTTAAAACAGAAGGCAGCAACAGGAAAATCTGCATTAAAATAAAACAACCAGCCAAGGTGCAAAAGCACAGAGACTTCTCTGACACTTACATGTGTTTACGTTTCAGTCTGTTAACTCTCCAATAAAGTGTTAATAATGTAAATGGAGGGCTTAATGTACTACTGATCTTATATATGCTTATTTACCTTTTCATTTTGACTCCATAAAATATATGAGAATTTGGTAAAATCTAATTATATTGTTATTCTCTTGATGAGAGTCCTAAGGTGCAGAGATTTTATGAGACTCACCCAAGGTTACAGAACAAGTTTGAACTTGTCCAGGACTTGGACCTCAAGAGCTGAAATCTTCTTACCTGACTCACTTCTCTATCAGAATGAGCTGGTGACAGATAAACTGCAAATTGTGTTCCGTCTTCATTTCATTATGTTTCCATATTTGTCTTAATTCTGGGCCTCCTTCCTTCCCTGCCCGCCTCATACATACAAATTAGATTTCCTAATGATTCCAGGCATTGTGTACTTTCCAGAATGAGCCATACCATGTTATTCTAAAGAAATCGAATGCACTGACTGGGAATTTGCAAAAAAATGAAGGAACTACTGGACGAGATGAGGGTGGGGTGGGGTGTTCATTGGTTCCCAGGGATCAAGAGCAGTAGGTGATGAAGGAAGCATGTTGCAGGAACCTCATTAAGGATATTGATCTTGGTTCTGAAGTTTTGGGAGAACTTTATTAACCCTGTCCCTCCCTATCTGCATGAAGGACACTTTGTTTCAGGGCCCAGCTCTGAGTACTGAAAATTGCAGACCTCACACCTGAATCATCTATGGAGCTTGGAATCCAAATTGCTGCTTGCAGTGAACAAACAGAGAGCATGAACTGAATAAACATAGAATTTAGGTTCTCATCCAAGCCGTAGTCACACTGCAGGAAAAGCTGGCCACCTTGAAAGCTTTTTTTTTTTTTTTTCTTAAAGGTCCAGTTGAAATAATGATGGGTAGAGGATACGCTATTAGTGAAAATTTTCAAACAGTGCTTCAAAACTGAATTCTTTATAAAGCAGTATGCAGCCAGCAATGTTGGGTTTTACCTTAAATCAACTTCTAGCACTTCTTCTCACAGCTCCTTATACCAGCGTCTGAGGCTGTTTCCATTTGTCACATGAGCTAAGCAATCCCAGAGATACTCGGTGGCTGGAGTAATCTCCTCTGCCACCTCCGTCTCAGGTTGGGTTGCAGTCCAGCTGACTCTCAGGTACAAGAGAACAGTCTCTTACACAGGACTGTTGGGTGCATGTATGTTTTGGAATTTAGTGTATTTACCATATTGGTAATGTTCACTGTGAGTCTGGCAAAGCATTCCACACCTCAGAAAAAGAAAACAAAACAAACCACATGAGTATTTATACAAAAGGAGTGAACCAAAGAATGAAGTGGCCTGTCAGCACAAGTGACAGTTTTTGATTTAGGATCAACATCTATTTCTAAAGATTGAGGGCATTGAAATTATGGAAATGTATAACTGGATCTAGCTTTTTTCTTCAGGAAGTGGCAAACAAAACTCCTTCCCTCCTTCTCTGTCCTCTTTCTCTCTCCTTTTCCTGTCCAGTCCAGAATGGCAAGGGATAAGAGCAGCAAATGCACAGCCGGTTTGTGCCAAGCGTGTACCAGGCTCCACGCTGGGCACTTTTCCTGCTTTACCTCACTTGATGAGCACAGCACCTCCTGGCCTGGTGGCTTCTATTCACCATCTGAGTGTGAGCTGTGCTCAGACTATACAGAGAACGTTCAAACGTCGAAAAAATGATCACAGTAAAAGGCATGGCTGTAAGTTTCCTCAGTCCCTTTTACTTCAGACACACTTATCTTGTTCTTGCCACTGTCTGAAACACTTCTGCAAATTCCCTTTCATGTCTTAAGAAGTGTGATTAAAAAAAATACGGCAAATGCTGCTGCTGAGTGCCATCCACCGGAAAGGCAGGCTCATCCAAACACCGCGGTGTGTCTTTACCTACCAAATCAACGCTGTGTGGCATCACTGGCTCTTCTGCAGTTAGAATGACCATGAATGATAAATGCTTTCAGTCTATTCAGGACATCAAAGCAGCTGTGATAGTTCAACTGAAGACACACAGGAGGGCTTCTAGAACTGCTTTAGAAGTTTGTTCAAACAAAATTTTGAGGAAGACTAATAGAAATATGTCTTCTAATATATCTTTAAAAATACTTTTAACATTCAACATATTTTTGATCGTACATTCAAGACACTTGCCATTTCCTTAAATCAATGGTTTATAAGTGTTGAAGTGAGAACATAAATCCAGTTCTCTATCACCAAGTCTACATTACTAACCCCTGTGCTCAAAGCAGAGGTCTTATCGTAGTCTTTCTCAGGCCACTCGGTACCAAGCCAGAAAAATGCAGTATTGATAAATTCTTGACACATCAATGACTTAATTGACTGGAGATTTGAGTGTTGAACTGAAAGGTGATTATGTGTGTAATCAGGTTTGATACCTCTAGGAAAAGCACAGTGCACTTGGACTGTAGTCACCCTGTGGGGAAGATCATGGTATTATAATCATATTTGGAGCCATGGTCAAGGTTGAGGAACAGCCAGTCTTAAAAGGTGTGTATGACTGTAGCTGGCAGCTGGGGTCCATGCCATGCTGGACACAGGAGGGTGGGCTTCTTCATGGGACTGTGGAATGACCCATAGAGCAGGTGGAAGGAGAGGGTTCGGCGGAGTCCCACTTAGCATGCCAGGAGTGGCATGGTTTTTCCAATACCCTGTCCCTCTCCTTCCCAGCACTGACCTCTCTATCTTATCTCTTTCTCTTTCTAGGGGGACCGAGGAGTACCTGGGATTCCTGGCTCTCCTGGCAGCCGTGGCGACCCAGGCATTGGGGTTCCTGGCCCCACCGTGAGTTCTTATTCAGCAGACAATTCTTTGTCCTCAGGTCACACAGTCATTCCCGCTGGTTCGTGTAGAGGGAGACATTTGGGTTACTGCAGGGGCTCCTCTTTCAGCTGGGTCACAGGCCCTGGGGCAGAGAAGTGGGAGACCTGTGCACTGCATTCAGCGGCTGCTGGTGTGAAGCGTGGATAGTCTTTATGGGCATAACAGGGATGTTGCTTTAGCTGAGACCAGTATTGTCTGTTTTAAAGAAAGGTAAACAAATTTACTAACATTGAAAAAGACAAAGAAAAAAAAAAAGACTTGTAGGCCAGACTTTAAGAAACTGAATCACAGCCAGTGACGTTAAGGTGTGTAATGAAGGGATCTGATGGGGAAAACAATGTGCTTTCATGTATTTCAGACAGAAAAGAGTTAATTACTCTGCTTTCTTCTGACTAGCACAGGAGGCAACATAAAAAATCATGTCTGTAAAATAAAATCCATTAAGTGATTGTTAGTTTTAATAAATAATTCACAAAAACCTATCTGGTGTGACTTTGCAAACTGCCTAGAGGTGGTAGTTTAAGAACTGCTAAAGTCTTCAATTTATTGGGACGGAATAGGAATTTATTAGACATGTCTTGTCATTGGGAATAGGCTTATGCTTTTTTAATATGTTCCATTCATTGCTTCATATTCTTCCTTTGTAAGCACTGCGACAGACATATCTTTCTTTTTCACTTCATATATGTTAGTCTTTAGGATTTGAGGAAAGTTTTCAATCCTGAGGTCTTCTCTTTAGTCCGTTCACTGTTAAAGACACCATGTTGATGCACCTTATATTGTGTTTAATTTTCTTGACAGCCCTCTATTACTATTTTTAAAAGAAATTCAAGTACTCAGTCCTTTTCCAGCGGTGGTGCCAAGCTTTGGAATGTCTGAACCACCCCGGTTTGTTATTGTTGTTATTATTACTTTAATCCAGATGCAAAAGTCTAACTTTATCCCTGTTACGCTAATCTGGGTACAAATCAGAGAAGCACGTGGTCCAGTTTGTCTTTCATTTTGCATTTGAGAAGTGTGAAACACAACAAAAATAATGCAAAGTAAAGCCATCCTTCATCTACCACTTTCCAAGAGTAAGAAGGGAAATCCAGTTGATCACTCATGTTATGACCTATAAAGTAAATCCTCATTTTATTGTCTTTGGTCTTACATCCCAGAAGAGTTCTTGGCCCACTTACTCTATCCTAGCATTCTTTAGGCTTCTGTCTTTTCTGCTCCTTTGATCTCCAACAGACTTCTCTTTCCCCAGGAGAAAGGACTACCCATTCCTATACCCAGCCACCGGCTGTGAGGGCTCCTTTCTCAGGAGTGAGAGGTCCAGGTGGCTCTGAACCATCCTAGATGTCACTGGGGACCATAGGAGAAGCATGTGGGAGCCCCTGGCAATGTCTACTTGGGTTGGACTATTCCTAAAAGAAATCCTCAGCTAGAATACCCAGTGAATAAAACCCTCCACTGCATTCTACCACTTTTATCTTTTGTGCTGGGGCTGCACTTTCGTCTTCTGATAACTGGAAGGAACAATGTGGCAGAAGAAACACAGCCGTCTAGACTTTCTTACTTCTGAAATCCTCCTTTCAATAGGGCCCTATGTGCTGGAGTTAGGCTTTTGAGTCATGTAGTAATTACCTCACACAATAGAGAACTGTGGGCTTGTAACCTGGATGTGGCTTCTTCCCTCACTTCACAAGGTTCTACATGGTCTGATGTACTTGCTAATAACTCCTGTGTATCAAGCTTTTAATTAGGAAGCCAGGCTGCAGGGGTGGACACAGTGCATCCCAAGTCCTGACTGAGAGCCTGCTAAAACCACCCATGAAATACATTCCTGCCTAAGTGATCCCATCTGAGAAGCAATTGACTGACTCTGGCCAAGAGGTTGTAAATCAACCGTTGAGTGTCTTCCCTCCACTCTGACTTATTAAAAGCTTCTGTGCTGGATGGAACCTTACTAAATTGCCATAATTCTATCTTCAGTCACCAGCCTATGCTACTGATGGCCTGGAACTGTGCGGGAGGGTTCAAAGACATGCTGAACGTAGGGTTTGGGGAAGGGTTGTGAGGTCCACTGGGGGAACAACTGTATCATACAGAAGTATCGCCCTTTGATGAGCAGCCTTTCTCTGTGTGATCACACAAGCATCACACAAATCACCCCATTGCAGTCCTGTAAGCATTGCTTTCATCCTTGGCTGAGGCCAGGGTCCCAAGAATGATGAGCTTATTTGGTAGATAATCCAAGAAATTATCACTTAGGAAGTGACAAATTGAGACAGAGGAGGAAAGCAAGCCAGGGCAATGTGTTAATGAGAATTCAGTGACCACTGTGGGCAACTGGGACATATTCCACTGGCTCCTGCATGAACACATGGTATAGCCTCAGAGTCGCTCGGCAAAAGGTTGTTGAATGCAGAGTGCTGACAAACCAATACTTGCCAGTCTTTGACCTGGACACCGCTTTCTTCTGTGGCTAAAGGAAGTCCTGGGAAAGGTACTTTGAGCTGGGAGCTGCTGATCTGTGGGGATATGGGGTAGGGATGACTGATGTCTGTATGTAACTTCTCTCCAGGTAAATGATTTGAGGTTCTGAAGATCCAGACCCAAGTCACAGAGCTAGTCAAGGGGCCGGGCCAGGGTGTAGGCACTTCCTACACACTCTGATGCCAGTTCTCCTTCCCCGGGTCATCTTGCCTGTAGCTTTGTTAGAACAGTAAGACCTACGCACTTCCATTACGCTCCCCCAAAAGGAGGCATGTTAAGGATAGATCTGGTCCCAGTTATTCTCCACTTCTTGCCTCCTGAGGCATGATGATCTAGACCTCTGGTAGCCCGGAGTGTCACTGCTGTCAAAGAGGGAGCCTGGGGTCTGTTTGCCAGTTTGTACTTCATCAGCAGACAGGAGGATGTACTGTGGTGTGGTTGTGTGGGGTTACACACACACACACACACACCACACTCACTAAGTTGTCACTGATCTTCATTTAGCAAGGCTTAAAATGCTATAAAATGAGCGCACTCGGGCCTCAGGAAGATCCGAAGTGCTAACGGGCCTCACTGATATCAGGATCTCAGCGTTTCTAAAGACCAGGCTCTCAGTGACAGCCAAGTCACCCAGGCCTGTCCCAGCCTGACCTTCAGTTACTACCACCTTCCCCAGAACACAGTGCAGGACCTGCACACATGGTCATGTTATGGGAAATAAAGCACACTTTACTTTCTGATACACAGTGGAACCCTGAAATCCATGGGGGTTATGTTCCTAGAGCACCCACAAATTGTGAAAAACTATGATTTTCATATGTGGCCCCCAAAAATACCTATAAATGCCTGTTTTATGATTTAAGCCCTAAATGTGCTATGTTTCCTGCAATCATATAATCTAATTTAATACCATTCTATGTTACTAAAGCCTTAGACGGTTCAGGGTGATTCAGTGGCATTTTAGGGAACTCAGGGTTTTAAGAAGAACTGAGAACACTTGAGATAGTTACACAAGGTAAACTGAACCTTGAACCAAACATATTACAGAGCCTAATGTTGAGAAAAGATCTCTAACTTCCAGAAACGGATTTAGGGACCCGTTATGATGCGGGAATGCTGGTGCATCTCAGAGATGCGAAACAGGAAAGCAGCTGATCAGGCAAAGAGAACCGAACCGAGCTCTCACATTGAGTACTGGCAAACCTCCTGCCAAAAATACTATGGCAGAAGATACTTGCAGGTTTTACGAAAATGCTGGGGTTCTGAGAACAAGTATTAGTTAGGTTCCAAGGAAAAAAATTCTACGAACAACGGAGCCACAAACTCTGAACTGCAACTTCAAGAAGGTAGACTGTATGTGGGGGAGGAAAAAAAGGTGATCAAATTCGTAAGGCAAAAAGCAAATGCTTTTTACATTATAGAGAGAAACGAGTGGAAATGTTTAGCGCATATAAGCCCATGGGATTTTCAGTCTCAAAAATTTTCACTAATCACAATCATCAGCAAACACATAGAGTGCGGTGTGTGTGCCTGCATATACATATATGTTTGTATATGTATGTGTGTGCTGTATGTCTGTGCATGCATACATACAAGCAACATATGTCACTCAAAGACAGAACAGTGCTCTGAGAAATGCATTGTTGGGCAGTTTGTCATTGAGCATCATAGCGTGTATGAACACAAGTTAAGATGGCTGTGACTTCACTAAACAATACAATCTCATGGGGCTGTCAGTGTATGTTCAGGCTGTCCTTGACAGAAACTCTACTATGTAGTGATGATTATGTAGTATTTGTAAATGTGTGTATGAAAAATTTCAGATATGCTTAAATTAAGAATTATAGGATGAACTTCCAAATAGCCAGCCAGTGTTCAAATTTCCAGTTTTTTCAGAAATGCTATGCTTTGGCAGTCTTCTCTTTTTGAATCAAGAGCCAAGTAAGGTAAACAGATAGCAATTGGTTGCTTTTTTTAAAAAAGTCTTTGTTTAATTTATAGATTTCCGCTCTTTTCTTTTTATTTCATTTTGGAAAATTATTTATTGGGGAAGTCAGTTTTGCTTTTTATTCCCATAGTCTTCCCCACAGTTTGGGATTTTGCTAATTTAATCATTTAGAGTGTTAATCTGCCCCGTGATTCTAATTATTTGCTACTAAGATGCAGGAGTTTGATTGGTCTCAGGTGTGATGTGTTTGCCTCCATCTCCTGAGTGGTGTGTTCTTCTGTCAGGAGGTCTGTGATGTCTGGTGCAGTCTCTTTTTGTGGTGTTTGTACCCTTTGATGTCCAGTGGTTCTATCAATTAACACATCAAGGGTTGCAAATTGGTTCTATTCTAGTTCTGTCGATTCTTCTTTGTTAGCAGAACTTCTATGTTGAGACACACTCCCTCTGCTACCCTTTGGAAACCAGGGGGCCTATGGAAGGCTAAATATAAACGTTTGGGTCTTTCTCACTAATGGTTCCACATACTGACTTCGTTCCCAAACATCTTGCAAAAATGGCCAGTTAGATGTTTATTTACTTACTAAGAATAATTTTCAACTCAAGGACTTAAGCATATTTGATATGTTTTAAGGTACCGCAATGATTTTTCCTTTTGATGTTCAAATTTTTTATCTTAATGCCGAGATATCTGACTAGTCATTTTTGTAAGAAGTCATAGTTATTTTTGGTGGAAATTGTTACCAAAGGTAGAAATCAGGGTGTTCGGTAAATTGAACCTTGAACAAACATATTATGGGGTGTAATCATGAGAAAGGGAGTTCTGCCTAGACAGCTTTAGGAGTGACATTAGGAAGTCACATGCAGTCTTCCTCCATACACGTTTATATTTTTTAAAGATAGACAAGCAGAAAAGCTGAGGAGTTGTTTTCTATTGGTCATGTCCTGGGTTCCTTCCTCTGTTCACTGTATCTTCTTTTTCTGATAACATAAGGTAAGAGAGTGCAAAGGAGGGGAACAGAGGAAGAGTAACCAGCTGTCTTTGATTGGTTCTTACCATAGGTGTCATAGTGACCAGCCATACCTAGGGGACAGAAGCAACAGGTGAACTATCATCTGGGCAGCTGATGTGCACCGGCTGGGGGGAATTTTCTGCTACAGTCATACTGCAGGGATTTGGATGTTTGTGTGAAACCTTTCCTCTGTCTTGGGAATTCCTGGGGACATTCTGCTTGGCTGTGTGATAGAGTGATGTACAGGCACTGAAGGTGGGAGGTGGGACTAACTTTACCCTGGCAAGGGTGGTGACATGTAAAATGAGAACCTCTTTGTCTTCATTTGGGACAAGAATATATCTCCATAGGAAGCAGGACAGAATCTTTATTATGAACCCTTCCTGGACCCTGCTGCAGTCCGGGAAGTTTGTGTTTGTAATCTCATCGAAAAGGTATTGGAACTGTAGCAAGTTAATTCTCATCTACCACTTCCAGTACAGCCCGTGCGAGAATAAAGACAGCAAGGCATATCGATCTCTGCGGGGAGCCAAGGGGGTCCTAAGTCTGGCTGGGTGGTGATTAACTGGAACAACAGGCTGAACCTGGGTTTTATTCATTCATAAAGGAGAGAGGGGCTCAAGAATGAGTGACTGTGAGAATGGTGGGAAGTACATGAGAGCCATGAGCTCGGCTAGGGACGGGGTCTGGAGTCACTCTGTAATCTGCAGAGTGAAGGGTATGCAGAAAGAGTGATCTGCATAACAGTTTGAGGTAGTTTCTAATGTGTTTTGCATTCAGTGATTCAGCTTTGATGTGCAATCTTTTGTGCCCTGGGAAGTCATAGGCTCTTATCTTGAGGCTGGGTCCCAACTGACAACTTGGAGCCAGGCTCTACTTCCGGCCCAGCTCATACATGTTTTGTGGGAGGTATGGGGGAGGGGAAACACTCGCCTGTCACCTTGCTTCAATGACTACATATCGGCATCTAAGCCAGGCCAATCTACATTGCTTAGAGCCAACTGAAGGGATAAGGAAAAATCCTAGCCAGCTCTGTACCTATCAATCAATACACCTAAATAGGACCTGGTTTGGCCAAAATGGAGATAATTGCTCTTCTTTCAAGGCGAGTCATCCAGTTGGTCCTCCACAGCATCTTCCTTACAAATGGACAAACGAAGTGAGGGCCTAGGAACACAGCTGTAGTTCCGCTCCTGCAAGAGCTGAAATTGTCTGTGGTTGTCTTCAAGTTTGGCTTTGGCATGTGTCTGTCCATCCTGAGAAGGAAAAGCCACGACCTCTCCAATGGGATGCAGCATGGGGAAGTAAGGGCTACGCCACCGCCATGTAGCCTGGGAAGCCCCACCTCAGCAGCCATGTGGGAACACAGGCAGGGTGGCACCACCTCTGGGACAAAGGGAAGATGTTGCAAGGGAATTTCTGTGAGCAGCATTTGTGGGTGGGTAGCTAGCTGAGGGGTGGAAGGAGGCTAATGAACCCTTCAGGGCAGCAGGAGGCCTGGTTTAGAAATAACTTGTCAGGGCTGGGGATTTAGCTCAGTGGCTTAAGCACCTGTCTAGCAAGCATGAGGTAGTGAGCTCAATCCTTGGTACCAAAAAAAAAAAAAAAACCAAAAAACAAAAAAACATACCTTGTCATGTTTAAGTGGACACTTTATTATTTCTTGGTTTACTAATTTGTTTGTTCGTTTCTTAGGGCCCTTCTGGACCACCAGGAGACAAAGGGCCCCCGGTACAGTATACTTTATATAGGGGACTTGGTTCCTATTGGAAGAATTGTAATCTAAACTGGTGTGTGTGTGTGTGTGTGGGTTTGCTTGGGATCAAATTCAGAGTCTTTGTCCATGCTGGGATTGTCAGCATGTGCCACCACACCTGGCTCTTCAAAGCAGCTTTCAACTGGAGACATCAGAAACTAAAATAATTTCTTAACATTCTTCATATTGAGCTCTGTAGCACCTCCACAATCTGAACACTGATCTCTGGAGTAAGACATGTCAGCTATGGATTTGAGTGGGAAGGGAATGGTAAGGGTCATGTAATCTGACAGACCCACATTATAGTTGGGCAAACTGAGACTGGGCTTTGCTTTTTGGTGTCTATCACAGAAGGACAGGCATGGTTTAATGAATTTAATCAAATTGCCAGAAGAACCGATTTTGAATTCTGGTTTCTCCCACCCCTAGCCACATAGCTGTGAGGAAATGAAGATATTTATCTTACTCTGTAACAGACACAGTAAAACCCATGAGTAGCCGTGGATATCCGATGGCCTCTTTTTATGCCAAAGCAACAGGAGAGCTCTCAGGAAACATTTGTTATGGGAGTAGCAACCACTGGTGACATGCACATGTGCACACTTGCTAGGACAATGTGATTTTTTACGCACTCATCCCCGGGGAAGGAGCCTCACATAAGCAGCTGGGGTGAGGTTGTACCTTTCCTCATGAGCTTGTTTTATAAGTTGTGTTCATGCATATGATTTGTGATGAAGGAGGACAGGGGCTTTTCTACCCATTTTTGTAGATAAAGAACTTGAGGCTCAGAGCTAATAATTGGTAGGCATAGAATTCTAGAGGAGTTGCTGCAAAGTATATGTAAGGAAGACTGGACTCTGCATGGAGGGCCAGCTGTGAGGGAGGCCTGTGAAATCCCAGAAGAGGCAGGATTGGCTCCTGTTGCCTAAGTCCAGCCCCTGAGAGGAGGAAGTGCTGGCTTTCATTTGCAGATCTCCATGAGGAAAAGTCTTCTGATTAGTGCGAAACACACTGAAAGACATCCGTAAAATTTTCTGATGTTATTCAGAAATTGTCAACAGAATGGGAATGTCTTTTACTATAGAAAGCAGTAAATACTTGTAGAGCAGAGCTTTGCCCTGGACCTTGCTTAGCAATCACATTTGGCCAATTAACAGCCCCCAGGGCTGGTGCCCATTGCGTGCACAGGGGAAGATACACCGTGTGGTCACACATGTGTGTGCAGGCAGGGGAGGCGTGAAGAGTGGAGTTGGGCCTGGATCACCAGAGGAGCTGCCCCTAGGGGCTCAAGCAAGGAACTGGGGATTTCAGGCTCAGGGTGTGGGTTCCCCTGAGCATTCCCACTGGTCACTGACCTGAGTGAGCCCTGGTGGGGTGCTTTTAGCATGTGCAGTATGTTGGATTCTCACTGCAGCTACTGTTTGTGCATGGACAGCCAACTGTGACCAAGTACAGGAGGCCTTATTTCCTTACATTTAGCGGTGTCTTCTCTTTCATCAGGGAACTCGAGGATTACCTGGATTCCCCGGGCCCCAGGGACCAGCAGGCCAGGATGTAAGTAAAGAGAAACACAATGGAAGTAGGATTTTAGAATCACCCTGGAAAGGCACCATTTCCTGGCCTCCACTGATCATGTGACTAATTCTGTAGCCCAGTCAAGGATTTCCACGAAGCCCAGGGTCCTCATGTAAAATGGTTTTCTCCTCTGTTGATTGCGGCTTATGATTCTGTGTTGTCCAGTTTTTTTCCCTTGTATTTCTGTGCTGTGCCTTCAGAATGTTGAACCTCCTGCTCTGTATTAGTTTCCTGACTCTCGGTCAGTTTTCTCACACAGCTACCCATTGGGAACTATCTGCTCTGTGCACCTCTTTGTAATCTTCCCTGGATTCACTCCTTCCCTTCAGGGGAATTCTACAGGACTGTTTGAGCCTTGATGAGGATGTATAGCTTCCAACTTTGTGACAATGACAGTCATATCATCCTCACTATCTGGCTTTGTCCAGGTAGGCCTGAGCTCTATGGGTGCTGTGCCTCTGTAGGTCCTTGGTGTTTGGCAACATGTATACACAGAAGTACTGGACTCCTTGTTGGGCTGTATTTCACTGACCAAAAGGATAAACAGCAACCCTAAGTTCTCACAGAGCAAAGGTGCCTGACACTAACTAATGTGTATGGTATGTATGTATCTTTCAATGGTCCCTCTCCCTTTTTGAGTTCTAGTTCAAAAAATAGTTACTCCCTAATTATTTTTTTTATTATTATTATGTTTTTTTTTTTGGTGTCGAGGATCGAACTCACGACCTCGCGTTTGCCAAGCAGGCACTTACGCCGCTGTGCTAAACCGCCAGCTCCACTCCCTAATTCTTGACTCCAAATTTTCAAATTTGCCTGGTCCCCTTTCAGCTCTGTGTTCCCATAGCCAGTCCCATGGAATTATACTTCTTTTCAAAGCCAGTCCTTCCCACCACTGTGTTTGGAGAAAGACCAAGAAGGTTTAAGACAGTTCATGTGTGTCTATGTGTGTATGTCTGCTTGTGAGTCCACACTTCTGTATAGGAGCAGGTTTTAATTTTGAGTTTAGGGCAGGAGTTACAGGCAGCATTGCTCTTTCCTTAGTGCTTGCTACCATTGCCTGATTCCTGGGAACCCTTGAGATTCAGATGAGATTGGAAATCATGAGTTTTAATCAGCACCAGAATTCATATTTGGGTAATTGTTTTTCTAACTGAATCATGCTCAGCAGATAGGTCAGCAGAGGTGTGGGTAGAGTGGGTCAGGATTACACATTCTTTACAGTTAATGCTCACTTTCTTTTTTTCTCTTAGGGTCCTCCAGGAAGTCCAGGAGAGAGGGGACCTCCTGGGAAACCAGTATGTCGCCTTGGGTTTTGGATGGATGTTGATTTATCAGTTAGGGCTCCAGAAAAAAATAAAGTGCGGCTCAGACAGTTGGAGAGACTTGAACAAGGGGAAGTTTTACAAAGCTGTGTGCAGAGAGAACTAATAGGGGATACTGTGAGATTTAGCCATGAACCGCAATGGGTAGCTGTGACCACCTCTGTGCCTATTTTCCAAGCCAAATGAGATCTAAGATGTAGAATGAGGGATATAACTATGAATTCAAAGTCACTTCCAGAAAGCTTACCTTGAAGCAAGGAGGAAACATTTGTTCCCCTCCAGCTCCTGACAGTGCTTCACTTTGGTCCAATTTAACTATCAGCCAGTAGGTACACAGACCTGGGCTATGTTCCCAGGGCCAAGCCTGGCACAGAGCATGGCAGAGGAGGGTAAAAATTGGGCTTGGGGTGAGACAAAAGACAAGAGAAGCATTCACTGTGAATTCCCACCTTACCTGTTCCTTGTTCCTTAGCTGGGTTTCCAGTGGCCACCATATACAGTAACAGAATTGTTCTTCTTGTCTTGCATGAGAACACTGGGAGCTGTTAAAGACTGGACAAGCATAAACAGCCCTGAGTGCTAGGCCCTCAGCGGAGAGGCTGAGGACCCTGTATAATTTCCCTGAGATCTGCCTCTGTTTTACCAGTGCCAGAGAAATCCCCAGGGCTTAGCGAGAGGACCAGATCATGTGTGGCCACTCAGTGAAGGAACAAGAGGAAGATCAGGCCTGTGTGGGGACAGAGGAAACTGCCTAGCTGTGGGAGGGGCAATCTATCAGGATGGACAAGACAGTGGCCACATGACTGAAGCATCGCAAGCTCTGTGTGAGCACCAAGATACTCATCTGGAAGGAGCTTCGCCTGGGCTGGACCTGAGATGTCACTTGTTTCCTTTGCAGGCCTGGTTGGCTACAGGTTTCAGACAGGCCCCAGGGTGCAGAGGTTTCTCTGGGCCCAGACAAGCACCCCTCTGTTTTCTGAGATAGTGGGCATTTAAAGACTGGGAAGGGGTTCTGCCCTGTCTGTGAAGGTTTTCACTGAAGACCTACCAATGGGAGGAGTGAAAAGTCTTGGTGGTCATTAGGGATAAACCATCACTTGGCTCTCTGGAGTCGGCTTTCCAGCAGCTAAGTAAGCCTCTGAGAACCCACATCATTATTCTCGGGGCCCTATAGAGCAGAAGGCAGATGCAGGCTTGAATGATGCCGACCACATCTGGAGGGTTCTTGAGATGCCTTGCAAAGAGATGTAAGTGAGCAGAATCCAGGTAAAAATATGGGCAGTCAAGAGTATCCCTCATCTGCTCACCACAGAACACAGAGCTATAGAGAGAAAGTTGGAGGGTGTAAGAAAAACGGGGTGCAGTGGGGTGATTTGGTGTGGTGGTATAGGCCTTGTAATACCAGTTCTCTGGGAGGCTGGGCTTAGTCAGATAAAACTCAGAGATTTAGCAAGACCTCGTCTCAAAATAAATAATAAAGGATTGCTGGAGGTATAGCTCAGTGAGTAGTCACCAGGGGTCAACTGGTGCTTCCCTCCTCCATTATTTTTCTCTGTCTTTCTGTGACTAGTACCCAGGAACCTTGTCTAACAGCTCACATTAGTTAGAATCAATATCTCAGATAATACAATGTCAGCAGCATAAAAATGTCCCAAAGTGAACACTATGAAAGCCCCACTATTGTGAAACTTTCCTTTTTAGAAAAATAATGAGTTACTATTGCAAAGATTAGCTTTTCTCTAGAGTGCCCCTCTGATAAGTAAGGAGGGTTCAGCCTTGTCTTTAGCAGCTGCGTGCTAAGTGGGTTTTGTAGCATGCTCATAATTCCCGCATCACTTCTCAGTCTGGGTTGTAACCCCAGTTCCCTCTAGGACCCCTCTGGGAAGAGCTTGGAGAGTTGATAGTATTGCTGAGCATATCAGCAGGGAAAAGAATAGAAACACTTCTGCTCCTCCAGCTGTTTTTACCTTACGCAGGCATCTTACCTAGTGGGTAACTTGTCAGCCACATGATGGGCTAGAAACCCCACGGAAGCACAAAAAGGGGAAAAATCAGAAGGAATGTTCTGGTATTCATTTCCCTATGATGCCTGTTCAGATTTCACATAATGAAATTTAATTGGAAGGAATCATCTCCCACAATGGCAAATAGCTGAAAATATTGGTGTAAATACATACTAGGCCCTGAGCGATTGATGGCAATAGCTGTTGCCCATCCAGCAAACCTAAGACCAACTCAGAATGCAGACAGTCTTTTCCTTTGCCTCTCTCAATACCCAGCTGACCTATCAGATTTTGAAGAGGATCGGGAGGACCAACTTAGAGGAGAAATAAAGGGGCCAGCAGAAGGACCTGGGACAGCGACTGTGCCCTTTGTGTCCTGTGCATGCACAGACCTGTTAGGAGTTATGCCTTACACTTTGAAAGTCACCTTTCTAAGGATGCACAGAACAGACCGGCTGTTTGCATTATGTGTGTATTTATTTATTTTTGCTTTGACAGGGCCCTTCTTCACTACTGTCTCCAGGGGACATAAATCTCTTGGTTAAGGTAAAAGCATGCAGTCAATGTACATGTGTTTTGAAAATGGTAATAGGGGATTAGACACAGCAATATTTTTTCTCTACACAAATATTAACAATATGAGCATTGATATTTGTTGAGAATTCATAAGCAGCCATGCTGTCCAATACAGTGGCCACTGGCCATGTACATCTGTTTCAATTTAAGATAATTTACAGTTACATGCAATTTAAAAGTCAGGTCCTTGGTCACACCGGCACTTTCCGTGTACTTACAAATTGCGCATGGTTGGTGGCTCCTTTACAATGCAGTTGCAGAGCAGAAAGTTCCGGATAGTGCTGTGCTAATTTTACATTTTCACATAATAAAATTAATAATGTTCCTGTTCTTGCTTTGCATATAAGAAACCTGAGACACTGTTAGGATCACTGAATAAAACAGAAAAGACTCCCCTAGGCACAGAGCCCAGCCCTCAAAGGTCAAAGGTTGCCTCAACCCCATGACACTGCCTTTGTTCTGAAAGGGGCTGGGGGCAGCGTAGTCCAGCAGCCTGTCTGTGGGTACTGTGTGTCCAAAGCCCAAAGCAGAAGCTTCAAGAGGTGAAGTTGGCTGCTGGGCCTGTGGTCAGGATGAATCAGATTTTATGGTTTCTAGAACTGTGTTTGCATTTCCTGTGGGAGGAAGAGGCCCTGAGAAGTGCATATACCAGCAGGGATAGGGCAGGATGTGGCTGGGTTGCACTTGAAGGGTTGGTTGTGGAGGTAGCCAGGTTGCTGGCCAGGGCTGGGCTCTGCATTGGTGAAGCCCTGGGCAGGGCTGTACTCAAGAGAACAGGGAGGATCTGTTTCAGAACGAACAGCAGTGGGGTGGGTGTGCTGGGTCCTTTGTTGTCCCTACTTAAAGCTTTTCTTTCTTTCTCTTCTTAATTTTGGGTGAAGCTTGGCACTTGATTTGGTGTGATTGGTCCTGGCTGCATTTCTTGTAGTCTAAAGATCCCTGAATAACTTTAGAAAATCCCTACTTCGTGAATGAGACCAACAGAGTAAAATAAAAGAAAACAAAAACCTTTTCCTAAGCTTGGAACTTTTGATGCCCTGCACATGGAGATGCATTAATGGAAAATTATGTGCTTTATTCAAATGACTAGTAGAACAATCTTTACTGATTTTTATCGACAAGAGAAAAAAATTTTTTTTCCATCAAGGGCATGACATGAAATCATTAACTATTGATTCAATTCCTTGTTTACTATAGGTTTTTATGAACTTGGATCATTTTTCATAATTCTGTCACTCTGTGAGGAACTAGGATTGTATCACCCACCTCTCGCAGAGGATTTCAGCCTTAAGATTTCCCAGTCTTTCTGGCAGTAAGAACAGGAGGGAACACTGCGAGGGTTAGGCATCCTACAGTCACAGGATCCAGACAGTATTTAGTCGAATAGATAATTCGCAGGACCTCAGGGTGGGGCTCGTTCCTCTAGGCAGCTGAATCCTCCATGGACACATGAGCACCTGTGTTCAGGATGAGCCATGGGGACTCCCTGGTTTCACAGAGCTGCATGGTGTGTAGAAACCTATGTGTTACAGTCTGTGCTGGGCTCTGCAGACCTGGCCACCTTTAACTCCCTGTTGCTGTCAGCTGCTGCTGACCTGATGCTGTCGGTGAAACCCGGCTGGTCTGCTTTAGATGATGGGCAGCAAGTACCTTTCTACTAAGAAGCCACCTTTAATCACAGAATATTCACCTTTGCCTCAGAGAGTCTCATCACACTTCTCATTCTAATAGTGGACAAATTGTCTGTGTAGAAAGTTCATCTTCTCAGAGTTCCTGTTAAATAGACTTTCAGAGTTATATCTGTGGCCAAGGAGGCGGTCTTCAGGTTGTCTCCATTAGGTAACCTCCTTGCATAAATATCTTATCCAACCCTCACAAGCTTGCATTTGTGTTCCATTATTGTCTGCATCTTACAGATGAGGAGGTTGAGGCATACATAGGCAAGCTGCTTGCAGAAGACCACAGAGATGGGTGGTGGCAGAGCTAGGACTCAAGACCAGTGTGACCTGATCCAGGACCCTGCTTGTAATCTCTCTGTCATCTCATTTCATTGTGAAGTGAGCCAGAACTTCATGCCAGCTCACCAATGAAATGCAGGAAAGCATTTCACTGCCCATCTCCTAGAGACTGAGCTATAGGCTATAGAATTCTTTGGAATGAATGTCATGGTGAGGATTTGTATGTCAGGACAAAGGGTGGATGAGATGACTTGGAGGTTGTTCGTACTCCAGGGAAACAGTAATTACATTTTCCCGCACAGTAAGGAACGCAACACTCCTCAACTATAGGCATTTTGTTGAATATGTATTTCTTTGGTCTGCTGTATTACACTAAACTACATAGAGTGACAAAGGGAGCTGGATTTACTGAAGATATCTCCCACAAAATGAAGGTGTGCAGATTGGAAGAGAATGAGCATTTGTAAATAATACAGGAGTTTTGAAACATGCTGATTAGTTTGTATGCATTATTTAATATAAATTTTTCAACAAGCTTCTAAAGTCATAGAATGATCTTTTTTTACAGATAAGAAATAGGTTCAAAGACATTGAATGACATGCTAGAGATAACTCAAGAAGCAAGTATTATGGGCCAGGCATATAGCTCAGTGGCACAGTGCCTGCCTGGCAAGCACGAGATCCTGAGCTTGATTACCAGTTGAAAGAAGAACAGGAAAAAGAAGCAGAAGCAGAAGAGGAGGGGGAGGAAGAGGAAAAAGCAGCAGCGGCATGTATTGATGGGCTAGAACACTTAGTCTATGAAGGACTCAAGAAAACACATTTAAAGACCAAACTAAGAACTGGAACAATCATGGCTCATATAGCAGCTAAAATTCACTGTGCTTTCACTCACAGTGTGAGTCATTTTCCATTCCTTATCTCATTTACCATGTGATTTTGAGGTTCTAGTGTCATAAATCATAACACTGAAGCTCAGGTAGATGAGGCCAGTTAGGCAGAGGCTTCATTTGCACCTGGACAAGTCCATCTGTTTGGATGCAGGACCCTGTCTAGTCTCAAGGAATTTAGAGAAAACATCAAGTGCCCTCAGAAATGGGGATGTAGAGTCAAGGAGGTTGATAGTCCTAGGAGCTCAGGAGCCAAGGGGAGCATTGGTAGGATTGTAGGGGGTGCTGCTGTCATCCTCACTCGCTGGACACCCTGACTCATCCAATGTAGATGTTTCTAACACCTCAGTGGCACATTTTGGGCTGCTGATGGTTCAGGGACAAAGTGCATACTATGCAATTAAGATGTACCAGGCTAAAATCCCTACTAGATCCTGGGCAGAAATTTGAAAGCAGCAAGAGTTTGTATTGCTCAGATGCAAACTTTTGGTGCTGTGTGTGTCATAGAAAGAAAGGCTTTCATTCACCATTCACCCAGGTCCAGACACACCCCAGTGACCAGCATTCTTCTGTCACTAAGCTAACTTCATTCCTGACTGACTATTCACTCACCCATTCGTTTACCCACCCACCCATCCACCCGTCCATGCATCCATCCATACATCCCTCATTGTATCCATGTATCCATCTGTCCATCCATCCATTGTTGCAGTATTTTATGGCAGCATCTCATTTTAAAGCACTTCAAGAGAAGTCTAGAAATAAGTGAGTTCTTCCTTGTTCTATTTTTCTTAACAAACAAAATAGCAACCCCAATTTCCTTTATCTTATTCACTCTTAGTTCATATTATCACACTATTTAAAACTCCTCCCCTTGCAAAATTCCAGTTAGTTCCTCACTAGTGGAAAGTTGCATAGATACCAAAAGGCCTGGTTGTCGATTGGTTGGTTTTTTAGTTATTGGAAGTTGGTAGGTTATGTCATGTGGTTCCTACACTTACTGAACTCTCCACTGTGGGAAACTATTTTTTTATGAATTGGATGTATAAAAATAAGAGAACTTTACCCCTGTGCTCTGAGAGCTTACACTTTCTTTTTGGTTGGTGGGAAGAAGATGAGGTTACAAACAGACTTTTTTTTTTTTTTTCTAACCAATAATAACAAGTCTTTCTGTGGTTGGAATTTTTGAGGTCCATGGAAGCATAAATGAGCTTGTACTCATCCTGAGGCCACCAGGAAGGCTACTTTGGTGTCAGATATTTCTATAGTATCTTTAAAGAGTAAGTAGAAGTAAAAGAAGTGAAAGGAAAGAGGCCCATTCAGAGTTGGTTTGTGATGGAAAAACTGCATTCTGAGATTAGAGATTGAGACCAAGGTGAGTGCTAAATCACCTGAGACTGCACCTAACTCAATATGAACATGCGTGGCTGCCACGTGCCTTTGCAGCTGCCTCATTAAGAGCTCTCAGAAGACCTTAGTGATTTCCTTTGTGTTGGTTGATACCAACTAATCATGAGTTCATGATCTACACTCATTGTGGCCTTGACCTCAGCACAGTGCCTGACACAGAGCAGCTGTTTTGCAAGTATTTTGGGGAAGAGTGACTTAGTGAATAACGCATTAATAAGAATAGCTAAACATGTGGGATATTACCTATCCTGACATTATTCTCAGTGCCTTCTTTATATAATCTCATTTAGCTCTTATTGCAAGGATAGAGGAAGGAAGAGAGGATTACAGAGAAGGGCCTTGTGGCAGTAGTCTAAGTGGTAGGCGTAGGAGGTAGGCTTAGGTGAGCCTCACCTGGTATGTGCTGTGCTGAAAATTATGTGACCCAGCTGCCTCTGCCTGCCGGATGCAGCCACCAGAAGGCCCTTTCATCTGCACACCTAGCGTGGGCAGAGAAAACCAGATCTGCCTCTGCCTGCTGGGTGCCCTTTTCTCTGCTTGCCCAGTGCGGATTGAGGGAGACAGACAAATGCACCTCTGCCTGCTGTGCACTGCCACCAAAAGGCTATGTCCTACAGGCAGCTAGTGGGAGCAGAGACAACCAGCAGATCCGCCTTTACCCTCAGGGAGCTGCCACCAGAAGGCTGCTTCCTGCAGGCAGCCAGCAGGAGCAGGGACACATAGCCAGGTAAGCCCTTGGATCCCTCAGGTAGCATCATCCACTAGCCATCAGACAAACACACTCCTGTGTGTCTGCCACCATCGTGGGAGTCCCATTGTAGACACACAGGCTGAGAGAAGCAGCCCCACCTCCAGGCACCCCTGATCATCTGCAAAGCCACAGTGCAGCTGCAAAGGTCTGGAGAAACCTGCTCCACACCCTGCTATCTCCCTGTAAATCTGGAATTAGAGGAACCCAGGTTCCTGTCCCATCCCCCTACACTGCCTAGGGGCAGCCAATGTGGGAAGTGCCGGGGGCCCCACAACCAGCTTGTTGGGAGGAACCCAGGAGAATGTCAAGGCAAAGGAGCAAAAGGCAAACTCAGACCTCCAGCCCACACAGAATAAGACTGGGAGATACAGTCATGGAAGAAAATGGAAGTCACACACCTGAAATCTCTGAGAGGATAGCAACTGAAGTAAGGAAACAACTTCATGAGGTTGTAAAAACAGTCAAATCAGAAATAATGTCTCAGGTAAGAGAAGAAATCACAAACATACTGAAAGAATTGTTCAGCAGGTCTAAAGAAGACATAGACAAAAAAGAGGAGCATAGGAAAATGGTGGAAACCCTGAATGAATGTAGAAAGGAATTATAATGAAACGATTCAAAGAGAGATCCAGGGAATTAAAAATTCAATTGAAAGTTGGCAAAAGTGCCTGAAAGAGACTGAAGATAAACTTTCAAACCTTGAAGACAAGATTACAGCTAGTGATTGTGAAAGGAAAGATCTCTTAAAAATAACACAGACTCAGGAAATAACAACTCAGTGGCTACAAGATGATGCAAAGAAGCATAAGTTAAGAGTGATAGGTGTAGGTGAAGAAGCAGGGATCAACACAAATGAAATTAAAAGGCTATTCACAGAAGTAATAGAAGAAAACTTCCCAAACCTGGGAAATGGACCTGGCATGCAGATAAAGTGAGGCATATAGGACTCTAGCCATAACCAAAGTAAATCTACACCCAGACATATAATAATCAAGATCTCAGAAATCCAGCACAAGAACAGAATATTAAAGCTGTTAGAGAAAAGAAACAGATCATCTATAAAAGAAAACCAATCAGAATCACAGCAGACTTATCAACACAAACTATCAAGAAGAGTCTGGAGTGAAGTGTTTCAAACCCTGAAAGGAAACAACTTCCAACTCAGATTGATCTATGCAGCAAACCTATCTTTCAATATTGATGGAAAAATAAGATACTTCCAGGATAAAGAACAACAGAAGGAATTCATAACTACCAACCCAACACTACAGAGAGTGCTAAAGGATATTCTAGAGAGAGATAACAATGACCATGTTTCCAGGAACAGCAGCAGAGGAGGATCACCAAACAAGACAGGCAATTGAATGAAGGGGAAAAGTGGAGGGCCAACAGCAGGAGGGCAGCAGGGCAGAGACAAACCCATGTCTGTTGGTTGTAACCATTAATGTAGGTGGCCTCAGGTCAGCAATAAAAAGAAACAAGGGAGAGTGGATCAAGAAACAAGATCCATTGATAACTGTATTCAAGAAACACATTTAACTGGAAAGGAAATTCATAGACTGAAAATCAAAGGAGAAAAAACAATTGTTCCATCTGATAGGAGATGAAAGAAAGAAAGAAAGAAAGAAAGAAAGAAAGAAAGAAAGAGGAGTACTTTGTCCATTATCTGCAGAATAGATAAGAAAGATATGGTATTTTCATGCAGTGGCAAGCTACCCAGCTATAAAGTAGAATAATCTCAAGGCTCCTGTAGGTAAATGGACACAACTGGAGATCATGTTCATGGCCGAAACAGTTCAGAGTCATACGCATAAACCCTAGCATAAGAAATAGAATGTGTTAATGGGATCCAAAAGCAAAATAGTTAATCTAAGAGCAAAGGGGAGGAAATGCCTGTGAGGGAAAGGTAGAAACTACTGTCAATTTCTTGTTGTCTTATCTTGAACTCTTACATTGTTTACACAATTTTGTTATGTTTGGCTTTGTTCTGTCTTGTTAGATTTTAGGGTGTCAGATGGTAGGGCAGCTATTTTGAATATAATGGGATATAGTTAGTAATCATAGTTTCCTATTATATTGCTTTGAAGTTTTATAATGCTTTCATTCATTTGTTTGATTGGTTTTATTGTTTTGTTTCATTTGATTTTATTATGTGTGATGGTAAGAGCTGTTCTGAAGAAAACAAGACATTATGGTAGCCATTGCTGATTTCCAATCATCTTGTTTTGAACTCCTGTCATGCTTTTGTTCTTCTGTTTTGATTGGTTCTATTCTGCTGTGTTTTATTTGATTTTATTATGTGTGATGGTATGGTCGAGTTTTTTGAGGAAAATGAGATATTGTAGTAGCCATTGTTCATTTCCTGTTATATGATTTTGAAGTCTTGTGATGCTTTCATTCTTTTGATTGGTTTTATATTATTTTGTTATGTTTGATATTATTGTGTGTGAAGGTATATTCAACTATTTTGAAGAAAACAAGACATTATGGTAGCCACTGTTGATATCTTGTTCTCTTTTTGTGAAGTCCTGCATTGCTTGCATCGTTCTGTTCTGATTTGCTTTGTTCTGTTGTGTTTTCTTTTGTTTTATTCTCTTTAAAATAAAAAAAAAATTAAAAAAAAAGAAGAAAACCATATGACCCAGAGATGCCACAGACAAATCAAGAAACATGTTCCCTGGGCTCTGAGAACTTTACATTTATCCCAACTTTAGCATTTAGGTAAAGGCCTTGAAGAAGCAGAACAAAGCTTAACTCCAGAGAACATTTATTAAATGCTTTCTATAGGCTAAGAATAATTCTGATCATGGCCGTTGCTTGGGTTGTATATCACAGCAAGAAAATCCTGAGAACCAATGCCTATTGCTCTCTCTGATCTCTTTTCTTCTAAAAACACTGTACCCAAGAAAGCACAGCAGATATTTTAGGCCCTAGCTTTGTTTGGTTTTAGCTTTGGGGGTAGAGGATACTATTTTTAGTAATACTAAATGCTTGCTGTCCATCTGCAGTGTTAATGGTTTTTTGATGCTCACAGGTAGTTTTCCATGCACTGTTGACATCGGTTTCTCAGGCTGTACTCCAGCTGTCCGGTTGGCTGGAAGTAGGGAGAAACTGTAATAACCCAGATGTGTGGGTGCTGAGATGCAAAGTGTTGACCCACAAGTATCTGGGTAATATCTCGGTCTACTTCTTTGCTTTTCTGTCTTTGCTGACATTAAAAAACAAAACCTTTGTGTCAAGAGTTTGGAACTAGGGCCACTTTGCTATGCAAGTAACTATTATTTACTCACTTTCCCTTTCCTCTCTTAGGACGTATGCAATGAGTGCCCTCCTGGCCCCCCAGGACTGCCTGGCCTGCCAGGGTTTAAAGGAGACAAAGGTCTCCCAGGAAAGCCTGGGAAAGAAGGCATGGAAGGGAAAAAGGTAAGGGGGAAAAGAGCAAGCTTAGTCTTTACCTTTTCAGTGAACAGTGTTCTGGGAATCCCAACCCTGAGCCTCATGACTGGAAAGATTAAGGTTTTGAAGGATTAGAGATACTGGGGAAGCACAGGGCTGTAGGGACAGAGCTATAGGAATGGTAGGGACTTGGCGTCTACAAGTTCTTGTCATCTTAAGAACATGTTGACTGTGATATTCCAGTACATGTTGAGGCGTAGAGATTCATAGTCATTCTATTGACTGTCTGTTCCTCCTTTTCTCATTTGCTGCTTTCATCCACCCAATAACTTTGGCAACTATGTACTAGGCACCAAGGTAGGCTTGCAGCTTCTTAGATCTATCTACTCATCCACCTTTCCGAACTGTCTACCCATTTATCCACCCACCTATCTATCCATTTCTTTGTCATCACCTGTTTTTGACACTCCATTAAATGTATCCTAGCTATCAGTCAACATGTCAGTGCTGGGAGGCCCAGAAGAAAAGGCCGAGACCCTGTTGTCATGCAGCTGCAGGGGTAGAAAGTTGCATGTGGCAGTATCAGGGATATAACTCAAAATGACATCTCCTGAGTGAGAAATCCTCTCCATAAACGTAAAGCAGAGTAAGTACAATCTTCCTGCATAAAGGAGCCAGCATGTGACGTGCATCAGGCAAAGTCAGAAACCTCTCTCTTTTTAATATAAACATCCATGTCATATACTTTTAAGATAAGCAATAGCTAGTTCTCAAGTAGAGGGACTCAGTAACACCATTTGTCACACATGTTCACTCCAAATTCACCTGATAGTTCAGTGACTGTCAGCTCATTGGCCTTATCTCCAGGAAACATAAGCACCTTCTAGCTGCATGGTGGGAGGTAGTTTTGCAACTTGGGAAGAGGCTCCTACCCTCTCAGAGAAACCGGACCACAACCATTATCTTCCTTGTGGGTTACAGTCCAAAGAGATAGCTCCTAAGTCCTTTGAAAATCATTCTTTGATTGTAAAGCTGGAAAAAAAAAAAGCTTTATTTGACTTTTGAAAGGATCTGAATTCTGGGCGGGGGGAGAACTCATGATAACAAGTTTTCTAAAGTGAATGTTTATGTGGGGGCAGAATCAAACTCGGAGGTGAAATGAACCTCCGTTCCTGTCCTCCGGGCCTCAGCTGTCTCCTGCTTCCCTCCATCTACAGCTGTGCAGGTGTTTTTAGCGTGTGTGGCAGGACCCCAGAAAGTCCTCCATGTGCCTGGGAACCCTGAGAGGCGCCAGGAGACAAGCTTTAAAACTGACTTGACTACGAATGCTTTGATTTAATTCTGGTGATCAAGTCATTAGCACTATTTATTTAATATTTGGCCTTTCATGAGTCATATTTTATGGGCTAGTAAATGGATATATTTGGATGTTTTTATATCCATGTTACTGGTATTTCTCTCGGCTTACTATTAAACAACTCAAAAGATCATTTAGTTGGTTAGGATGAGTAAGTCTTAGAGACTGAGCAGTCTCCCCGTCAGAGTGATTCTCCAGGTGGACAGTGGCTGCGGATCACTTCAGGACACTTTTAGATAAACTCTTCCAGGACTCTCCTCCAGGCCACCGCATCAAATCCCCAGGTGTGAGACAGGAGTAGTGTGTGTTGTGATAGAACAGTGACAGCAGTTCTGAGGTTCAGAAGTTCACTCTACCCTTCCTGACAAGACCTGGTAGGTGACTAAGAGCCCTCTTCTCTCCCTGAGGCAGCCGCTCCCCGGAGCTGGGCGGCTCGATAGCAGAGAGATCTACATACGGAAAGTGAGATGCGACATGGTTCCAACTCCGATTGCAACACAGCTCTCCATCTTCTTGACTGTATTAGTTATCTATCACTTCGTTACACATTTGCCTAAAATGATGAACACTTATTAGCTCCCATTTCTGAAGGGTAGGAGTCCAGGAGTGGCTTGCTGGTGCTGCTGGTTCAGGGTATTTCAGCTGCAGTTATCTCAAGCTCTGTGTGGCTCTCAGCTGAGCATTCACTTCTTCCTTGGCTGTCATCAGGGGCCCATTCTTTCCCAGGTAGCTGCCCGGTGAGGGTGAGGCACAGAAGCTGATTTCTCCAGAGTAAATGGTTAGATGGAGAAGGAACAAGCGTGGAAGGTGGAGGCCAGGCAAGGGCAGACCTGTTCTGTATGTTAATTCCAGGAGTGATACCTCATCTCTCTGCTGTATTCTGTTAACCACATAAACTAATCATGGTACTCATGGAGACTATGCAAGGCTGTGAGTGTGGGAAGCAGGGGACATGGGGCCATCTTGGACACTGGCTGGCACACCATCGGACTACACTAGTGGTGATTATGCACCCAGTTGCACAGATGTACGTGGTACAAACACTTGTACATGACTTTTCAGCAGATGTGCTGGGGGCCAAGTTTGGCTGTAGAGGAGATCCTGCGAGGAAATCAGTGGACAACTAATCAAGGTAGACAGCTAATTGATGATGACTCTGGACATAGGATCTGGTTATTCAATATTTTTCCTCTATTTTTCTTATGTCTTTACTACAGGGAGAAGCTGGAGCCCCAGGCACCCCAGGTCCTCCAGGAATAGCTGGACCACAGGTCAGTAAGACATCATAAGCATCTCTATTCATCCGTTCTGTTCACCTCAGTGATGCACCTAAGTTTGAGGAAAAGTGACAGCCGGTGTAAAGGAAGGGTGATCTTAGAATCAGGAAGCCAGTGTTCCAGGTGTAACAATGGCACTGACCATCCTAGTGGCCTTGGGCAGAGCAGTTCTACTGGTGAAGTCTCAGCGGCTCCCTTACAAACATCTGAGTGCTACAGAGCATGAAACACAGGTAGAAACTGGAATGTGTGTTGTTTACTAAGACATGACAGACCTCAATTCACCATTAATGACAAAAATAGAAACAGCTTTAACTCTGTGTTAGAACTGGATCATAGAAAGCATGAAAAGAACGGGACACTCAATAGAAAACCTTAGGACAGAGCTTTACACATGTAGGTACTAAGTGTTGTGGCTCCACGAAGCCAGAGAGGCTGCCGGGGAAAGAGGTCTCAAGCGCAGGGCAAACAGGGAAGCACTCTTTGGTTATCAAAACAAGTGTGGGGGCTGCGGCTGTCTTCGCTGTTGTTGGCGGTAGTATTTAGCTCTAAGAAGAGATGACACGCCTTTCCAGTCATTGGTACTTCCCCCTGGTGCTCTGTGGTTTCCTGTGGCTTTGTAGCTGCTGTGAAGTGTGTGTAGCTCTCCTAATACTTTGTTCTGTGGCCTGAGGTGGGATAAAGTTTGCACTAGGAGTGCACAGAGTTTCGGAAGTCAGAGTATGGAGCTGGAATTCTATCACAGCTCCGTGCCCTTGGGAGAGCCTTTAAGCTTTTCTGCCATTTTCTTTCATAGTAACTCAGTGGTGTCCGGGAGCAGCAACCTTGCAGCTTATCTCTGAGATGACTGCAGGTGACATGTTCCTGTCACCGGCTGGAGCACTGAAAGCACTCAGACAACATTATCACTCTTTCAGCCCTTGGGTCATGGCCTGTGACAGAGCCAGACTGTAGTGAAGGCGTGAGAATAAGGTGCAAGGGAAAATTAAAAACCTCTATGAATAATGCTATATTTTTAAGTATAAAGTTAATGCAGTAAATCCATGAGAACCAAAATAGCAGATTTAAAAGAAAGACAGGGCCCATCTCTGAATATCTTCCCTTAGTAGCCCTCTCCTAAGCACAATCTGTTCAGATCTCTGTGTTTATTTACATCCTAATATTTGGTTCATCTTGGATTCATTTAGATTAATTTTAATTTTTAAAATAATTTATTGGAATATTATTATTATTATTATTTTGTACCGGGGATTGAACTCACAACTTCATGCTTGCCAGGCAAGTGCTTATGCCATTGAACTAAATTCCCGGCCTTATTAGAATATTATTTATCTCAATTTTTGAGGTATTAGAGGCCAGGGGTAAATTGTTTCACTTGCCTTACCCTAGGACAAGCTCTGGAAAATAACCTTGAATATATTATTATTAACAAACAAACAAACAAAACATGTGGTGTAACCACAAACAGGCCTGTGATGGATCAAGATGGAAAATATTTATGCTCCCAGGCCCTGGATGGAAGGCAAAGAGGTCTAGCATTTGTGATACATAGATTTTGTAAAAATTTGGAGTTTTTGATGTAGCCAAGACCTGTGCTTCTCAAATCACAGTTATCAAGTCTCAGCACAGATGGAAAAAGAGGTCTTGCCTGGGGCAGTGTTAGGTACAGAGGCACCAAGAAAGAGTAGCATTGTCAGATATCTCTGTCCATGACACTGCCTTCTGGGTCACGAGTAGAGATTTAGCTTCTCCCTTGGAGAATTTTTTAGGCCAATAATTTCATCTGATCCTTAAAGAACTTTTGCTGTTGATTTGCTGACTAGTAGCTTTTATTCAGAGAAACAGAATGAACTAAAGAAATGAGTTTGCTCCACCAACAATGCACTCTTCCCTCTGTCATCCCTCCCCTGTGTGAAGGTCTGACAATTTGGGATAATGCCTCTCTACTTGTTCATTTATAATTTGCTTCAAGGGAGGGCTTGCTCCTTCTAATATTCTGTGAAAGCCAAAGAAAGCGTCCATCTGGAAAAAGAAAAAACTTAGTGCTGCAGCTGAGATCCTGGCTTCTTGCTTCTCCACTTGGAAGTTGATGGTGACCTTGAGAGGTCCCTGACTCTCAAGTCTACTCTTTATAGTGACTCTTCACAGGTTATTCTGCAACTGAGTATTCCAGGGCCAGGTAACCTGCTTTCCACTATTGTTTTCTGCAGTGGTCAGCATGGTCCCAAGAAGTAGAGCTATTATCTCACTGAATGACAAGACCTAATGGACAAGAAACTTAGGTTTTGCAAGATTAAGTGCCAATAAAACAAAACCTGTAGGTTGTTTAGCTGAGTTTGATCTCTGGTGATCTAACTTCAAGACCTGCTCTGGTTAGCTTTCTTTTATACTTTTAGTCAGGTAAATGTCTACATGAGACTGCAGACAGCTTCCAGTGGTGCTCTGTGTTTCAATCAGCACTGTAATAATGTCTGTAACTGTTTTCCCCTTATCACCATTTATTATCAGGAAGATGAATCATGAAGGGGTTAATGCATCCTCTGTAAACTCACAGGTCTGTGTTTTGGGTTCTTACTTCCAAACTCAAGCCAATTTTTGTGTTATTCATTTATCCCATACCATTTTGCAGAAGGCGGGAGGATTGCTTCATTTCCTCTGTGTTCAAGGTCACTTACCAAATAGTATCTTTTATTTTTTGGTACCTAGGATTGAACTCACAACCACATGCTTGCCAGGCAGGTGTTTATACCACTGAGCTAAATCTCCAGTCCATCAAACAGTATCTTTGCCAAACTTGTGAACACAAAGATGGTTTGTTAATTACTGCCAAGATGAAGTACTTTTTACGGCTCTTAGATCCTTTTGTAATAAGTATATTCCAAAGAGGCTAGTTCATTTATTTGCAGTTGTCATTCTGTATCTTGGAAGGAGCTTCCTCAAGATTTATCTTGAAGATTTGTAGCTTCTCTCTTTAGGGGCTGGGACCAGAGAGGTTAATGCCACAGTCAGTAACAGAGCTCCCTTCCAGGTTTTTAAACTGCACAAAACACTTCCTTTAAGGAACAGGGTCTGGAGAGTGTGGTTTCTAAAGTGATTATGATCATCATGCCAAGGAAAAAAAAGCAAAAGACAGTAATCACAGCAGTGACCCTGGGAGCATGTATTTCTGTTGTCAGATGCACATCAGCTCTCTCACACTGGAGATGATGGTAATTCCATACTCCATGAAAAGCATTTTATTCCTTTCTCATTGAACATTCACTACCAGGTAATGGAGTTAAATGGACTCTCTGAACCTGAAGGAGTCCTAAGGAGCAGAGGTCCTAATGAGCTTAGAGCTTCTGGGTTAGTCTAGGGAGGCAAACACAATATCTACTGCTACTCTCAGTGCCAGAAAAAGTCCGCGGGAATCATCCCACTCAGAGGGATACCCAGAGACTCCCGTTCTGTTCTCTCTTGAAAAGCAGGCATCTCTTCCCCGTCACAGCCGTTCAGTCCTGAGAGACTGTCACCAGGGCCTCCTTTGGCATTTTCCTTCCAAATAAGCAGGCACAGAGAAAGATCAGACTTCAACTAGGCTTGCCAGAGCCTGACATTGGGCAGAGAAAGATGACAAGCCAATAGATGACACCCAGAAAAGTGAGGTTCTGAGGCTGAAGGTGCTCAGAGCAGTAGAGAGAGCCTGGGCTTTGGAAGCCAATGGCTCCTCAGGATGCCTTACCTCCCATTAGCTGAGTGAATTTCTTTCCTAATTACAAGGCTTGAGCATTTGTTTGATTTCCCTGAAACTTGGTTCCCTTATATAAAAAATATATAGCCTAACTAATGAAGAAAATGTAAGGACTAAACCAGAGAAAATGTACAACGCATAGCATGTAGGAAATGGTTAAGATTTGTAGCTGCTGTGGTCCCTGTAAATCCTGCTTCAGTTCCGTTAGTAGCCATTGTGGCAGACTAAGCTAGTGCCTGGTCAGCGAATAGCTTGAGAAGGCTTCTTGAAGGGACTGGGGTTTTAGTGCATTGAAGGAATAGGCTGGATTTCCCAAGTACCTGTGTGCAAAGATTCTCTGGGCTGGAAAGCAGCATGCAAAAGTTCAGCTTGTTCTGAGAGTAGCAGAGTCTTATTAATTTAAGAAGCTGAGGTCCTGGCCTCAATGCTTTGCAACCCCCTAGAGAAAATTGCCTCTCCGGCAGACTCACAAAAGCAGGGAACCTTAGAAAAGCTCTTGGCACAAAGGTAACCTCCAAGGAATTGAAACCACAATTGAAATGCTATAATAAATATTCATGATGCTTTATTATTAAAAACATGTAAAAGCAAACTAGAATATTTCCTCAACCCAGAAAAGCTATCAGGTAAGAAAGGAAAAATAAATTTACTAATGAAACCAAAATGTGACACGCATCAGAGGCTGGCTCAGAGCTTGCCGAGTCGGAGAGAAACCTCCCTCTTTTATAGGGCTGAGCTGGTGGGACAGATGCCAGTGCACATGTTTCCAGGATAAGCAATAACTGGTCCTTAAGTCAGAGGGCTTGGCAGCACCGTTTGTCACTCACGTTCACCACAGATTCAGCTGGTAACCGGGCTGGCCATCTGTGTTAGCCAATTTTGGAGAGAAATGTGTCCTATCTTTATGACAGGAGGTAAGTTTTATTGTATTAGTGCTGGACATTGAAACCAGGGCCTCTACACTGAGCAAGGTCCCTAGTTCCCTCCCCACCCCCCATATGTTTTATTTTAAAACTGTGTCTCACTAAGTCTATACATTGCCCAGGCTGGGCTTAAATTTGCAATCCTCCAGCCCCAGCCTCCCAGAGAGCTGGGATTACAGATGTGCACCACTGTGCCAGATGACAAAGAGGTAGTTTTGCATCTTTGAGCTGGGGAGAAGATCCCCAGGAATTGAGAGACAGGAACTGAGAGTCAGAGCTGTTGTCTTCCTTGCTGACTATATTGCAAAGGAATGGGTAGTACGTCCTGACAGAGACAGTCCTGATTCCTGGTCATAAAATGGGCAAAAAGCTTATCCAACTTCTGAAATGATTTATATGCATTTCCAGGAAGCAGGCCAAGAACTCAAAGTAGCAAGTTTTCTAGATAATACCCTAAAAAAGAAGTGTTCTGTTCCAATATTTATTTATTATTTCTTTTTGGTGTAGTATAGCGTTCATTTATTCAGCTGCTGTTTAGTAACTGTGCAATGGTTAGTGGACAGATAAATATAAGCAAAGTAGACCTGGTCTCTGTCCACTGAGAAAGACATCAAACAAACACATGGCAACATTTCTAATGATGACTACTTGTATTATAAAAAGAGTATATGGCTAGGGGCTGGGGATTTAGTTCAGCGACATAAGTGCCTGCCTTGCAAGCGCGCAGTCGTGAGTTTGATCCCTGGTACCAAAATATCTATCTATCTATCTATCTATCTATCTATCTATCTATCTATCTCTACCTATCTATCTAGATATAGATATGTGACAATAAAAAAATGGTGCTCAGTTTAAATTCGAGAGATAGAAAAGATCTTCCCAAAATATAATCTGATACTTGAAGATAAATCAGCTATACAAAGGTGGCTCGTGAATAGAGTGACGGGGTGGGGTGGTGGAGTAACAAAGAATCAAGTCTGTACAAATGCTCCCCAGTAAAAACATTCTGGGAGAACTGAGTTACTACAGAAGCAAATTGATAATCTACCTGGATAAACATTCCGGAAAGATTTTTTTTTTTTTTTTTAGTTTGTTTTGTTGATTGTTACATCTCCGGTACCCAGTATCAAAGCTGGCCTGTGGTCAGCCTGCTTGATCAGGCTTCCCAGTTGTAAATTCAGTGCTCCTGACATTATCAAACCAGTAGGGCCATGCATCAGGGGCTAAAGAAGCAGCTAGGAAAATTACGTGGATGGGGAGAGCCACCGTGGATTTTTGATAAACAGACAGACCGATCTGGATTAGATTCCAAAGCTTGCTTTGAGAAACTGACCTCAGGTCTTCAGTTTGTTTTTTTTCTAATATTTGGTTAGTAATGCTTATGTCAAAAGCAGTTTACTGATGAAATCAGGTCTCATGGACATATTAAAATTTTCTTGGCATCAGCTCAGGACGTAAACAAAGATATATGCTTAATGGATCCCATGTGGAACGCACTGGCAAACTAGGGGCTCTGTAAATGTCAGCCCCTTTCTCTGCAAGGAAGTGAGTCAGGCGCGGGTGGGGGGCGCTGAGTTTGCTTAGTCTTTGTCTGTGGTGTGTAAGGGGACAGGGACGGGCGCAGGGACCTTCAGCTGCTGACATTTTCACTGTTGCCAGGTGAAGGTCGGAACCACTTAAAAGCCTGGCCAAGGCCTAGAATTTGAAAGAAAGCATTTACCTTTAAGGCCATTGTCCTAAATGTCAAGAAAGCAACAAGCCATTCTGCATTCCTGCTTTTCATTGATTATGAAACAGCCTGCAGGCTGTGTGCTGGCTTTAAAGATACGGATGTAGTAGATAGGATTACATGCAAAAAATATGGGAAAATACCTTTCCCCTAGACCCCATTTTTCCTCCCCCACACCCCATTTTTCCTCCCCTACACTGAGGTATTTAGCACTTGATGGATTTGGGGTCACCTAACCCTCCACATGTCCCCCTGAGAAAGGCAGACAGCGAGGGAGATTTATAATATTAGTCACACCAGCAGTGATTGGCTACGTGGATGGATGGAGAGAGGGCTTGGCTCAATGCTCTGTGAGAAAGTTGGCTGGTTCTGGACCAAAAGAAGCCTCATGATGTGTCTGCATCCCCGGCCTTGGTTTACGGGGTGAATGAGACTGAGAGGGGCCATGAGCTACTGAAGTACACAAAGCTGAGAGCGCCAAGAGTGGAAACAATGCCAAGATCGACTTACTGCCAAGGGCTTATTTTACTGCATAATGAATGCATTGTTTTAAAGGAACTGAAGTGCTTCAGTTTAATAACATTTTACAGAAGTGCATTTGTTAGCACAATAAATACAGAGCCATGGCAGACCACAGATAACACACTGGAACTTGTGAAGGATACTTTTAAGGTTAGTCTATGGAAATACTTTTGAAGGTAGATGAAAAAGACTGTAACTCTGAGAGTGGAAGCGGCTCCCCAAGACCACACAGCTGCACCGAGAGAGCAAGCACAGGGTGTGCAGGAAGCCACCCTCCCCAGAGCCCACCGTTCAGTGCTTCCCTGTGCTTCAGCGTCGTCCCCAGTCCTTTCCTCCTCCCGGCTCAGCTGTTCTGCCCAGTCACAGACACTGCTTGTTCTGCGTCTTTCTCACTCCTGGAATACCCGGTGTCCTGCTTGCCCCTCTCTGAGTTGACCGTCTAGCTTGCTTTGCACTATACATCATACAATAATGCTTTGGGTGCCTGTACATCGTACAATAATGCCCAATGCCTACATTGAAGTCTGAATGTAAGAGAGTACACCAGACTTATAAAGAATAAGTCTATGAAGAATAGGGTCCTGCTACCTTCCCAGCTCCATTTTCTGATGCCACTACGTGGTATCCAAAGCCCCGTCATCTGCCTGGACAGATCCCCTGTCAGGTCTTGTTTCTAAGTGTGCTGCCATTACACCTGGAACACAGCAGAGACTTGGTAAGCAGCTGTTGAAAGATGGATGGACGGACGGATGGATGGATAGATGGATGGGCATAGTTTTTGTTTTTCTTTTTGCAATACAATTCTGGTGAAATGTTTGTTTACCTTTCTCTCTTCTGTTTTTCTTCTAAGGGAAGCCCAGGCGAGCGGGGTGCAGATGGTGAAGCTGGACAGAAAGGTGACCAGGTAGGGAACAGTTTCCTTTACAGTGCCTTACTCACTGGAGTACAGATTCCTCCTGCTCCTCTTCAGCCCCTGTTCTCCATTCTTTTGTCAGCTCTGGTCTCTCCTTTGCCTGAATTAGGAATTTGTTAAATAGTTTCCATCTTGATCTCTCTGATTCATAGCCATCGCATTCTTTCCCTGGGTATCCCAGAACCTGCGTTTCCCCCTACTCTTTGATTTTGTTGTGTAACCTTCTATTGATTACCTTTTGGTCACTGAAGGGCCATCCTTCTTTACGTGCACTGAGTCTTGTGTGCCTACTGCCTAACGCATGAGGAGCCAGTTGGAACAGCCCCTGGCTCTGGTCAGTGCTGCCAGCCTACTGGGCTGTGTCTTAATGAGTGTCAAGAAGGGAAGCGCTGACACCAGATCTTTCCTTGCATCTGCATTGACCCTGACCCCTTCCAGTGGCGAGGAGGCTTTGGTCCAGTGGCCTGAGTGTGGTTACAGCCGCCATTATGCTTCTGCTCTATGGCTGCCATCTTGTCTTCCCTTCTTTCCACTGTCCGTCCTCTCACCCACCAGTGCTCTTTGACTTTCTCCTCTGAAAGCCAGTTCCAGTGTTCATTGTAAACTAGCTTTGTGCCGGGCACCCTCAGCTTGAGACATGGGAGAGTCAACAATCACTGACCTCATAGTGGCCGCAGAACAGGGAGGACAAGGTGCTGACTTTCACCCAATTACAGAGACAGGTCTGGGCTCAGCCCCGCAAAGTGCTCAGTAAGCATCGCTGTATGCTTGTGAACACCTGATGTATTCGGATGTGAGTGACACGTCACAGACAGTACGCTCAGCATGTTCCAGCATGTGTTCTCCAGTGGCAGTGTGTGGAAGGACTACTTTTTTTTTTATTAACGCTGCCATACACACTAGACCAAATATTAGATGCCACCTACTATACTGTAGTTTTGGCTCATTCTGTAGTACATAGAAGACTTCTCTCTGCATGGGGAAGTGAATATCTGTTCTAAAACAATTGTAATATTACCATAGTATCAGTTTCATTTTTCAACCTTATTTTCATTAAAGATGCATATCTTTATGAATATCTACTTATGCATATGGGTCCTTATGCATAAGGATAAGGATATATATATATATATATATATATACACAGATAGACTTACAACTGGCCTTCTATATTCATGACTTCAGCATCCATGAAATCCACCCTAAACAGCTAGAAAACCTTAAAAATCTTCATAGTATGCAGCCATTTCCCTTCTTGTTATCTTCTCAAAAGAATTAAAAGCATCATATCACAGTGATGTATGCACACCCATATTTATAGCAGCACAATTTGTAATAGCTAAATTTTGGAAACAAGCTAAACATCCATTAACAGACGAATGGATAAAGATGATTTTTTTTATATACAGTGGAGTACTACTCCACCATAAAGAAAAACCTGAGACTTTTCTAGGTGAATGGATGTATCTTGAGACCATACTTTTAAATGAAAGACATCCGACACAAATGTTTAAATATCACATTGTTTCTCTAGTGTGAGACACTGGCAGAGTAAATTCGGACCAAAGTATAAATAGATACTTTGGGAAACGGGAAGAAAATTTTCAGATGTGGCGGGGAGCAAAGAAGGTGGGAGGAGGCAAGGAAAGAAGAGAAAAGAAAAAAAGAGAATAGCAAGAAAGAAATGAAAACAAATCTGTAAATAAAGAGAGGAAGAGGGACTGAAGGGAGGCGGGTCAGGGGAAAACGAAGAATCGAGATGTATCATATACGGGTACAAATTCTCTAAGATGAGTGTGAACATTATGTATATCTAAAGTAATATATTGATTTTTTTTTAAAAGCAGTCAACGTCAAACTTTTTGCCACCGAGTTTGCTCTTCATGGTGGTCTATACTTGGGAATACTTCTTTTCCTACTTTTATTTGACCCCAAATTCACTCTGCAGAAGTTGGTTCTTTTCCTATTTTTAATAAATATAAGGTCTCGCTACTGTTAAAAAATCTTTGTACTAAGCATATTCAAATTTTTCCAGAAAAGATACAGTTTAAAACTATACAGGGGGCCAGGGATATAGCTCAGTGGCACCAGCACCTGCCTGGCAAGTGTAAGGTCCTGAGTTCAATTCCCTGTACCAAGATAAATAAATAAATAATAAAATAAAACTATATGGGAAGATATGTATAAAGTATACACAAGTACTATGCCATTTAAAACTGAAACCTGGGCATCTGAGGATTCTGGTATCTGAGTAGGGGATACTAGAACATCCCCCTCCCAGATACTGAGAAACAAAAGTTTATGTACACATATGTGTATGTGTGTGCAGGTATTTAGTTTTAACTTTGTTATTATATATCTACAAAGTAAAGACTACAACAAAATAAGCCCCTGGGGATCCAGCACCCAGCCACATCAGCTTCCAGGTGTTAGGCCCACTTTTCTTTCATCTGTAGCCTCAGCCATGTCACAGCTGGTCCCTATACATTATTTTGGATCAAATCCTTTTAGTCAATTTGTGTTTTTTAAAGTATCTTCAGCTACTTTCTCCACCTACTGAAGCACTAGGGATGTGTGAAAAAGAGATTTTGTGTGTGTGTGTGTGTCTTCAGGCAAAATTGTTAATGGGGTTAGAAGGTGGATTCTAGACAGTTGCCTAAAATTTGATGTTCTTACAAGCTTAAACGCTTTTAAAGAACTACTGCTTGTGTCTTCCTAGGGTCATCCTGGAGTTCCTGGCTTCATGGGGCCCCCAGGGAACCCTGGGCCACCAGTAAGTAAGATCTCCAGTCTCCTTTCCCTGTGCCCCTGATGTTCTGTACAGGTGCATACTCGCTGGGGGTGGTATTGTGCTGGACCTATCTCATATTTGAAAGGATGAGACGAACCCCCAAAAGTGCTTAAGCATGAACTGAAAGTCCAAGTCCCAAAGTACCTTGGGAGAATACAGAGGGACCGGGGTGGCTTTGACGACCAGTGTCCTTAGAATGCTCTTGGGATGAGGGGCAGTGGCAGGGATGGATTCAGCCTGTGTATTTCTGAGTTAGGACATCTGTTATGTGTTGCAAATGTGTAACGTAAAAATGAGAAAATTTTGTTTTGAAAAATAAAAAAACCAAAGATATTCTTTCTCATAGAAACCAGCCCAATGGTGAGAAGCCAAGTTTTAGAATGTGCCTTTATAAGTCCAGACTTCCCGGATATACTGCAATCAGTAACAGTAACAGTAACTATAAATTACTGTTTGCTATTACCGTCTTACCAGTTCATTCATTGTTACTCTTTGCCATGTTACCATGTTAACTGCTACCATAACTACCATATCCATTAATATTTTCCTAATTATTGCACCTCCTGAACAAATGATCTCCCTGTTCTTGGGTAGCTGCGGTCTTGATGTTGGCTGATGACCTTCTCAGCATTTCTGTCTCCCCTCAGTCCAGGCCACCCTTAGATAAGTTGTATTTGCTTTTCTGCTCTCAATTCACTGTATTGTTGACTGTACATCCATTAGTGGTAGCCATAGTGACAAGCACTGGAAATTAGTCTCCCTGCCATGCTCAGAACCTCTGGGATTTCCAGTGAGTTACCTCCTTGACTTTGTAAATGAGGGCTACAAATACTCAAAAAACTCCCAAAAGGAAACCCACTTCAAATAGACCATTATGTCATAAGAAACCATGAAATGGATTCAGTGGGGATGGTGAAGTTAAATATACCAAAGTAAACTTTCTTTGTTTGCTTTTTAAATAAAATAAATAAATGAAGACTCATGTGGGTTACTATGTGTTAATTACTTGAACAAATGAGGTTGATTTAAATATCTTTTTTCAATAAAATCACATGAGATCTTGAAAGTGTTCTTTCACTTCATGATTAACTCTTGCAACAAACTTATCAAAAGGTAAATTATCTACAGAAGTACTGAAAGCTTCACCGGTTCTTCAGAGAGCTTACTTTAAATTGTTGATGTTTGTGTCCATCTCTCCTGCGGCTCTAATGTTATTATGCTTTTTAATTTCTCAGCCTCAATTCCTAATGTATCCAATTCTGCTTTGTGCACATTTGTGATGGATATTATGAGGGCCTTTTCTCATTGGAAATCTCAACTGTGACAGTGCTGAAAACTGGAAGATGCATCCGAGATTCAGAGACAGGCATAATCAGAAGCCGGCTTGTCCATTTTCAACTGATTCATGCTTTTTTTTTTTACTGGGCAGATGTTTATTGAGCTTCTAGTTCGTGTCATCCCTTCTCTTGCTAATTGCCTTTGAGGGAGGTGCTGAGTTGGCTGCCTCTTCAGGAACAGCAGCCAGGCACACAGAAGCAACTCATTTTTATTTTGCTTTATATTTACTTTACATTTATTTGTTTTACATTTATTTTTAGTTGGGGGCTATTAGTTTGTCAAGGCCTGCACAGAGTAGCCAATGCTATAGGCATTTCCGTGTCTATTTTCTGGTTCTCAGTCAGTGTCTTTCTTCTAGCTAAAACTATTGCATTGTTTTCAATTTTGCAGCAAAGAATTTAATCTCAACAATTTTCCAGAGTCTGGTTTCCAGAATCATTTGCTAACATCATGTAGAACTATCTGTATTTTAAGTAGAAATTCCATTGTTCTATTAGCTTTCAACCAAATGTGTAATTAATCCCAAAGCCTTATGCTATTATCCTCTTAGGTTGTAAATATTTGCGGGATTCTTACTTAGTAGAAGAAATAAAGCTAAATCCCATAGCACCCTGTCCTACAAATTGGCCATACATGGAAAATAAGACATTTTCTATTGCTGTGCAAATTTCATTAACGTCTAAGATCATTGTGCAGTCTCTTCTATATTACTAAAACTTCACTAGTGCCTGGTAAAAATAGGCATTTAATAAATATGTGTCAGACACTTAAATAAAGACCGCTGGATCATTACCAATAAAGTACATGCTTGTTCATGTTTCCATATTTAGTTAATATCCATAGTATTGTCCCTAGTCTTGGAGCAGACAGTAGAAATAATAATGGATAACCCTTCCTGGGGAGTCCATTCTCGGTATGTTCTTGGTGCTGACTGGTTCTTTATGCTTTTCAACTCATTGAGACCTCTTAACAATCCACATGCAGTTGTTGTGGTCTGTTTTTGCATTTCACAAAGGAGAGGAAATGCGTCGGAGATAATTACCTTGCCTAGGAACACATAGCTAGTCTATGGAGAGGCGCATATGGACACGGGGATTTTGAATCTAAGAAAGTTCATTCCTAACCAGTACCCTCTATTCTATACAAAATATTTATAAGCACCGCCTCATTGACTCCTCATCTCCTTCTGGTAATGGGGCAATTTCTAACAGTTACTGCAGATGAAGCTGAGGGTTAAAGATCTTTTGTGGCCTTATTAATGTTACTAAGAGGCAGAGAGGTGAATTCATCTAAAGGACAGTTGCTTTCATCACTGAGCCAGCTCAGCTCCCAATTCATCCATTTATTCGGGAAATATTGATTGAATGTCCAATATATTCTAGGTACTCTTTTAGTTTCCAACAGGGAAAGAAAGAGAAAATTCCTGATGTAGGAGGTGTATACAAATACCAGGTCAATAAACACTAGGACATCAGACATCACCAAGTACTTTGCAGAAAAATAGACAGAAAAGGAACATTATACTAGGGTGGTGAGAGGCAAGGGCTTGCAATTTGGGGTCTGGTAGGGCAAAGTCTCCATCTAAGGAAAGTTTACTTGAGTTAGGACCTGGAGGGTGGGGTGGCATTCCGTGGATCCAAAGGGGCTCAACTGCGGGCAATGGGAATAGCACATACGGGAGCTCTGACACAGGTGTGTGCCTGGGAACACCTTTTACTGCTTACTTACGTTTGTACAGCACTGCTATCCATCCATCTGTCCATCTCTCCACCTCCGGAGTGACATAAACAATGCCTTCCTGATCTCTGTAAAAGGTAGATTCAGGCATTCAGGTCTTGTTTTCTGTCGTCAAATATTCTCTGACATTAGCTGAAACTGTTAAGATCTGAGACCATTTACCGTTGCCTTAGGGAGAACTGGCTGATTAATCGTGCCAGCCCTTCTTGTAATGTGGGTCTTGTTCCTCCAACATCACTGTATTCCTAGGAACAACCCATTCTGATGAGGAAGAAGCAAGGCTTTTAAAACACGTCTAGTGCGGGAGCTGTGTGTAAGACGTGTGTGTTACTCCATGCCGGGATGACCTCTGCCCAGTCACACAGTAAGGTTGCCCTGATCTGCTTTGTCTTTTCAAGGGAGCAGATGGAATCTCAGGATCTGCGGGACCTCCAGGAATTCAGGGGCCTCTGGTAAGTTCCTGGGGAGACAGGTCTTCCTTAAATTTGTCTTTAGGTCTTTTCAGAGCTGCGAGTGTTTGTCAATCAACCCTGTCCAACCCTCTGTGGCCCATGTATCCCTAAGATTCCTTCACCAGTCGGTTGCTTTCCACTGGAGCTCAGGTTACTTTGCCACTACAATAAAGGTTTGGATGAAATGTTTCCCATCTATGGTTCCAGAATTAGTTTACAACCAACCATACAAGCAGACCCGCAGTTTAGGCCCATCTTTGTGTTCTTGCCAGCATGCATTTTGCTCTGAACATGTACAGGTGAGTGGAAAGCTTCAGGCTACAGTGTGCTCCAGGAGAATCTCAGGGAGGAGCAGACCCCGTCATCCCAACTGTTCCAAAGAGGAGATGTCATTGTTCTAAAGAGAAAAAAATTGTCAACAATCAAGGTCCAACATCAAAGCTGGCACAGTTGGCATTTGCATTCAATGCTGTTATCTCAAAAACTAGAATTATCTTCACAGCACAAAGCTACTAGAACCCACTGTGGTTTCAGTGCCGTAAAGCAAAGGGTGAGCTGCAATTTTGTGGGCTTAGTCCTAGTAATCACACATGTGTGGCATTTAAAGGAATGTGTAGTACATTCATATTCTGTATCTCATCTGCCTGTTCTTTTCACTTCGGTGCTATAGCTTGGAAAGTCCTACATCACTGTACCCATTTTGTAAATAAGGAAAGTGAGGATTGCAGAATAAGGAAGACCAATTCAGAGTCACATAGTGAGGGAATGACAGAGTCAGGCGCAAACCCTAGTCCTTGAGATGCTCAGCATCAGTCCAAGTCCAAGATTAGCTAGCCAGGCCAGCCCTGGCCTGGTGTCTTTGGAATTTTCTGCAAAGGGAACCTTGTGGTTCACTTAGTACAACTTTGTTCTTCCCAACCAAGGAGGACAGTGCCCAACAGGGTTAAGTCATCTGTCCAAAGTCATGTAGGAAATTTACTTTCAAGTTGGGGCTGTGTCCACTTCAAAATTCCCAGTTCACTGTTTCTATTATTCCACACTGACCCACTGTGGAAGATGGAGACTGACTAATGATGGCCCTGTGCTCCTTTTTAGGGGCACTATGTGGTCAGTCTTCTGAAGCAACCTACCTTAAAGTGTCAGGATAAATACAATAGAGCAGGCAGCATTTCATTAATCCTTAGACTGTAAAATTCTTCCAATAAAAACTAATGGGCCATTTACTTGAGAAGAATGAGTTGTGGACCCAAATGTAAAATCACAACATTCCTAGGAATTGAAATGCATGAAATAAGACACTTCTTCTGTCCTGGGACTCATTAGCAAGTTATGAAAGTATTCAAAGTTGTTTATGGTCTGGATGCTTTACCATAAGCATTAAATCAGGTCATAGTGGATGTTTTCTTAGGCCAAACAATGAATATTAGTACTTAAAATAGAAATAAAGCAATTTAGGTGATTAATGATAAAAACATGTAGACCTAAACATTTCAGTTGTATTTTGAATTAAAACATGTATATGATTTATCAGTCTTTTGACACAGGATTAAGACCTATGCTTTCATTTTAGCTCCCTGAATGAATCCTTTTATAATGATTCTTATAAAGTGAATATCCATCCATCTACTACTTGCTGTGGTTTTAGAGTATAAATGCACCTGTAAACAATATGAATGTAAAAACCTAGATCACTGTAATCTTTGATAGCTACCGGATAGTTTTCTATCTCAACAGTGAGTGACTCATTTTATCACCTATTGTCATAACCGAGGCTTAACTTGCACACAAGATCATTCTTTTCTTTTCACTACCAAAACTGCATCGAGTGATATAACAAAGAGTGGAATAGATTACTTTCCACGGCAAATACCTGCAGACAGTTTAGAAGAACAAGCACCATGTCTCTGTGAGCTTCAGCTCTTCTGGTAGGAGCAGGAGCAGGGTTAATGCCTGATAGGGCAGGGGTCTTGGGAAGGTTGATGTGGCTAGGTTACCATGGAAACGGGTAAGTTGGTCAGGGAAGCTGGATAAGTTCTCATCCATCTGCCATGTTTTAACTTCTGCTCTGTCTATCATTGGCACTGTTTTTTTTTTTTTTTTTTTTTGTACCTGGTATTGAACTCACAACTTCACACTTACTAGGCAAGTGCTTGAGCAGCTGAGCTAAATCCCTGACCCTAGTCTTCAGCATTTTTTTTTTTTTTTAACCAGGGATGGTGCTTATGCTGCTGAGCTAAATCCCTGGTAGCACTGCTTTTTAAAGCAGCAGAACTCTGGTTATGATGCCAAGAGCACTAGACAACAAATGAAGAGGTGGCTTCTCTCCTGGATCCATGGCATTCTTGTTATGTAACCCTGCCTCGTTCAGCAGGGAGTGGTGCAGTGCAGGGTTTTGAAAATTTTTCTGTGAGGAAACAAATAGCGAATATTTCAGGCTTTGCGGGCTATATTGTCTCAGTTGCAACTACTCAGTTGTGACAGGGTGAAATGAGCCTCGAACAGGGTGGAGACTAATGGATGTGATTGTGTGCCGATCACATTTTATTTTCAAAAACAAGCAGAGAGCTGTAGTTTGCTTGTCCATATCCTCCATCACTGTTGTTTTCAATTTATGGTTTTTGAAACAGAAAGTATCCAGGAAGGAATCTACAAAGCTCCATTATCCATAGCTAAAATTCCCCAACGATAGTTGAATATCTGTCCTGGGTTCAGCAAGGTTGTCTGCCTTATTTGCTTATATGTTTATAGCTGTTGCAATATGGGGGGAGGTGAATTTATTGATCTGTTTCCATTGGTATAAGCAGCAATAATCCAAATATCACGCAATAAAACGCTATAGAGATGTAGGTTATGACAAGTTGTTAACAGTGAAATGAAGACTGACTTCTCAAAGTGAATATGAGGACTGTAAACTCTTGAGCAAAAGCTTGAACGAACAACAGGAAACAGAGACCATGCCTTTCTCATCATTTTCTAAGACTACAAATTTCAAATATACATTATGGGTTTGCCGATTTTCTTTATAGTTAAAAACTCAGTTATTGAGTTTACATTGTTTAAATAATATACAATCATTATTTTACAACAGCATAATTCATAAGATCTAAATCTTGGATGCAGCCTATATGTACATCAGCAAATGAATGAATGGTGGTATTTATACATGACGGAGTCCACTCCACTGTGAAGAAGAAGAAATTTGAGCTATGTGGAGGAAAATAGATGCAATTTGAGACCCTCATATTAAGTGAAATAAAACGGAAACAAGCTTAAGTATCACATGGTTTCTTTTGTATGAGAAATTCAATGTATACATAAATTTAAGAGCAAAGTAAAAGATAATAGAAAACAGGGAAATAGATCTTTTACAAATGGGGAGAGACCAAAAGATATTAAGGAGGAAAGAGGGAGGGAAGGGTAATTTGATGTAAAAAGAATGGAGATGTGTTATACGCATGTACCAACTTCTCACAAGGAATGTAATCATTATGTACCACAGTGATGTGCTAATAAAAATACAAATTGAAAAATAATCTGAAGCAGCTAAAAAATAAAACCAGCCATTGGATAGAAAAATATAAAGTTTGTTTTGGCCCCATGATGGGAATAATTTTATGTGAAAACTGAAATTTTATATTAAAAACTGTATAAACTTTAAATAAGCATTAGCTTTTAAAAAAATTTTAAGAGGATTAATACCACAAAAGCTCACTTTACATGATTAGAGTGTACAATCTGGCTCAGCATCTTATCTCCCCAAAACACTGGCAGGATAGATTGTACCGTCACCAGGAACTCCCCACACGCATGACAGAGACATAGGGAACGTAAAAATTGCATCGTGATGGAAATAGTGACCCGGTCTGTCTCATGCTGACGTACAGTTCCTGGTGGACAGTTGCGTATCTTTGATGAGCTAATAAGTAAAATAGGCAACGACTTGTTAATGTAATTTGGTTAAATGGGTTTTCAAAATACCATGTCTTTAAGGTAAGAAAGAGATACTAACTATAGCTATTGCTAGCAGAGGGTTTAGAATCTCTGATACAAGCAATAGAAATAATAAAGTGTCAATCACACCCCCATCTGCCCTTCATCAGCTCTTCCCTTCCACTCGTTCCTGTAGTCATATGTCAGGGGGCCATGTCTGTGCTGTGTGGGTTGGGAAACTCAGTCTCAGGAGATTCGGGCACAGACTTTAAGTTGGATCGTGAGTAGGTTCTTATGAGCTCCAACACCCTGGTATCTTCATCCTAGTAGCACTGTAATTGTGAATTCTCCCTAAGCTCTGGACCGTGGCCACAGACAGTGGGACTCAATGTGCAAAGCAGCTGTGAGTGGGAGCTCAGCCCCGGCACCAGTGCCTCAGGAGACAGGGAGGCAGGGTCTGGAAGAAGAAGAGGCCTTGCACGGGCAGGGATCTGTGCCCCCAGCTGAAGGCGCCTATTCCCAGATCTTCATTGACCTCCAGAACAGCCCGTCAAAGATTTCATGGCATTTTTATGTTTCAGGGGAAAGAAGGTCCTCCTGGCCCCCAAGGCCCTCCTGGAATCCCTGGAATCCCAGTAAGTGACATTTTCAAAAATTTGGTTTCACTGCACAAAAAATTGCAAACAAAAATATATCCCACTATTGTTTGATAGCGATTTGGCGCTGGTAGAATTTTGGGTGTTACAGAAAATCAAATCAAGAAAAACAAAGCTGACTAAATTTTAATGGAATCAACCTCAATCTCATTCTTCTTTTATGCTTACATTTTTTTGATTCTTATTTATCTACATAGCATTTCCCTTTCCTCTCCCCTTTCCCCGTCTTGCTTTCTCTCTGTGGCATGTGTGTGTGTGTAGTATTTGTATCTCCATATATATATGCAAACATTTTTTCTATACTACTGTTAAGTATTCATAGAATTTACATACAACATATTGAGTGAATATACCATAGTATATGTAATCATTCCTTTGTAATTCATGAACCTTATAATTTTTCTTTACAAAACCACAGTGGGTAATTGCAAATGCATTCCATTTTTCTAAATTTGTTAGACTGATCCTCCAAAGTGGAGTTCACTTGTTAGAGTACAATAATATTTAAAATTCTTGATACATACTGGAAGCTTGCTTTCTACAAACATGACTCTGGACTTATTAACTTAATACACTTCTTGGTGCAGCTGAGATTCCCAATGTCATTGTAATTAGATCTTTCTGGAAAGGTCATGTATTGTCTTCTCCATTGAGGAGGGATTCTTATGAGGCTCAAGGTCTGTCCTGTGCTTACTGCAGAGGCATCAACTGGCCACAGTCCCTACTCCTGCCTTCCACTGTGCATTCATTTGTTCCAGTCACACCAGCTTCCTAGAATGTGCTGCAGTCTCGCCTACCACACTTGACCTCCAGGCCACAAGACCTTTCTTTGCACATGCATTTCTGTCTGCCTAGAAGACCCTCTGGTTACCTCTTGATGGTTGATGCCTTAGATAATCCCACCTCAGCTTAGGCATGATTCCTTCTTTGCCCTCCCTTCCGGCTGAGATAACTTTTATCAAAGCCTTCACTGTTGCTCTGTGACCTCCTTCCCCAGCTCGTGATCACATTTCCGTTAGTGCAACCTATTGACAAGTGGCCATCTCCTCTGCTACTTGTTGGTCTAATTTAATTATTCCATCAACAAATGAATTAGGCTCTTGTTTGCTAGATCTAACAGAGGGGAAATAGCAGAGAAGAATAACTGGTAGCCATGGTATTATACTATGTGCTGTGCATTCTAGGAGCATGAAAACCATATCTGCTTCTCTTAGGTTCCCATACAGAGTGAACACATTGCAAATATTAAACAAATAAATATAGTAATGAGTTTAATGTTTCCTTAGGGCCCTTCCTCCTAGAATATCCGGTAAGCATTGATGGAAGAGTTATGTCCTGGGCATCCTTGGTGACCCCTTACTGCAGTCCTGTGACTCAGATTTGAAGTAAACTCTCCAGGACACATACATTTTAAGTGACATTACAGGATA